>CM060949.1:95017156-95087156 GCA_030765055.1 Mantis religiosa | reverse complement strand
AACAAAATATTTCCACCAAACTTCAAGTTTAGTAATGGGCGACCCTGTATCACATTTCCTGGCCGATCTGTACATGAGTGCATTAGAAATAAGGATCACCAAAGGTTTCCCTTGGATGTTCAAACTCTGGCAACGTTATAAAACTTAAATATCAAAGAAAAAAAGCATCAATTTTACTGTAGAAATAGAAAAAAGACGAGTATTTTAATTGTTGGATCTAAAAATAATGAGAAATAAAAACAGAATAAACTTTGGCATTTACAGAAAACCAACACAGACAGACAACTACATATAAGCTAATAGTACAACCCAAGATCCCGCAAACAGGCAATCTTCAATAGTTTAACACACAGACTGGTCAACATCCCTTTCACAGCAGAAGAATACAAAACAGAATACAATAAAGTTATTGAAATAGCACAAAAAATGACTTTCCCAAATCATTAGTAGACAAAAAAGTGAACTTAGCAAAAAAGAAGAAGCTAATAAAGGAAACCACAACCCTCTAATATGATTTTCAAAAAATTCACTTACCATCCATGGGCCTTTGATAAATTCAAAAAAGTCTTCAAAAAACAAAACATTCAACTAGCACCAGTTAAACATTACTTCTTAAAAAACCTAATTTGCTCAAACATCAAAGATGCCATTCCATCTAACAAAAAATCTGGTATATATCAAATTGAATGCAGTGACTGTAGTCAAATTTATATTGGAAAAACCAAAAGAAATTTAGAAACAAGAGCAAAGGAACACTTTAGAAACATAAAATATAAACAATTAGAAAAATCAGCAGTTACCACACATTTTTGGGAAGAAAAAAAAAAAAACATAAATCCAGAACCAAAACTACTAAAACATACATCAGGAAAATAAGAACTATCCACATGGGAACAAATGTTCATTTCAAAAAATAGGAACAAAGTATTCAATTTCGACATCCCCCAGAAAGATTTGTTCAGCAAGTTCCTTGAACACCACCGGAGGAGACCTGTAACAAAATATCGATAACTACACCAATGAGAACCAGTCGATGGCCGGCTGAGGATAGAGGAAAAGTCTCGGAAATATGTTCCGGAAAAATTTAAAAGTATTGTTTAGTGTCATTAATCGGCTCCCTTTGAATTTGATTGAAGTGAGTATTCATTAACTTTCCTCTTTTACAGAATATTGTTATGTTAGGCAATGAACTACCATGTTCATATGCAATTTGTGTTTATCTACATCTTGTTGGAAATATAATAAGAAATGCACAACTTTTAAAAAATGTCTTATTACTCCATTTGCTTCAACGGAATTTTCTTTTTTTGGAGAAATTGGATTTAAGTTCAGTATATATACTACAGCCCTGTGCCATGATGTAGTGGGCTAGAGCATGTGCTTTGGTTCCTGTGTCCGGAATGTACCCAGGATCAATCCCACCCCTGGGGGGTGCAGACTCAGCATCGTGAGGAAATTGAGGCGCTCCACTAGGTAGTAAATCCTGGTCTAGAAAGCTAACTTTCCGGCTGGGGGTGTCGAGATGCTGACCACATCTCCTCCCTGTATCAGTTGGATGATTGCCCACCTCTGTCTTGCATATGTAGGAGTGATGCCAGCAGTTGGTTTGTAAGGCTCAGGCCCGCTCTGGGATATTAAGCTGTGGCTTAAGTGATATATACTACAATTTATTGCCAATTAGAAGATTATTTAACAACAGAACCTCAACTATCTGTTATAATGAAAGGGGTGAGGTTGCCAGTAACCAAAAATGAGGGATACATTATTGTAACCGTTGGAGTTGACAGTTAACAAAAAATTCTTTATCCTAGTTTATATAAACAGTTAGTTTAATGAGTGATTATACAAAAGACTTCCTAAATACACGAGTCCTATATTATACTGCTTGTATATTTACAAAAATAGTGATAAAGATGACTGTTGCTTGTCCATTCATTCATTGGGGCAGGACTGTACAGTAAAAGGTAAGACTTTTGATCCATTAAACTAATGCAAATGTCTGCAATTACTTGCATCCATTTTTCATGAAATGTGTAGCTATAACAGTATATAATAATTACTTGGGCCTGAATTTCGATAACTTGAGAATGATGAATAAAATGATCTTAAAAATGACTTCTAAAATTATCTTCATTTTAGAGTATGATAGTACAGCTTAATTCTTACTTTTGTAAATGTTAGAATTGAAATTAAAAATTATTAATTTAAACTCGCAAATTTGTTTCTATTAGAAAGATGGACACTTAATAAAAAATCTTAGCTTATTCAGAATTATTGCATTAAGCAGCCAGCAGCATGAAGGTTAGGGAACACCAGCTATCGGAAAGCACAGTTTTATACTGTGAGAAGCTTTTCCACATCCTCTGATTTGACTAGAATTGTGAAAAATGCTACATAGGTCAAACTAAAAGAAATCTAAAAACCAGAATCAAAGAGCACTTTAGAAACATCAAAATGAAACAAGTAAATAAGTCAAAAGTAGATTTCATTTTTGGAAAGAAAATCATGACATTGATCCAATTCCAACATTACTAAAAGGAGTAATAAACCAAAATAAACTGACAACATGGGAGAACATACTCATATGGAAAAATAAGGACCGAGTAATGAACTTTTAAATCCCACCAGTAGATAATTTGACAAAGAAGTTCACAGAGGTTGAGGATGGAAGCGATGGCTTCCGAAACCAGTCCCTCGATAATATAAAATATGTGTCAATAAACCGACTACAAATAGTTTTTTCAATTGATTCCAATTCTTCATTGAAATGTAATTTATCATTGCCATTCTCAAAATGGAAGTAATGCAAAAGACTTCTGATCAAAGCAAGTTAATTTTTTCACATTGAAGGAACTTCCATAAATATATATAACCTAGGTTCTGCTGTAATTAATTAGCTTTCTGTGGAATAAAAAGTTAATTTTCAAATGACTTGTCTTAAACATAAAAACATACATTTTTAAAATATTGTATTTTAACTATACTAATCACTGACTTAGAAGCAAGCAACAATGATGCAACACATATCAAATATTTTTTGGAAATCCACCCATCAAGGACAATGTCACTCAAGTTATGGTATATATAGGCAAATTTTATGCAAGATTAATGCTCTAGTACCACTGTATGAAGAGGGAACTTCTGCATCAATATATAAACATATGAATTAACTTTTCCCCACTGAAACAAGCTTACATTCACTCATGGGTGTGAATAATCCTAATGAGAGAAATATTCTCCCTCTAGCCAGTATCTAACAAGCTTTATAAGCTAGTGATCCACAATACCCATGTGTTCAAGGTCCTACCAACCAATACCCATGGTGTAACAGCCAGCAAGCGGGCCTGAGCTTGCCAACCTCACACCCACATATGCAAGGCAGAGATGGGTGATCACCTAAACAGATTAAAAGCAGAAACAAAATATTTTAAAACTGGATTATAGCAATCATTGCAATTCTCATATTACTGAATACCATAAGTAAACTAACTTAACTAGGGTTTTGTTCTCAAAAGAAGAATAAGGTTTCTACTTAGCATATATTTCTAAAAATTTTATTTCATTGGTAAATAGTGTTCCATTCCTAACATATATTTCATATGTTGATTCTTCCATCAGTTATTGGCTAAAAATAAACCTAAACTCACATCTACATAAAATACAGCTGGTAACTGTATTTATTAAAAAGCAAATTGCTATATGTTTATTGTTAACTATTCAGCAAAAGCTTATTAATCTGGCTCAGGATGTATGCCTTCTCAATAAAAATGAAAAAAGGAAATAGTCATTGTCATGAGTTACATATATTGAGGAACAGTAACAATGCATTGTGAGGCCTTAACGTTAAGTTACAAACTTCTTGATTATTACTTTTAGTGCACAACCTCATTAAATTTAACAAAATGCTACTAAATTCTACTCTGAAACATTTTATTAAGCGTTTTTATCAATTTATTTTATGTAAATTTATACTGAATTAGAAAAGGAGAGGAAGGGATTTGTTATAGAAAAAGCTAAATTTTCATCACTTTAGCATTTTGGAATGTTTTAAAGTACCAACAGGACTATTAACTAAAGAACTGAAGTAGTAAGCTGTTACATCATACTTCTGTTGCCAATGGGTGCATCTGTGCAGGTAACTAGGAGGGATAATAAAGGAGCAGAAGGGCATGTTTTACAAAAATTGTATCAAACCGCTGACAATGGGGACAACACGTTCTCCGAAACATGTCCAAGTAAGGATAATTTAAGTGATGTTTGTGTTTGAATTACCGACTCATTACTTTCAAATGTTAAACACATCACTGTTTCTAATCTTTTGCTTCAAACAATAAAATCTTAGGTGTTTACTATTTCAGATAACTTTCTCTATCCACTACCATTAATTTTTATCTCTTCTACAAATTATGTCTACGAAAGTAATGTTTCTTTCCACTTCATCTTATTCAGGATAAACAGTTCAAATAAATGCTTTCATTACAAATATGGGTCAATGTATAAAAATGGTTTACTATATGCTGACCCTGAAATTCCATTTGCTTCGCTCTCTTACTGCTGCAGTTTACCATTTTATGTTGAGCGTGAATTACCATTTAATTTTACTCAGAGGCCTCTATCAGGCTTAAGGTTCTTTTATGTGTCAAATCTGCAACACAGAACCCTGGCTTTACTTCCCTTCCAAAGGAATCATGCTAAGGATATTTATGCCTAATAAAATCCAATGCTTTCCACCAGATTTTAACAAACTTTGGAAACTAGAGATTAGCATGTTGCCCCTAGACTACAGAGGATGACAATTCACTTCTTGTCTGATTAGATCATACACATAACAGATGGGTCAAATTATACATAATATACAAATTTGCATTAATCATCTTATGTGAAAGCACTTCAAAAAATAACAATGTAATGAAAAATGGAAGCCAATAACAGCAGATATCTCAGAAATAGCTGGTCACAAAAACATCATTTGCACCAAAAAAAAAAAAGTATTTTAACAATATACATCTTATGCATGGCAAGCTTTTGTCTAGGCAAATTTATGAAATGAACAGGATTTTACACGCTATTCCAAGAAAATATTAGATGTAAGTTTCATTTACCACGTTAACATTTTGATAAAAATCATTGAGATACTTTTGGGAAAATAAAAAAGTAAAAATTATCACTTACAGATTTGCTATGGTGTTTTTTTAATGAAAATCATGTTGCATCTTAGGAAGGTAATGAAGTTAAATATGGCATTAATATTTCATTTTAGACTATCTCTAGCTCTTTTTCTCAGTTTTTCTTAACTCTTTAATTTGCAAATTATTTTGCTACTTATGCCGCTCTTGCTGTACTTGCTAAACCAGTTCTCATACCGCTTTCTGCAGTGCCTCAACACAATCGATTCGAATAGCCATGGTCGTTAAAGCTATATACAATGGGCTGGCCACCCATTCAAAGTTAAACGTTGTGGGTTTGAATCTTGGCAACTACAATAAAATGTGGCTGTGGTAAAGGACAGGGAGGGCCCAAGTAAAATAATCAGTGTGATGGCATACTTGGATGTTGACGAGGTATCATTTGACTGACTGCCTTTTCATGCTAGGAAAAAAAAAAAAAAAAAAACACTACAATGTAATTGTAAAAATATCTTTACAATTGAAAATACTCAAATTTTGCTAGTATAACCAACAAAGGCCAATACAATATTATAATAAGAAAACAAGCGCATAAAATATTTTTAAATTGAAACAGCATAATGTTGCTCCAGAGCAACCCCACCCATTTAAGGGTTAAGAGATTGTAATATTCGTGCTGTGCTAAGTATGTGGTAGAAAAAGTAAAAATGATTAATAACTGCTTGTAAAAAGTGTTTAAAAATTGAAATCAATAGCAGAGAATAATTTGGAACTGCTCGAGATAAATTTCACTTCACTTAAGAATCACCAGTTCTTGTGAATTAGAATTTTGAGTATCTTTTATGGTTCACCAATTACAAAAAATTATAAAATCCATTCAGAATGAAGAGAGTTTCACAGACTAAGCCAGAAAATTCAATGTAAAGCATTAAGAGCCACTTTTAACAACTACATAAGAAAAGTAATTTGGGTTGGAAGATTTTCTTAAAATCCTCCAACACTTACTGTTGTTTACAAATAGTTTGAGGCATTGTGTGGACTTAAATTGGCATCTATAATTTTAGTTAATTGATGGAAATTAATCATTTCTCCACACTAGCCGTATATAGGCTAAGATATTTGATGGATAGAGTCAACATGAAAAATTCAATGCCATGGCCGGGATTTGAACCACGGATCTACTGGTTTCCGTCCAGTCGCTCTTAACCTTTGAGCTACCATGGCCAACGTGCCTTCCTGACATTAAATTCTCCAGTTGACTCGTATATTTCCCCGGTAGACCACTAGGGGCTCTCGCATCTTAAGTACTTACAATAGTAAGTCGCCACGAACGGTGTATCTCGGATGCGAGAGCCCCTAGTGGTCTACCGGGGAAATATACGAGTCAACTGGAGAATTTAATGTCAGGAAGGCACGTTGGCCATGGTAGCTCAAAGGTTAAGAGCGACTGGACGGAAACCAGTAGATCCGTGGTTCAAATCCCGGCCATGGCATTGAATTTTTCATGTTGACTCTATCCATCAAATATCTTAGCCTATATACGGCTAGTGTGGAGAAATGATTAATTTCCATCAATTAACTAAAATAATAAGAGTTAAATGATGAAGCCTGGGACTTAAGTACTTACAATAGTAAGTCGCCACGAACGGTGTATCTCGGATGCGAGAGCCCCTAGTGGTCTACCGGGGAAATATACGAGTCAACTGGAGAATTTAATGTCAGGAAGGCACGTTGGCCATGGTAGCTCAAAGGTTAAGAGCGACTGGACGGAAACCAGTAGATCCGTGGTTCAAATCCCGGCCATGGCATTGAATTTTTCATGTTGACTCTATCCATCAAATATCTTAGCCTATATACGGCTAGTGTGGAGAAATGATTAATTTCCATCAATTAACTAAAATAATAAGAGTTAAATGATGAAGCCTGGGACTTAAGTACTTACAATAGTAAGTCGCCACGAACGGTGTATCTCGGATGCGAGAGCCCCTAGTGGTCTACCGGGGAAATATACGAGTCAACTGGAGAATTTAATGTCAGGAAGGCACGTTGGCCATGGTAGCTCAAAGGTTAAGAGCGACTGGACGGAAACCAGTAGATCCGTGGTTCAAATCCCGGCCATGGCATTGAATTTTTCATGTTGACTCTATCCATCAAATATCTTAGCCTATATACGGCTAGTGTGGAGAAATGATAAATTTCCATCAATTAACTAAAATAATAAGAGTTAAATGATGAAGCCTGGGACTTAAGTACTTACAATAGTAAGTCGCCACGAACGGTGTATCTCGGATGCGAGAGCCCCTAGTGGTCTACCGGGGAAATATACGAGTCAACTGGAGAATTTAATGTCAGGAAGGCACGTTGGCCATGGTAGCTCAAAGGTTAAGAGCGACTGGACGGAAACCAGTAGATCCGTGGTTCAAATCCCGGCCATGGCATTGAATTTTTCATGTTGACTCTATCCATCTGGCATCTATAAGTCCACTTGCACCCAGAAATGGAAATTTAGGATGTGGCATACCATGCAGAATAAAAAATATTGAGAGAGTCACCCCCCTCCATTTTCCTTCAATTACACTAGAGACTGATTATTCTGAATGTGAAAAAAATCCTCTGAACTGTCCTCAAATACATCACTATCAGTATCAAGAAAGCAACATTACATGTAGGGGAACACCCTTGTGAGACAAAATCAAATAATTTCCAGTATTTTACTTTTAAGTTAACAGAAGATTCATAAGGCTAAATATAAATTTTCACTGATTAATACAAGCTGCCGTTTTCTCATTACATCTTATATTGCATTAGTGAATTTAGATGGTTATCCAGCATGGTGTTATTAAAAGTTTAACAAAGAAAATTCAATTATTGCACTTTACTTTCATATGTTGAACAAAAGATTGTAAAATTGAGGAAAATTAGGGAAAATGAGGACTGAAGAAGTTATAAATGTATATTATGTTTAACTAGATATTTCTCTATGGGAACACGAAGTTGAACATTGATATGAACTCAGCAAACATCTCAACCTTCATATCACACATGAAAGAATCCTTCAGTTTGATAATTTACATTTATCACTAAAGCTAAGGCCTCACAAAATGTGCAATGTTAAAATAATGGCTGGAGTGGGTAGGGATGAAGATGTTTTGTACTCTCCCTGAAGCTCGGCCATGCAACGTAACGTACACTGGGCAGTCTACGCAGCAACGAGATACCCACTTTCGCCATCTGCGCTTGTATTCCTTTTGCCTGTAGTGCTTTTACTGCAGACTCAGCTGATGCTGGATTCTCAAAGTCCACAAACCCGTAACCTGAAATACAATTGTATGGCTAAAATTAACTTGTAAAGACTTATTAATTTGAAAAACAAGTTAATGAGTTAACATAAATAGTTTTTGCAGAAAAAATTTCACTGTGAACTTGACATTCATTTCTTCATGCAAATTTATGAATTGCTGAATGATTAAGTGAAGGGAAGGCTGAGATAAAAGTTTAAAAGAATGAAAAGAAAGCAATTTCTTTCTAATTGCACTTTTCGGCAATATTCAAGCATGCTTTATAAACATTAATACTAATTATAATTAGTACTGTCAAAATTCAAAGCTATTATACTTCACAAAGACATGATACTTTATTAGTAGCAACTGCTTATGAAGAGCATCCACTATTCTGCATTAGATATTAATTTGTATTGCTGTGAAATGCAAATGCATCATCCACTGCAAAATCAACACTGCATAATTGGCAAAATTGCTTATTGGAGAACTTATCATGGAACTATTATATCCAATGCAATTTAACTAGGCAAAGTCGCATTCGTTAATGTGTGGAGTGCTACTTTACAAACAGTACAATGTTCATGCTTACACTTACATTAATTAAAGCAATTATCAGTTGAGGAATTTCACATGAATAATGAGAAATCAATCATACCTTTACATTTATTTGTATTTTTGTCTAATATTGCCTTTGTAGATATGATGTTTCCATACCTGAAATACAGAAATGGACATGTAAATTTGTTTCAAACCTTATTCTTTCAAGTTAAACTGCAAACACATTATCTTTTTGTAGGAAACAAGAGTTAATTAAATCAGTATTTATAATAATGTTACATCATTTGTTTATGAACAGTTGCATCTAACACCCAGCACAAATTAGTTTCCCTTATATTACATACAATGCTTCAGAAGCTCTAACATTTTACAACCTTCAGAGAAGTTTTGTTTTTTCCCACATTTTTACTACACAATATAAACTGTCTACATTTTTTTTCTCCTTTCAATTAAACATGAGTGGGCTGTAGTTTATTTCAAGGTCTCTCCATTCGTAAACAAACATTTATTTTGGCATAAATAAATATTAGCTGTAAACACATATTGATCTTTTTGCAAGAAAATTTGAAATGACACCCAGGAAGACTAGCAAACAAGTTATATGTCCAAAAACACATGCATGTGGAAGCAAGCAAAGTGGAAAAATGACTAAGTACACATGAAATGTTTCCTAACTTCAATCCCTGGCAAACGTGTCACAAGCAAAAATGGTCTATTATATAGTGTGTGATTCCTGATCAGGTCATACAGATCATACTCTCCAGATAAAAATTCTCCAAACAAAGATGTTATAATTATTACTAAAAACAAATATTACCTACTCCTTGATGCTTACTTTCTTTGGCAATAAAAGCTCTTAACCAGAAGCATTGCTGGATTTGTAAGACTACAATGTGCCAACCACATCTGAAGATACATGACTTATTTCATCATCACACTTCACTCTAACAGTCAATTTGCTGCATCAAAGTATGAGCCTATGTTGTAATATAACATGCCTTTCACCAAGCATAACATTGACATACCCGCATCATTTAAAAATATAATTAGTGTGGCTTTTGATAATGCACTGTATGAATACAAAAGTGATTTGGAATGTGATAATGGAATGGAATGGTTTTAGTAAGGTGTGCACATTGTTCTCTTCCACTTTGTTTTAACCATTTCATTGAAATCCCACATCTACTCTTTGAGGACTAACACATGTATATGTGTGTTTTGTACAGTTATAAGTACTTGAAGCAGAGGATCTTTGGCACTATTGACTGAAACGTAATGATACTGTTATTTCCTTACTTTCTTTTGCTCTATTACAATGTCACTTGAGGTAAAATACGCTTTGCATGTAAATAACACAGACCACTGTTTTGTTCTTTTTTTGTTGGAATTTATGTCCTTCAACGTTATGTTATATCGGATGATGAATGGAATGGGTGAAATGATGTTCAAATGAACCCAGGGCCCATGGAGTTTAGAGTTACCGATATTTGACTTTCAGGACAAGGGAAAAACCTGAAAAAAACCTTATCCAGGTAACTCACCCTGACCAAGATTCGAACTCGGAACCTCTTGAATATAAGGACTGTTTTCCTTATGATCCATTGCTACTCTTAATTATTATTCTGAGTGGTTTGGAGGTCAAAGGTGTCTCTTGTTAGTGCAAACACTTGTTTTCACAACAGCATTACCAAAACTACCAGAGGCAGCAAGAGTTGTCCTAATTAAGAGATTAAAAGTATGTATTCACAACTGGCTAATAAATCGGCCATTTTATTCAATTAATGAATATATGGATAGTGCTATTGACATTACTCAGTAGCCTAAACACTATTGCTGCTAACCTATATGTAGATAAATGACTGTCATTTCTGGATGCATTGTGATTGTTATCATCAGTATGTTATCACCCAACTGCTCCATCCTCCAGCGGCAGACAAAGCCACAGATGCATGACAGACAGAGGGGTGCTGGATGGAATGGTAAGGGTCATTCATGCCAATTCTCCTGAATTATAAGGTCACTACTTGATTTCTTAGAGATGCTACTGTGCTCCCCAGACCAGACCTTCTACTGGAGAAAAACCCGAAGCCAGGGATCACACCAGAAGTGCACCAGAAGTAGGTGCACTACCGCTGGCCCATTGAACTTGCTTTGTTCAACTATCGGACTGATTTCTGTCAATTGGGACAGAAAAAAAATAATAAATAAAAATAAAATAGAAAAAAATAGAAATAAAAAATAGAAATTAATTGTTCTTTCACACTGGCCTTGTGTAGGCTAAATTTTGGAAATGTAGAGTCAGACTGAGAGAATGCTAAGAAGTAATTACAGAGGTCAAGAAATTACAAATGCTTTACTTGAGCTAATAAGAAACAAAGAAAATAAATGCAAACGTTTAAAAACTTATTTACCTCTATAATATTAGTACTCCAGAACATGCTAAAAATGTATTACCTACTACATAAGAACAACAGCTCAGTTACTCCCAGTATGCTGATAGGGAAATATATGCACACACCATGCTGAGCCTCCATCAGTCATTACAGGGCATTGTAAGAAACGTTCATTACTCTTAGCTGAAAGTTAATCTATTAACTTAAAAATATAAAATACAATATTATGCTTTTATTTAAAAAATCTCAAAGAAAACACTGAAATCAAAGTACCAAAGCCTTCACTACCCTCTCTCCCTAGTATTGTCAATGCATGAGATACATGAGATGCACTGTCAAGATAATGACCGTGATATACTTAAACTTATTTTAGTACAGATATCCATTAGACATAGAAATGCCCAATAGGGTAATTCAACAGCTTCAACTATTATAACCTATGTTAAGATAATAAGCAATGGACTAAAAAATTTACCAACCTCTAAAATAAAAGCAGCTGTCATAGTAATATTCACATGAAAATCAGTTTGTGAAACTCAAAATTCCAGCCCACGGTATGAAAATGTCAAAGTTTATTTTTCCAAAGATATTACACTTAAATACACTTACATTGAACACATCTGAACAAGATCTTTATCTGTAGTGTTCTGGTTCAGGCCTCTTATATACAAATTTGTTTTTGACAGCTGCTCTCCTGTTGTACCTGGTCCCATGTTGTTACTAAGACTGGTACTTAATGTGCCACTCTGTGAACCCGTGTTAGAACTCGAGCTGCTATTTGTGTTAGCTGGAGATGATGCTGTTGGGACTCTTTGGGATCCATACTGTAACACAAGTAAACTATCAATTTAAACAACACATTGCTGGCATATTTCAATTTAAAGCTTCCCTGGTACCAACTTTTATGAAACTCTTTTCAGGCAACTAAACTCCTACTTTGATGTTCTCAAATATATAATGAAGAATGTGCTCTTACCATACTACACTGTTGACGACCCCTGAAAGCATGGCTGCAGACAGATCAAAATTTAGAAGGAAAGCTTAAGGTTAGGATAACAAGGTGAGATTTTAAAAATTCATTTTGTATTTTATTACTTATTTAAAGACTGAACATCTTAACAAAACCAGCTCCTCCTTTTAAAAATATTTTTAAATTTTTTTACATATTTTATGTATAAAATGTTAACATTAACATAAAATTGCTGAACTATAACTATTTTAAAAAGAGAACATTAGCCAACAAGTGAAAACAGTCACAATACAAAAGCAGACAGAAGTATGTTAAATCTAACTTCTCATTACTGAAAGAAGCTTGAAACTCATCTGTGGCTTCCTGTATATACATGGTATCCTTGACAATGAAGTGTGTTGACTGAAGATATGGGCAAATGTATGAAATCGATCTCGTACAAAGAAGATAGAAGTATTAACATAAACTTCTTAAGATAAGTGGAAGTTAATTAGTAAATATTTTTATTTATATAATTTCAAAATATATTTGATAGGAAGTTGATAAATAGAATAATTTTATCTGAATAAAAACAAGTGATGCCTATTTTCTTATCTCTGAAATACAGAATGATTTATATAGAACTGACACATTTCTTTCTTTAATTATTCTGTAGGAAATTCATTCAATGGCCCAATTTTAGCACCAAATTAAGAAGAATGTTCTGGAGTTTCGATTTCTTGTCACTAGATGCGCAGATGTTTATGTTTTATTCCTAACTGCTATTTTTGGAAGCTGTTTTCAACATTTTGTTTTAGTCAATGTGAAAATGCAGTACACATTAAATCAACAACTCTTCCTTGTGAATCAGGACTGGATTACAAATTCAATTACAGCTACTCAAAGGGCGTACCAGAGAAAATGTGGTGTTCACAATCCTCCCAAAAGAAACAATACTGGGACTGGTATACACTCAGGTGAGTGAAAAAGGCAAGCATCATTCATCTAGGCTTTTCACGGTTGTTACTGAGGAGCAAGACTGGAGCAGTCACCCAAAAAATCATTAAGAAGTTTGTTGCAGGAGACAGGGTACACCTACTCAATGTGTCAGAGAGCTGCAAAAAGTGCAGGCCTAAAGCCATATAGGGTTATGGTTATTCAACTACAGGAACCAGATAAGGATAAAAGATTGAATTATTGTGGTTTCAGACGTTCATTGTGCAAAATCCTACCATATTGTTCATCACATGGTTCACAGATGAAGCACGGTTCCATTTATCTAGTTATGTTATGCCATTGGGCCATCGAAAATCAATGTCATCCATGAAGCACCTATGCACCCAGTTAAAATCTTAGTTTGGTGTGCAATATCTGCACAGAGAATAGTGGGGCCTTTTTTTTTATTTTTATTTCTTTTTAATACCAGACTGAACTCTGCAGAGTACGGGCTGATTTTATTGATTTTCATGGAGTTTGTTGAGCAACTGGACGATGAAGAGCTGAGTCAAGGATATTTTCAGCAAGATGGCGCTACATGCCATACATCAAATGAATCCATGGAACTAAATGCAAGTTTCTTTATCACCGGATAATTTCCAGTAACCTGTGGCAACTGAGATCTCCGGATTTGACATCGCTGGACTTCTTTCTATGGGATTACTTAAAAGACAGGTTTTATGCCACACATACCCAGACATTGGACGATGTGAAGCACAATATCATACAGGAGATTCAAGTTATTGACAACAGAGTCCTCCAACAAGTGGCCAGTAACGTGTTGAGTTATGTCTTATGCAGGATGAGGGGCATTTTCAACATTTGCTATAGAGATAAATAATCTTCCAAAATTCCTCTACATTTAAGGTATAAATAAGTTGTCGGCAGCACAATTCGTTTCGAAACAATTAATGAAAGAAATGTATCAGTTCTATATAAATCACTCTGTACAAAAAGAAAAAATAATAATGATATTAGTAATAATGATATTAATGATAATAATGATAATGATAATGATAATAATAATAATAATAATAATAATAATAATAATAATAATAATAATAATAATAATAATAATAATAATAATAATAATAATAATAATAATAATAATAATAATAATAATAATAAACCCATAAAATACCACAATTTGAATACATTTTCTTTACTGTAATCTCTCCAAGTTATTATGCACAACAACTATTTCAACAGAAAACTGGAGTGACTTAAAGCAACGTGTTTCTTTAGTACGTGAACATAAGGTAAACTGATTATCTGCTGGTTTATTCATATACTGGTTGCCTCATCCACTGTTGTATAAAATGTTACAGCTACTATAAACAGATAGTTATTCGAACAATTTTACTTTTTATAATACTTATTCATTAATTATGCCATGACCTTTCAATACCACTTATATTTCTCTTCTAGGTTAAGCTGCAGTGACAACTGGATATAATGAAAAGAGGCTTCCCAAGTATGGACTACAAGGCATTGTTGGCTAATTTGCATTACACAGTGTTTCAGGAACCCTTAATTCTACAGACTATTTTCAGCCACCCCAACATATATAAATTTTCAGGAGGCCTTAGCCCTTCATGGGACCTTCAGACTATTCATTTATGTTCTGTAGCAACTAGGAATTGATTTAATTAAAAACGAAGATATCATAAGTGCATCTGTGAGACCCTTGAGCCACCTAGTTTGCTTTGCAGTCTGCATTCCCTTGAGTGATGCTGTATGCATTATACAGAAGATTACAGCCTTATTGCCAATGGCTGGAGACAAGAAATGCCATGATGTGTGGAGACAAGTTCAGCTGTGACCACAGTCAGACCTGAAATGGTGTAAGGGCTTGACTAACAGACAGTGACTGCAGCAATGACCCTTGCCCGAGGAGGAAGAGGCCTTCTTGTGGTTGAACTGAAGCAAAGTATTGTCTATGGGTGTGCATCGGAGGGTGATTACGAATGATGCAATATTGGGGCTGGATGTCCTCAGAAGCCACAGGGCATTGTTTGACATCAGCAGGAGTGCTCTGGAGAAGACAAGGTGCTCTACAGAGGCCCACCAAACTTCCTGGAATACAGAGGGTAACCCTTGTGGAGGAAGTGGTTGAGCCCACAAGAAGCAAGATGGTTAGAAAGCTGCACAACAAAAGCCACCATGGATCATCTTCAGATATGCATGAAATGACCCATCAACACATATGTAGTGAATAGCATCAATGATGTAGTCTACCTCTTCCAGATGCTGCCCTTTGGGAAGAGATTGGGGATTCACTATAACACTTCTGTCAGGACAATTCTATCTGCACCTTTACAAGTGTCAAAGTGATTGCTATACTATTAACTATTTTACAAACTCTGGGTTACAGTGATGTTACCAGGCACTGATAATGTTTTTGATTATCATCCCTCCCAACCCTAAAAGGACATGAAAATAAGACAGCAGTTTGTAACAATATCAAATGGAGTTCATCAATCCAAAAATACATCCAAGATGATATATACAATCAATTTTTCTGCATTTAAATTGAAACTCATCACTTCAAGGGATGTCAGGGATTTAAGATGCAAACCATTTTGTGATGCTTCTCTAGATCTTGATTTTTAACTGTATTAATTACCATTATGTGATAAGTAGAGCCCAGTTTTGTATGCAAAATAAAATATGCAGGCAAATAGTATGAAAAATTGTAAAATATGCACCATAATGTGCAAAAACAAATTAAAATTAAAAAACAAATATTTGGGGATATCTAACAAATTTGGGGATATATAACAAATATCTTAAGCTTACTCATGGTTGATGCAGTAGTTGAGGAAAGTTACCATGAGGTTTTCTTGTGTAAAACTACTTACTCTATCTGTCAATGAAGAAGGTTTTATACCATGAAAAGTCCTTTCTACTGTCTACCCACCACAGAAGGCAAGCTAGAGGAATGTTTAATGTAATCACTTTTGCTGTCCCCATGGGGTTTATGCTCCCCTTCCCAGTATGACAAGGATACTAGATTCATTTAAAATACACAAGTGTTGTCACATAACCCAATACATGCACAATGCCTATCACTACAGTTACTGCAACAAACTTTAGATCTGGCAGCATGGGACTCATGCACTCTCACTCATTTCCCAGTAAACAGATCCACTAACAGAGAAAATGAACAGTTCAAACCGCTCTCCCCTTCATTCGTCTTTTACCTTCTTGTGGTGTGTAGACAGTGCATTGCATGTTGTAACAGGTGCATGTAAAAAACACAACTCTTCTTCAGTGAATTCCTCTTTCACTATCACCAGACAACGCTCTGCTGATTTCACAGATAGTTTTGAAACCAGAATTTTTATTCAATATTTGACTAAGGTTATCAAATGCAATTTTAGCAACATCGTGAATTTCTGCAGTATATTTTAAATTTCATCTATCAGAGAGAGTGAACAATCTAAAGAAGTACTTTGGGCCTCCAACTGCATTATGTTTTCAGATTATTTCAAGAACCAGCTATGAATATACTTGATCTTATCCCCAATGCAATCTTCAGAAACACATTTCTGAGCTACAGTAATGCTAAATACATCTTCAGCATTTGCAGAATTTATTACTGTCTTCACTTTACTGAAATGTTCCACATAACATGAAAGCTTGTAACCATGTACCCCACCTAGTTAAAACTGGTATAGGGGATAACAGTAATCTGGAAATAGTTCATAAAATTTTTGAATTCCTGGTGGCACCTTCCAAACACTTTAACACTCAAGACAAGTAATCAACTTCTTTATATTTGGCTCTAATAGTTTTTAGCAACTTAATTTACACCATGATCAAGGCAAGTCAAATGCATTAATTTGGGATAAAGAACTTTCATTTTAGTCCCTGATTTTATCTTACACGAGTACCATCAACAAGAAATAAAAATACATTGTCATACTGTACTCTAACTGGCCACAAGAAAGCTAAACAGTCATTAAAAGTTTTGTAACCGTGCTGTGATTTACCCTGTCAAGTACCTGAATGTTCAAGAGGAATGATTTGCTACCCGCTTCCACTGAACCCACTATATCACTAGCAACACATTGTTTTACAGGGTCTAGCATTTCCATCTATTAAAATACAGATTTTTTTTCATGTTCCAATGAACCGTATTTTAGGAATTACATCCTGAAAATATTGAGGTACATAGCTTTTGTATAATGTGGACTAATCCAGGATTTTTTTGTTTGTGCACTTTAAACTCCAAAGCTACACATTATTCAGTTTCCACAATGGAATGTTGGCACTCACTAAAGCTAAACACAAGTCTTAGGAAACTGTCACTCAAATGGTCTGTTCACCTACTTGGCTTCTAATTAACTGTTGATTTATAGAAGACTTCTTCTTAACCCAGTTTTACAGCAAGTATGCTGTATGTCCTGCACAACTTGAAACTTTTTATTTGCAGAAACACTTTCCACATACCAAGCAAAACAATCTTACTATCTTCACGCAGAATAATACTTCCAAACTTACATTATG
This sequence comes from Mantis religiosa, assembly GCA_030765055.1. NCBI lineage: Eukaryota > Metazoa > Arthropoda > Insecta > Mantodea > Mantidae > Mantis > Mantis religiosa. Next base: position 95,069,341 of record CM060949.1, on the reverse strand, counting down.
TAACATGATAGACAAAGATGCTTTTGTGAGCAGCATTTCTCAAACCAAAGCACAAGCACTTTTGAAATAATTGACTTCCTCAACTGTCAACTACTGACAGGCAGCTGAGCTCTAAATCAACTGATGAGCCTGGAAATTGGTATGGTATAGAAAATGGGGAAGCACCAAGTACAAGAAGACATACCTGATAGTGATCGTTGGATTTCCCTTGACTTTATGGCTGCTAAGCGGATTACCTTGTTTCGCAATATTCAATATTACTGCTAACATAAGAGAGACCCTCACTTCTGTTACTTCTAATCTGTATGACACAGTGCATCTTATAAAATGTCTATAAGGGAAATGGGGATTCTAACAAATAAGTAAATTAGCACAAATGTCCCTACGCTTCTTTCAAGTTTATACTTTGAGACATAAGTAAATGTTGAATATAAACTATGTTATACCTGTAGTGTTCTCCTATTGCTATCAGAAATAAAATAAAAAATTGTTTTATATGTACAGAAAGTGTTACTGCAATTTTGACATAAACAAAACTTTTCAGTGCTACATTACTGAAATAATGTTGGTACTGACTCGGCAGTATCTAATTATTTCATGTGGCAACTTTGAATGCTTTTCACGTGATTTAATACCATGTATTTTTACAACCTTCAAAAAGATGTAATAAATGGGATATGTAAGTTGGCACTCTGCTATGCAATATAGAACTCATAACATTTATACATATACAAACACATGTACTCAACTTAATATGCAATTAGTGAAATCCAAAATCCTTTCTAAATGAAACTAAAAACACGTGGCTCGAAGTAATTATATAATACTGATCATTCAAACGAAAATACATCCTAGACATATCATTTTCTTACTAAAGAAGAAATTAAATCTAACCACAGATTAGAATGAATTAACAACACCCACTAGATATATTTGTCTATTATCTATATGCAGGTGATTCCAGAACATTTGTATCAATTTTTAAAAATCCAATTTTGTCTCAAATTAAGTCTCTACACGCTCTTGTATAAACCAGTCTTACAAAACCTTATTCTTTTATATATTGTGTGCTGAGACAAACATTGTAAAAATGATTCCATAAGTACATAATTCTTTGTATGTAAAACAGGAATAGGCTTAAGTGAGAGCCAAATATTTCAAGAGGTGGTGCTTTTGATTTGTATGACCAGGAGGTAAAACTGTACGACTTTCATGAACAGTTTACTTCAAAGAAATATTCCCCACCTACACACAAAGTGTGTGTGTTTTAAGTGTTCTACCCTTTCTAAGTAAAATGAGTCCATTGCGTGGAGGAGAGAATGCAGACTTCCATTGTATATTGTAGTCAAAGATATGGAGATAGCAGGCCTGGCTATGTAAATGGAACAATTTGGGGGGCAAAGTAGGAATCCGAAAAATGTCAGTAAAGGGGGAAAAGAAAAGAAGAAATATAGGGAATTATTTAGGGAAAGTTAAAAAGAAATTACTAAGAACAATAAAGAGAAAAATGTAGATTAGGAGAGGTGAAATGGCAAAATGCGTTAAAAGGCACAGAGGGCCTCCAACACACAAAAACCTAGGTTTAGGTATATGGGGACCGAATTATTATTCAATGGCAAGCAACATGGTAGGATTTTCAATATTTAGGAATATATAGCGTTTTTCAGTATGGATTTTATAATTGTAATCTTGATTTTGTATTAAGTAAAATAATTTGTATTAATGTAAAATGATTGTTCGTTATGGTTTCCAGTTTTGCAAGTCATTCAAAAAAACAAAAAAGACTTCAAAGGCTAGTACAAGAAACTTCAAAGTACAGTTTTCTTTTGTCATTAAAATATAATTAAAATATATTTTTTAATTAAAATTGTTATGTCTTTTTTCAAACGTGTACAAATTTCACGTACAATTTTGGTATCATATTTTTGAGCAGAATACATACTTCCTCTACTTAAGTAGATATAGAAACAAGCATGGTTAGTCTTCCCTTGTTCAAAAAGTTTTATTTTTTCATTTTGGAAAGTGTGCCCATGTTTTCATGTGTGATGTTAACTATTTCCCTTGCATTTAATAGAATTTTTATTTAATCGCCTTTTGTTTTTTTACATGAAAAATACACAAAGTAGTAAAGAATGCCCATGGTATTAACACCTGCTCCTCCGATTGATCTGCCAAATGCACACTAATAAATAAATGATTTTGTAAACACCACAAAAAAATAATTGAAAAATAGATGTAATCAAAACATGTGAGTCGGGGACGTGACTGATCATGATTGCCAACACGTGAATAAAAATAATTATAAGTTACTTTTTTCCCTTTAATTTAGCTGTTATTCGTTTTATTTCTTGAGTTTAGTGCTGAAGCACAGAACACCAAAATGAAGTTAGTAAACTAAATCGTTAGTAATGAAAGATCAAACACAGGTAAGCAGTTAATCGCAATGAAACTTGCATTCTTAGAATAGTACAAATTATTCTTGGTTTTCTATTTTAAAACGTTTTCCTCATTCCCCATCCGGGGCAAACCAGGTCATTCGGCTAATTTTAAGGAGATAAAAATTACAAGCATAACTTAACAGAAAAACTAAAATATCTAAATATAAAAAATACGGCTAATGTATTATGTTACCTTTAGGTTGAGGTGTATTCCGCGGAAATGTGATCGGAATTTATACACATTGCGGATTGGGTTGAAACTTCTACCGAATGCAGCCTGCAATTGCGGTATCGGACGCGTGAACGGTGGCGGAATTTCCGAATAATATCGTCTTTGTTTTCCTGAAGATGGAGGTCCCGTAACTTGCTGGAAAGCTGTAACTTGTTCTCCTGCTCTGTTCATGATGATAAACCGCAAATACGTATCTTCTGTGACGTTTCAAAGGTTTAATAAAGATCTGTGGCGTTTCGTTAACTAACGATATCACCAGTGAATTCTAAAAATAATTATTAAATGCTGAAGAGAAAGTTCTCCTTTCTTCATACAGTAACCACACCACTCTAAACAAAACAACTGGCGGGGTTTCACAGCACTGCTGATTCGGCGCAATTATTATAGTCTGGCTCTTACAGCATTGCCAACTCTCAATCGATGTTAGCATGATAAGTCACCAGTTTTATCACCAAATGAAAACTCATCCCATTTCTCTTTAGTTTCGGTTAATCTGTGGTTTCGGTCTTCTAAACAGAAGTAAATAGTACATCAAACTCACATAACAATATTTGAAGTTACAAATAACTGACGACTTAATACAGCACTGTACTGTATAAGGAATTCCCACGCTGCGACTTGCATGAAGCGGAATAAACCACTGCAGAGTTTTTGGGTTTAATGCACAGGTGCAAAGCTTGACATATGTTATTGAACTGTGACCCAGTCATTATTACATTAAAAAGGTAACCTTGATTGGGAACTTCTTGGAGATATATTCCTCAAAACGTTCGATTTTAAATAGCTCCGATCAATATGTTAAAATTTAGGGGTCATTTTGAAAGTAATTAGAACTATAATATACTATTATACATTAATATAATAAAATATATAATATATTATTACACCATCCATCTATAATCTGATTTCCATTCTTCTCCTAATTACTGTACCAGATATCTTCTATGTTATGTGTCTACTTCTTGCTGCAAGCTTTAATTTTCCTTTTCATCCTAAAAATTTCGAAGTGCAACTATTTTTTGGGAGAGAGACTGATATGAAATGGGTGTGTCGTATCATCTTCAATGCGCTAAAAATAAGGGCTTAGCATTGGGCTTCAGATGTTGCGCAGTTACGTGGTCTTCCAAGAAAGCCTGCTTTCTAAAATCTTGTGTGTGGAATTCTGTCATTTTTGTATTTAATGCTCACAAAGATAAAGTGATCATGAGCTTATAAGTGAACTGCTTAACTCAACGGAAGGTAGGATAAATTTCATACGTTCGCATAATCCTTTGCAAGAGTTAGTTTTGCGTTTTTCTTTTGCAGTTAAGAAGAAAAAAAAGTGACAGAGGTAAACCATTAAACAGTAATGAAAAACACATAATACTGAAAGTTTCTCAAGTTTTGCCGAAAGTATTCTATTGAAAGCAAGGTTAATTTATCAACAAAGTAAACAGGTCTTTTACTTCACGCATTCCACAGAACATCCCAGCATTTTTGAAAATTGGATGAAGGGAACTTAAGTTTCTGGCTACCTGTCAATAGTGCTTCTAAATAGTGTTTACACTGAAGTTACGCCAAGTCTCTTATCTCTGTTTATTTCTCGAACTGTCCGCCATCGACCTCACTATGCCGTAACGTCGCAATATAGATTCCATAAATAGATTCTACAGACTCTATAACTCGTATATAGAATTTTCACACTTTTCTACACATTTTGGTATAGAATATAGTCATGAACTGTAATTATAAGTATACTTAAACGAAGTTTAAGAATATACTGACAGCTTTCAATATAATAGCTTACTGTGATCTATTTACAAAATTTGGAATAAGCACAGAACTGTTTCATCCAGGAGCCTGCGAAAGAGCTTGTTTTTTAAGAGTAATTTTTATTCTGATGTAATAATTGATTAATTTATATTCTTCTTTATTCTGTTCTCCTTAGAACTAATGATTCCCTAGTTTTTTTATTCTGTGGCTGTGACTCGAGGTTTGTAAGAAACTGTCCCTTTAGTATTTATCTAACTGAAAGTGTATTTGTGTAAGAAGATGACAAAACCTAAAAGCGTTTTCAGAAACGTAAGAACAAGGGACAGTACCCTTGCCTGTAGAAGTCAATGAAAATGATATCGAACCATGGGGCAGTCGACCATGTGCAATTCCTCCAAGTGCTTCGAAAAGCAAGTTACAAACAAATGTAAATATTAATGTAAATAAAAATTATGTTGACTGTCATGCAGAATATGTGGTGGTGAGGTTAGGTTAGAAGAAGAATCGAGTGCAAGAACTGGTATAGGGAATAAATTGAAAATTGTATGCCTGAACTGTAGTTCTGAAACGTCATTTTGCACCTCACAACAGTGTGCTAATAGTGACCTCTATGAAAACAATTGGGACTTGCTTATGGGCTAAGATGCATTGGTAAGGGACTTGGAGCTTTTTTTTTTTTTTTTTTTTTTCCTTTGGTAGTTTACGTCCTCCAACCTTAAGTCATATCGGACGATGACGAAGGAATTGGGTGAAATGATGCTCAAATGAGTCCGGGTCCATGGACCTTAGAGATACCGAACATTCGTCTTTCAGGATAAGGGAAAACCCCGGAAAACCCTTATCCAGGGTAACTCACCCTGACCGAGATTTGAACTCGGGACCTCTTGAACGTGAGGCGGACACGCTACCGCTACCGAGGTGGTAAAATATTGTGTGGGGTTATGAACTTACCAAATCCCCCTACAAGGTGTTTCAAATATACAACACTTTTAGGAGATAGCCTGCAAAAAGGTGCAGAAAATTCCATTAGAGCTGCTGCCAAAGAAGCTGTGTTACTAAATGAAAACAATAATTTTTTTTTAATCAACCTCCAGAGTAAATTGTAAGCTATAGTTCTTATTGGAAACTTTAAGGCTGTTTTTCTCAAAATTAAATTTTCTTAAACATTTGCCCCATTTTCTCACAAACTATTTGAGACATGCACATATAACTTTTACAGATTATAAAAGCAGTTTCACAAATGCTGTGGATTTACAAACACAGTAATTAAATTAATGAGCTCCATGTAATGGTGTTTTAATGCTAAAATTCAAGAAAAAGTAATGAAAGAGAAAAAACTATATAAATTGCTTCAAACTGTAAATACAAGCTTCATTGAAGATCAGTAGCTTCTCTAAGGACCACGTGTTATAACATTTTCATGTATGTGCTGTTAATAGTTTCAGAAAAAAAAAGGGTCATCAAGCTGTATATTTTAACACAGTCGAGATAGAGTGTACCATCTCACCTTAAGTTCGAGTGGCTCAATTGGTTAGATGGTGACGTAGTGATCTCAAGGTCAGGCTCCAACTTTACCCAGATCGAAGTTCTTATGTGTTTACAGGCCAGAGCCTAAAGCCAGCACATTTACTGTAAAATAACTCCTGCAGAACGAAATTTTGGCTCATCGGTAGCGCTGATCCTGGCAATTGACACCGTTAACAAAGTAATTTCAATTTTTGAAACGTTTTCTGCTAAATATTGTTTGCTTTTTCATTTCTCTCTCCCTTTTTTGTCAAATATACAAAAATATGTTCAGATTTGTTTCTAACATATTCTGTGTCCCACTTGTGAGTCCCCGCCTCATATCTTTGCATATCAGGAAGACTTGTCAGTCAATGCAGGAAATAGTAGCTGTTACCAAGAATCTTCACTACATTTTTGTGACACGTTTCCTAGTCTATATGAATAAGTCATCGAAACATTTACTCTTCAACTAGAAAATTGTTTCTTACTCAAAGGGATCAGTGAATAGCAAAGAAAGTTTGTCGTGGCATATTATGTTTTAGTTTCATTTATTGTGCTTTTAATGCAGTTCTTAAACCATATAAAACTCGCACTACTTCAATTCGTGAAGCCAAAGACGTACATAAAGTTCGTAACAGCTGCAGTCACATGTATCTTAGATAATTAAAATTAGCTACATCTAGTGTTGATAAGTTGGCAACAGTTAAACGTAATGCGAACCACGAGACTACTTCTATAAACAACTATTATTTCTGCGCATAATGTTTGTTTTCACAAGAAGGCACAAGAGGGTGTTGAAGGGAAGGTGCTCGGCCAGATGAAGGTCTGGGCAGTGTAAGCATAAGCCAGAAGATGTCGCCCCGTGGTCCTTACAGCAGCAGTCCAGAACTAAGCTACCGATTTGCTTCGCTACCAGATCTGATCTTCCTGAAATGATTTAATCGGAAAATGATGTATTAGTTGCCAAGACAAAATCCAATTATTTTAAATACATTGTGGTTAAAATCTTATGTGCTTTCAAACACTTTCGTCTAAAGCTCAGTTGCAGTTTGTGTCATTAGGATCCTTATTAGTTATTACTAGGGCCCGGATTTTGATGAAAAGTCTTTTTTCTGAGTAGTCATAGATGCTTATTGGAAATTAAGTTTCTTCTGGAACAAATACGTTAGATATATATGGTTCTTACAGGTCATCAAAATGCATTTTTTTCAACATTTTTATAATAGTTGTTTTTTAACATTTAAATGCATTTTCCGGTCACTTTCTTTCTTGTTCACGAATTTATAGGGCATTTTCATCTGAAGTCCGCATTCGGGAGGCCCGGGTTCGATTCCCGTGGCGGACCTGACCCTGACCCAAGGGCTTTTTGGGGAATTTTAAAATAATCTGTGATTAAAAGTTAATTTATAAATATTTTATGAAATAGTAACTTTGTAGATGTGGTAAACATGTAATTAACACAGGTCAGCGTCCTAACAGTGCTGATGAATTTATGACGCATCAATTCGAGGAATCGCCGATTACATCCTGCAATACGTGTGGATTGCATCCACAGAAAAACATTTGCGAGCTCTTCAGAATGTGAGTCTCAGGTACTGTTTAAAAGAAACGTCTTCGATATCAAGTAACAAGACTTCTATAAAGGTTTATGTGAAGCGTTCGTTAGTGCAAATATTCCGCTAGGAAATTTAAGTAATTCCAAATTACCTGATTTTCTTGAAAGTCACACTGGTCATATAATTCCAGATGAATCAACTTTGCGTAAAAGTTACCTACAAAAATGTTATGAAGACATGTTAAACCGAATACGTGGCTCTGTGAATGGGGGAAAAAAGTATGTATCAATTGATGAGACAACCGATTCAGAGGGGCGTTATGTAGCCAATGGCACGCTAGAAGTTACTAGTGCCGGACAAATGTGTTTCTTCTGACCTCAGAGGTTATGGAAGCTGTTAACCACTGTCAGATATGCAAACTGTTCGACAAATCCATATGTTTATTGTGGCCTAGTGGAATGACAACATGCTCCTCTTCCTAAGAGATGCGGCGCATTACATGGTAAAGGAGGCAAAATCGATCCAATCATTTTACAGTAAGATGGTGCATGTTACATGTTTGGTCCATGCTTTTCAGCGAATTCAACATGGCGGAACAGGTCAGATCAACATTTCCAGAAGCAGATACACTAATTTCCACAGTAAAGAAAATATTTTTGAAAGCGCCAACCCGAACTATGTATTTGAAAGGAAAAGCCCCTAATATAGCTTTGCCACCGGCACAAATTTTAACTCGCTGGGGTACATGGTTAACTGCATGTATAGGTATACCACTGTGACAATTTTCAAATAGAGAAGTGTTATTCGAACCAAATATTCATTATTTGTCTGTGACAGTTATTAATTTATTATTATGAAAGAAATTGTTAATTTTTGTTAGGCCATTTTTATTCAATTTTATCTGCATTTTGTAATATTTTAAGGGCATTTTAAAACTCATTTTTAGAGAATTTTTAGGTCAACAACTTCTGGGTCCTAGTTATTTTTGTAGCACTAACAAGTTTGCCAACTTAAAGTATGATCCAACTGATCTCCTTGCATAAGACTGTTTGTGGAGAAATAACAGTCAAGATAAACTACTGAGGAAACTAAAGCATTTTTATACCTTGCAGGAATCTAAAACCAAAAAATATAATGGGTAGGGAAAATCAAGTGATTGTAACATATTTTTATGAATTCTGAGTCGAGTTTGTAAACGTTGCCAGTTTTCTGTTGGAGAATCGGTTTTAAGAATGGAGGTATACTTTATATCTAATCGGTTAGAATGTTTACAGTAAATATCTCATTTTAAAACTGAGACACATCATTTTTGTCCATAAACATTAATTTAAAAAAAATAAGGACTTAAGTTCAGGTGCGGGCAATTGTCTCTCTGACCTCTCCCACTCCTTTGGCTGACATATTTCTCAGGAATTTCAGCGACAGACCAAGCATGCGATATCTGAAAAGATTGCAATTTAATTTCAAATCTCCGCACCGACTTTTGGATTAGTTTAAGCATACAACCGTATTGGGATAAAGAGGGTTCTGATAAGTTAGAATCACAAAATTTTAATTGCAAATAGTCATCATTTGAATTTCTTTTTGGGGGACAGCCTCTTCATTCTTAATAAACAAAATCTTGCTACAGTAAAGCGTCTAGTTAAGGTACACAGTTTAAGTAATATAGATTTCTGGTAGCATTAAATATAGAAATATTTTTGTTATTGCACCGAATTTTAATACACTTTCTTGATGAGGCAGATAGCTATTCCTATTCTATTCTAGTCACGCAAACAGCATGGAGTTTCCAATGCATCACACGGCAACAGTGGCGAAGCATTCAATGAAGGCTGGAAGCTCCGCTTCCTCTAGAATTTCAGGAGAAAAACAAAAACGAAAAATTCATGCCAAACAATATTTCATTTGCTCTGGATACATTCTCAAAATTTATTCGCGAACATCCACGGTGCTGCGGACAACTTGGCAGCTGCTAATACTCGAGTGACCGGTTTCTAAAGCTCTATCAATACGGAATATTTGTAAACGCAACTCTTCGATAGTTAGGAAGCGCACGACAGTTTTTGTCACATAAAGTCTCGGTAGCATGTAGTAGAAGTCTTTTTTTTTTTTTTTCTTTTTGGTGACGTTTTTCAATACAACTAAGTACATTTCAACATCACTAGCAATAATAGTTTACGTAAATTGGAACATAGTGGTAAAAACAGGACATTCTTGTGAAGTTTTAAGTTATTAGCAGAAGTGTGTGAACTGCATACTTTCTTCATGTTAGATTAACGATTCACGAGGAGTGGCCAGCTCTAGGAAAAATTGAAATGTCTGAGTGGAGAGGGGAAGCAGAAATAGGTTTGAGTGACCAGTCTCGCAATGTAAGATGAACCTATGTGTAAACGTACAGTAATAAGAGTATTAAAGAGTAACTTAGTTCTGAGTCATTCTCTTATTTTAATGACATCATTACTTGGAGCTTCCCTCGCTTTGAAAGTCACGCCTCCCCAATGTATTGCAGCCTGTTTCATAAAAATCCGACTATCGCTTTGGCCTTCTGTATCCTCAAATCTCAAAATGTGTAAAGAAAGTTTATATTGATTATTAAAAGGAGAAATAGAAGAGTAAGCTTATGCAAGGCCAGTTTTTGAAGAGTGATAAAAGAAATGTGAATGCAACACACCAAATGCTTTTACTCACTTGATAATACCTTTACATTTGTAAGTTTAGTTTTCATGGATTGTCATGACAATAACATGCCTGCGAAGTAAAATTGTGTGAAGGCTTTCGTTATTTCTGGTTTGAGTTTTCAAATAGGCAGTTCTACAATTCCCAAGAGGAAAATCGCTATTCTTATTTTTACCTCATAAGGGAGGTTATGGTAAATGTGCCACCTTAAGCAATAAACCTTTAAGAACAGCTTAATTCCAGTGGCTGCTCGTGGCCGAAAAGTTTGGGGGGTACGGAAGCGGTTTTGCCTGCTAAGTATTGATTACAATAATTATTCTTGTAAATTTTAAGAACAATTTTTTTTTTTTTTTTTCAAATTCTACCTGTATAACACACGGAAATAGTGGTTCTCAAGTTGTAATACATACCTCAAGAAATAAGTACAAGATGCCCAACACAATATTTGCCCAAAGCTGCATATTAACCGCTTCGCCAATGGACATTTAAACCCTGCACGGCCGGGAACGGATACCCAATAAATAGAACAAGACATTTAAATTGTTAAATGCTGCAAAAATGCTTCATAAATAAATATTCGTATCTTCCGTATTTATTAAGTTATTTCAGCGAAACAAAAACTGGTTCAAAGCCCATTAAAAGCAGTATACATCTGCGGTATAATTAAAATAGAGACTATATTAATAAAGCGTTGAGATTTCATTAATTTGTATCACTGTAAAGAAAGCCACTCTTTGCGTCGAACGCCTCTAATTCTGAGTACTTTTGTTTTACAAGCTATATGTGTGTATCAGCTGAATAAACGAAGTGTTGGGTTCAAGGGTTATAGGTTTCAGTTTATGCTAACACGTAATAATAACTGTATATATTGAATTATACACGCTGGAAAGAAAACTCCGTCAGCATCTCTCTAATTAAACAACCGAAGTTTATGTTAGCTGACGTAACTTTTTTCTTCGCTCAGTTCATGTAGTAATTTAGACTGCGTCAGAGTTCCAAGCAATTTCTTTAGCAAAAACACACTTGAAATAGTTTCCTCAGTGCTAATCATGGCTTCAACTAGTAATGTAGCAAATAAATAGCTATTGTAGGACGAGTGCGGGATTCTGATATTACATCAGAAAATGTGGAAGACTTTTTGCTGTTAGTGATTTGGACATTGATGGCGAATTTTCAGATTTTGAGCGGAGTGTTGAGGATACAGGTAGCAAGGAGGAGGAAAATGACTCATTTCCGACAGGTGTTCGTGAAGAATCAACATTATGGAGGTGTCAAAATAACTAACACAAATAGACATACGTTCACGAGCACAACCTCTGGTGTACAACCGTATACTCAGCTAACTTCTGACAGCCAACCAATTGACATTTTCACAAAATTTTTTACTACTGACTTACTGTCTCTCATTGTTTCGGAAACAAATGTATATGCGAGTAGGGTGAAGGAAGACCTGATTGCTAAAGGCAATTTAGGACCTAAGAGTAGATTGCAGAAGTGGACAGCAGTAACAATGAATGAGATTTACAGACTACTTGGTCTAATTATGCTCATGGGTGTTATTCGTAAACCTACGCTGAACATGTACTGGTCTACAGATGACATGCTAGCTACCCCATTTTTGGGGAAATGCATGTCAAATAACAGGCTTACTTCCAGTTTACGCTTCCTTCATTTCACCTGCACAGAAAATGTGAATGATACAAAATCAGACCAGTTTTTTATTACATTATTTCAAAATTCAAAGAAAATTATGTGCCTAGTGAAAAGATCACTGTTGATGAAAGCCTGATGCTTTGGAAGGGCCGTTTAGGTTGGAAACAATACATCAAAACAAAGAGGGCCCGATTTGGCATAAAGAGTTTTGATGTATGTGAAAGTAAAACAGGATATCTTTACAATAGCTGCATATACACTGGCCAAGGGACTGATAACACCGGGGACGAAGATTTGGGATTATCTGGTTCCATAGTAATGCGCCTGATGGAATCTGTACTTGATCAGGGTAGGACTGTATATTTAGATAATTGATACAGTTCCCCCAAATTTTTCATGGCCTTACACAAAAGAAAAACAAATGCAATTGGAACAGTACGCTCAAATCGGATTGGTTTGCCAAAAGATGTGAATACGAAGGCTCTAAGGAGAGGAGAATTGCAGGTGCATCAGCTCCCACCCTTGACCTATGTTGCTTGGCAAGACAGGAGGGTTGTTACAGCATTATCCAATTGCAGCTCTAAGATTTTGATGATTGACACTGGAAAAATTGACGATCGTAAAAAAAAATGTCAATTTTCAAGCCCGATGTTATCCAGGAATATAATATGCATATGGGTGGAGTGGATCTAGTAGATCAGGTATTACACGCATATCCCTGTTTGCGAGAAACAATCCAATGATATAAAAAAGTATTTTTACACCAGCTGGATATAACCATATACAATTTTTTAGTAATTTGGAGAGCTCTAAACCCACGGAAGACAATGACGTACCAGGACTTTCGCATATCAATAACTCGCAGTCTAATTGAGCAGTATAAAATTCAGAGACTTCTCCATACTGGGGGTAAAAAATCCAGCAGCCCAGCACCCCTCAGACTTGAATGAAAACATTTTCCTAAAAGAGTACCACCCACAGCAAAAAAATCGCGTCCCTTTAGAAAATGTCTGGTGTGCCGCAAGAAAGGTGTCCGAAAGGAGTGAGTGAAAAGGAAACTAGTACGATTTGCCGTGAATGTGGAGATGTGCCCTTTGTTTATCCCTGTTTTGAGGTGTACCATTCAAGAAAAACTTTTAAGGTAAGCTTTTACTTCTTATAGAATTTATTTAAATTTACTGTAAAACATAAGGTTTAAAAAAAATATCATTAAATACGCATTAAATGCATGTATGCACAGGACGTCTATACACGTCCATATCGGTTTGGGGTCTTTTAACTTGGACGTCATATGATGGGTTAATATGCATGCGACATATAAAAGGATGTCATTAGAACATCATTCAAGCTCACGCAAATCCATATAAGCTTCCACTACACCAGTGTAATTTTTTTCTCCACAGATTCACGCGCATATCACTGAATGTACACATATTAATTCTCGTATTTGGAATTTATTCAGCTAATCTGAATTGCACTTCTGTTCAATTTATATGTTCTTTAATTTAATGAAATTTTCCATCACTCTTTCATCAAAATTTCGCATGTTACTTATAGGGGCCTTATTTATTGACAACATTGCTAAAGCATCGAGTCTGTCGTTTGTTATTGTATTTCTTAAAAACGTTTTTATCCTTTTCAGAGTGCAAAAAGCAACGTTCAGGTTCCGCAGTCCCCTCGGTGTCGTTACAATTTTCAAAAGCTTTGTGACTTCACTGAAGACTGACGAAAGTTTATATTCGTAATGAAATGAAAAAGTTTCAATGCTCCTAGAATGTTAGTCATTTCGTCTTTAAATTAGCTGCAACTCTGTGCGCAGTTTTCCTTGTTGTAGAAAAGGATAGCATTGCATTATTTGAGTGAAAATTTCTTCCGGGAAACGTTCACAAAAATCTTTAAATAAGTCGTTACACAGCAATGATGCAGTTCCTAGATGTCCATTACAAGCAGATCTATCTGTGACAGTAGTGATGACGTCACACACCTTGGGCATCTCCAACCCTTGCACATTCCATACTTTTTCTTTTCTTTGACGGGTGTGGAAATTCTTCACTAAGTTTTTGTGTACTTCATCAACATTGAATCTTTCCTTTTCCATTTGTTATTTAAATATAAGGATGTCAATCTGTAACGGTACACTATCTTTGCTCTTCTTTTGAAGTTGATGGTACAAAATGTCTACATGAAGTAGGATTTTGTGGAAAACTCTTAACCAAAAAATAAAATTTGGATCTTCAAGAGCTCTTCTATAGCTACTGGCTTCATTTATTGTGGTTGTATTAGTGCAACTCTCTTCAATAATTTCGAAGCAATATTTCAGGTTTTCTATGTTTTCCTACATAACATTGACGGTACGAATGATGTAATTCCATCTTGTTAAAGCAACTCTGGGCAATCTTGCTTGCACTACTTTTTCTGAAATATCAGATCGCAAAGAGGGATTGGAAAAGAATGCTGGCATTTCCGACAGATCTAGAAGAACACGCGTACCTGGGAATTAGGGATGGTTGCTTTTTGTATGATTAAATTCAACTGTTGTGCATATCAATGGACAAATTACGCATATGGATATGTTTCCCTTATTTTGGCTTTTACTCCACCAGTTCTTCCACTTAACACTGACCCCGTCAAAGGTTTGAGCAATGAGCTTTTCTTTGGTATTTCCAAGAGGCGGGTGGATTTCATTCCTTATGCACTTTGAGATTCCGCATCTCTTCCTTCAAGGTTCACAAAAGCCCACAAGTCTCTCATTTACGAATTCATCATATACGTAACTGAATACTAAAACCATCTGACTGATTTGAAACGTCAGTTTTCTCATCACACTGAATGGCAAACTCAGAAGCTCGTATCTGTTGCTCTATTTTCTTCCTACAGACTTTCAACATGCAGTCCAATAGATCATTTTGCAATGTTTTCGAAGTTCCTCTAAATACTGAGGCTGTTTCTAAATGTTCCTTCATCACTGCAGCCAGTTCAGTTGTATAGTCCATGAGGCCCCTATACACCCCTGGATTGGAAGAAGTAACAGATTGGCCATGTGCTCAAAGTTAGTTCACAGCGCAAAACTTCACACATGAAATAAGCCTTTTTAAAATATGTCTATTTTTACTCACTTGAATGTTTATATTTCTTAATATTTCCTTTAAACACGGAGTCAAGACATGATGCAGTGTTTTGTTTTCCTAGGAGTGACATGTACCGCACTAATCATATGGTGCACTGCATGTTCATATTTATTTTTTCTGTTAAATTTTTTATATGACTCACTCCTTTAACTGTCCACAACAATTAGCACATTTAGGAACAAACAAAACACACAGATAGCAGAAAAAGGACTTGAGAATTTCTCACACATGACCTTAGAACTAAGGTGCCTCTTAAACATCCGGTTTTCATTTTTCTTAGGTTCTACTTTTCCCATTAAGAATTCGGGCGTTGGAAAGGTTTCAATTGTACTTTTTCTTCAATACCTTTAAAATTTCAGTTCCATTAGTGATTTGTCAAAGTTATCCATTATTCTTTAGTCACTGGATTTTATAAAGTCACCTGTAGCACTGTTAATGTTCCTAACTCCACAAAGAACACTAAAATATTGCATTTTAGCAATATAAAACTACTCTGCGGACTGCTCTAATTAGGCGCGAACAGAACCGCGCGGATGAGCACACGCAAAGTCCTTCCCCCACTCCCTCGGCACGTTCAGAGCTGCATGCCTTCTGTTACGTGGAAATGCAGCAGGCGGGCGCTAATCTTACCGCGCCGAGCCATATACTGTAGGTATGAAGACACCACTTTTACTACCTTATGAAGCTTTCTCATATTTTAAAAATAAACTGTCCTTACTTGTCTTGGTTCATTTATTTTCGTAAGATTTCTTTTAGGGAGGGTGGGGGCGCCTTCGCGTCCTTATGACGAACGGCCCCTGCTAAATTCACAAATTAAAGTGGTGTAATACCACCGTTTTACTCATCTCCAAATGTAAGTTCACAGAATTATCTTGTTTCCTTGAATTTTCAATAACAATAACTTTTACTTATTAAAGTGGACTTAAACTAAACGGAATCACCCCGGGAAGTGGGTAATTCCGAAATTCTCATGAAATACTGAGCCCTGATGTACAAGCAATTTAAAAAAGAGAAGGAAATAGACTAGTTAAATGTAAATATGAGTATTTAATAAATATAAAGTGTTAATAATGAAACACAATTTTGCAAATGAAATACTATAGGAATTAACTCATTATTTTTAGAAATGATTTTGTGATGCCGAGAGAAAAATTATTTCTTTGGTAACATTTTAAATTGCTTTTGGATGGAAGCATCAAATACAGGAAATATAACTTGCATGAAAAATTACACCATTTAATGACTGTTGAACACCACCTGGGAAATATTTTGCAAAACAATAAGTCATACTTTTCTGATGTACATACTCTGAATGACCCCAATTTGAGCATAGAGCACATGATACCGTAATTCATTTGCACCAAATTCACCAAAAATTATGCAAAGTTCAGTTTCACTACCCAAAATTCACCTCACTGAAAACAAATGTTTCAAATAAATTGCCGCGAAAAAAATCAAACTATCCACCCTTCGCCAAATTAAGACACTGCAATATAGTATATGGTACTTTTATACCAAGAAAAAAGAATCGACTCTTTTCTCATGTAATTGTCTAAGAAAAACATGTGATTGATTAATTTTCTATTTATTTCTCAAAATGAAATGATTTTGGTACCTAATCCTTATTGTGTAAATAAATAAATAAATAAATAAATAAATAAATAAAGTGCCTAAAGTGAAAACTACTATAGGAATATATGTAATCTTGTCATGACCACACCTGAATTTGTGTAGTGGAAAAAAACTGAAATTTCTGCAGTTACAGCTGCTGAATGGTTTTCTTCACACAGTTTTTAAATATTGTCTATTATATTCTGGTTTTATTTCCTTAGAGCTTATTCTAAACCCATATTCATAGCTTTCACTAAATGATGTTCTTCCGAAGTCTTCTATATGGCAACCATTATTGATAGAAATAAGAAATAAGAGTGGTAACCAGGAAAAACGCCGTTCAAAGGATAGTCTTTGTAAAGATCTATCAGAAATGCACTCAAATCAAAGGACATAGCATGACTATACTTGAATGTAAAGTTTGATCCCTCCTTTGAACAGATATGACGAGTACATTAAAGCTTCAATGACCTTCATGACTCACTTCGTCGCTAAAAATAGGTTACTGTACTAGTTGCATGAATAACCATGACTGCTTTACAAGTTTGTTCGTGTCAGGGAAGTTGTGCAATTACTTTGATTCGATTAAAAAATATTTAGCTTCATTTCTGTCACGTCAGAATTTTGGGTAGTGTAGGAATATAAGGTAAAATAAATTAAGAGTTACAAATTTATAAAACTGTGAAACATGTCAAACAAAGTTCAGTTGCTTATTCACTGTTCGACACAAATTTAACTCTGCAAGCACAGAATTTCCCTTTACCATGTTTAAACAAGTGTTGAATAGGTCATTTCGGAACTTGGATTTTCAACGAAAAAGTTCCGAATATACTCTTTTTAATGCACTTTCACCTGCTTTTTGCCATTTTTCCGCCTATTATAGGACATGACTGCTGTTTACCAGCCCTGTAGTAAGGTACTATTGTATGCCATCCAAACATTCCCTTTATAAATTTCACCAGAAATACCCCTAAACCAGAGAACAAAGAAACAAAATAAAAAAGGAAGGAAACCCAGAGTAAAAAGAGAGAAAGAAAAGAAAAACAAGAGAAAGGGAAAAAATTAGAAAAAGGGCGCGGATGCTTGTGGGTAAGCGGCGTAACTAAAAAAGTAAGTCTGATAAATATCACAATTGCTACTTTAATTTGGTATTTTCCAAGGACACGACATATATTACAAAATCCTCTGATCATTTATTTGGAACTATTTTCTTTACTTTGCTAAAAATGGCATTAACGATGTTGATTACAATACCACATGCTTAAAATATTTGCATGACTAATAAATTGCATATTTTTTTTTTATCAACAGCTGGACATCTGATTTTCATACCGATTAAACTGTACATCGTTTTGTATGAACTGGAACTCACTGGAGCTGTACACTTCCATAAAATACACTACATATTTATACAAAGTTTTGGTGATGTCCTACATTAATGCTTTACAAGATATCATTGCTGTCGATTTCATTCTTCCAATATTTTTGAAGTGCTAAGGTAACATGGTTTGTTTCTCGTTTTGTCATGCAAATTAGGAATCTCGAAAGCATCATAAAAACCACCCTATGTGACTGGCTACAGCCTCCTGAATGGATCTCTCTAGGTGTAATAAAACTGATTTCTGCAAATGCTCAATGTAGCTCAACGTAAAGTACATGGAAAATAAGCTTTGGTAAAAATATTTTGGAGACGTGATTTAAAAATAAACGATTGTGGAAAGAGAGGGGAATGAGAATGTCAGCACACTTTTCAGTCCCTTGAGTGCAGTTTACGCTCGCGATTACAAATGCAATGTATGTTGAACTGATTAGCATAGCTCGGATTTTTTAATATTTGCATATTTCATTCCATGGTAGTTAAACATATGCAAGTAAGGAGTTCATTGTAAGGAGTTTATTACGAATTTTTTACAGTACATATTTAATGCGGTAGTGCATATTTATGTATGTTACTTTCTGAGCAATTTTTTTATTGCAATTTACGTCCTCCAACGTTAAGTCATATCGGACAATGAGTAAAATGGGTGAAATAATGCTGAAATGAGTCCGGGGTCCATGGAGATTAGGGTTACCCGACATTCGTCTATCAGGATAAGGGAAAACCCCGGAAAAAACCTTATCCAGATAACTCACCCTGACCGAGATTCGAACTCGGAACCTCTTGAACGTGAGGCAGACACGCTACCATCTACGCTACCGAGGCGGGCGAGTAATGATTCGTACATTTATTTCGCACAGATATTTGAAGAAAGCAAGGACAAGATAAAATTTCTCTATTCCTGCTCTGTTTGTGTAGGACTTAGATATGATGTTTCTACGTCCATAAAGGGTCGCCGAACAATGAGAACGTAGCCATCAACAATGAGCATTTCCTGATATAAAAAATATATCGAACAACAACTTCAACTAAATAGCACCTCGAAGGCACCTTCCATCCGACACCCACAACTGCGACTATGTTCAGCAGATCACTACCGATGTCTCTCTTCCTATCCAGACCACATGATCCCTAAAATACCTGACATCCCTTGCTGAAGTTACTACCCTTCTTTCCTCTGTGCCACCTTTCAGAGCCATGGCAATGGCATCCCCTACGACGCTCTAACAGCTCTTCCTCCAAACTGGCTACAGCTCATTGTGCACATCTTCAATGGGCTCCTCCGTCTGGCATACTTCCCTAGTGCCTGGAAGCATGCCAAGATTATCACCCTCCTCAGACCCGGGAAAGATACCACCACTCCAGAAGACCATTGACCTATTAGCCTACTGCCGACAGTCAGCAAACTATTTGAAAAGGTCATTCATGCTAGGCTTCAGCAAACCCTCTCTGCGCAGCCAATTCTTTGCCAGGAGCAATTTGGATTTCATCAACATTCCAAGGTGAATCAACTTATTCGTCTTGTCGACGAAATCAAAGGCTTCAACAACCGGCATTTTGTCTCGCCTGTTTCCTTGACCTCACTCGCGCCTTCGACACTGTGTGGCACGAAGGACTACTTCACCGCCTCATCCACTACCACTTCCCACCCTATATCATCCATCTAATCCATTCCTACCTACACAACCGTTCTTTTAGTGTCACAAAGGAGGACATTTCCTCACCCTCCCATCCCATCCATGCGGGGGTTCCTCAAGGAAGTATCCTGCTCTTCCTCTTATTCATCAATACCCCACTCCCCTACCATGGCTGTATGTTGTACCAGTTTACTGACGATACTACTATAAAAACCGCCTCCACACGCCACCAAGTTGCTGTACGCAGGCTGCAGATCTATGCGGACAACCTGACGATCTGGTTTAATACCTGGCACCTCACAGTAAATCCCAGCAAGTCGCAAGCAGTGACCTTTACGCGGTGTTTACAGGCCGATGTTCCAGACCTACGGATTGCTAGTGGTTCCGTCCATTGGTCGACTTGCGCAAAATACCTAGGCGTCACGCTGGACCAGAAGTTGACCTGGAAGGCTCACATCGCACACCTGTACAACAAGGTGCTCGCAGGACGGCACTTCTATACCCCCCTCTACCACAGAAACTCCGTCATGTCCCTATCCAACAAACTTCTCCTGTACAAGCAAGTCCTTTGTCCCGCCCTCACCCTACGCCTGCCCAGTCTGGGCCACTGCCGCCAAAACTTACAACCAACGCCTCCAAAACAGTTTTCTCCGTACCGCAGTCAATGTCGATTGGTACATTCCAAACACATTAACGGCGACCGATCCTTTCCCCTCCTAGCTGAATACATGCGCGCTCTCTTTCTCTCTCTCTCTCTCGCTCAAAAAACTTTCGACTCCCTTTCCCATAATTTCAACGCCCTTATTCGCGGTCTCGGGAAATACGATATCGACTCCGGGGAACGCTACAAGCATCCCAGGCTCCTCCTCCACCGAGCCTAAACACATCCCCTCTCAATTCCAAATTCCTCATCATAAAAACATAACAATAATAAGTACAAATTAAGAATAAAAAAATCCCTACAAAATGCTAGCGTTTATCAGTCTTAATAGCACAACCCCGTTGAACCAGTGAAGGACCTAGTCCTGGAATGGTTTCTGTCGGAAGGCCCCGTCAAGACTTGGCGGTAACCCCTTCCAACGACACACACTCTGCTTAAATAGCGTTCAACAATCAATGGTAAAACTCTGAAGTTCGGTACGGTCGTTGCATCATAAACGTTGATTTTTTTTTTAAATATTAATGTTGCAAATGAAGCCGTCTGAAGTATGAGCAACAGGAAAGGGAAAATTACAATGGCAAAGGAGACGAGTAATAAAGCTGGTGTGGTTTGATGAAAATCCTACTCTTAAAAGTAGATGGAAATATAGTAGTGCACCAATTGTGTTTATTTCTGCATTTTCAGAATATTTTAAAAATCAATGTGATTTTCGAGTTAGTGATTGTTGATTTTATTTAATTAAAAGAAACCCATATTTTTATACCATTATTATAGGTGCCCGCAGATTACTCAACATCTACAAACAGCTGCTCATAGAAATATAAAAACATTTTAAGTGACAGAACAAAATCGTTTCTTCCAGATAGTGGTAAAAATATTTAATTGTTTACTGCAATAAACACAACTAATATTCAAATAGACAAAAAGATACGAAGAAATACTAATTAGTACCTGTGTTTAAGAATTTATTATTTGATTAGTTCAAGATAAATGTGAGAAAGGCGAAATAATGCACTTCACTTTAAAGGCATATTTACCAGATTTTTAGTGCATAGATATCCATACTTTATTGTGCATATAAATCCGAGCTCTACTGATTACACTACACAAAAGGTACACACAGGTTTGTGAGCTGTTTTTTACGGACGCTAAGCGTGAAAAAAAAGAGCTTAATTTCTCTGAGAGATCTCTCATCACGCTTGAGGTTCTTTCACGTCCGTAACTCTACGACACGGGACCACCGGCTTTACTTCCCTTCCGAAGGAAACGTCCTAAGGATTTTTACACCCGAAAAATATATTGCCCTCTACTGGATTTGAACTCTGAATTCCGGTAATGAGGCCAGTACGTTACTCAGACTACGAGATCGATTAGATTTCTTAAGTGTAAAGTTGTAACATTACATTCAACATCTCATTTATTTGTGTCAATCTTCATCCTAATGTTCGCATGAAAGGGCAGCAACACCAAATGCCAGTCATTTCTTGGAAGAAAAATTCCAAAATAGGACTTTGTGAATATCTGCGGTACCCACAGCTCCATTTGCGCGATTGAGTTAGCTATACTCTCTTCCCTCCCCCCACTTCTTTCTTTTATTAATTTATATATTCTTATTTTTTCCTATCGATTTCTTCTCCTTTCTTCCTAACTCACGTCTCCCCTTCCCAATCCTCCTCACTCTTACCTAATCAAACATACTTTTCGTATGATAAAATAATTCCACACATGCAAAATGTTTCTGCTAGGTATCCTTGAAAGGACACAACTTTTCAGGAATGTAAATAAAAACATATTTTGCTTAAATTTATCTTTAATTACTTTGTGCTCGTAAGTGTTACAATTGATTTCTTAACTCTCGTTACTATAATCATACACAATGTGAATAAATGTTCAGATATTTGTTCAAAGCGTTCTTCAGTTCACTGAGTCCTGCCTAAATGTTTTTCCTCTCCGGTACGATCAAAACACCAGTTTGTTTATAGAATTTACAAATAACCTGGAGATCGAGCTCCTTATCCGTTATCTACGTTTCAGGGATGAGCAGGCAATACAAATACTTTTATTAATTAAAAACCCTCCAGCAGTGCTCCATTTTCCTGCTCATACATCAGCAGGATGAGAGAATGGTCTATTTTCCAGGCAAATAAAAACACCAGTAATGCAGGAGGCAAGACAAATTTTCAACATTCATACTTCCCTACCGCTGCTGTATTAAAAGCTCATGTAAGTATGCAGAAGCAGGGAAATAAAATACTAACAAGATCGCACTTTTTACAGATACTTACTGTAGGTTGATGCGTGTAGGCTGCTGAATAGGAAGTGGCGTTTGTGGGCCCCATAGGAGTGGGGTACCTAAGTGAAGCGTAGGGGTTAGGTCCACCTCCCCATGTCCCTCCTCGATAATTGTTGATACCTCCGATGTTGGTTTGTTGTGTGGTCATATTGCCCCCGACAGGGGGGCCCCGAGGCCCACTTTTACCTTGGCCACCGTTACCTGCATATGTTGGTCGAGGCCCGTTGGTTCCCTGTAAAATAAAGTGAAAGTTTTACGTCAGAGAAATGAGTTAAAAGATCCTTTTAAATATCTAAGACCTCTTATGCTATAATGAAGTTAAGTTGAAAATGTTCATGTTTTTGGCAACTACAATGGTGAATCTTTAAACACTGCCCCCCACGACACAAACAAGCCTGTTTATCGACACAGAGGACCTCAAAACTTTTATTTCAGGTAAAATGTCAATTCTTTGGGTGGAATAAAACACTTCAGCTGCATACTGCACTACTAGGTGACAACCCCAAGAATTTGCACGACACGACGAGTAAAGTTAAAGCGTTGAGGCATACTGACCTTCACTGACAGCGCTGCATTCGCTTGATATCTTGTTTACTAGAAGAGCGAAATATTAATAACCTGGTGTACAGTGACTAATGCAACTTAAGTAATGGTAGTTGTTTGTCGATACGATAGGTTAGTTAACTAATTATGATCAAATATAAATTACGATTGCAGCCAGCCAATTTGTTGTTTGACACAGAGGGATTTTGATTTACTCTTTCTCCTTTTTAAAATATTCAATCGCGTTATGTATGACTTCTCGAGCTTGCAGATGTATGATTCGTTTCTGTGATTGCATCTGAACAGGACGTTTATACAGTGACTCGCCGTACCTGTGTGATAGGCTCACGTAAACAACTCTGGCATTCTTTTCTATACGCTTCCCCGATTTGCCAATTATACATAACGTGATTGTGGCTAGGATATAGAATATGGAATCAAGATTTCTATTTCTATTTTCCATCCAGTTTCATCATTATTAAAATAACATTGTATTTCATTAGTAATTACATTTATAAAATCTAAAATTATATACGCACATGTAGCTATGGTAAATATTCTAATGAATTTAAATCATTTCATTTATATCAAGCAGTGGTTCATTTGTACTGATTGCACACACATCAGAACATTAGTTATATTACCATACACTTCCTGTAGTTAGACATTTAATACAGAGTGTGACGACCAATACGAGAAGTTTTTTCGAAGAGACAGGTGACTTTTTTGGCAACTGAGAAGACTAAACGAATTGATTATGATTGGGAAAAGATATGACACAACAAGCATATAGGTTGGAGATTTCTATGCGAAAACAGCCACAATTAAACATCTTTCAGTGACAAAGCATTGTTGATGAAATTTTTAACATTACGCCTCTGCAAGTTGAGTAAATCAGCCTTTTACAAATTATTCCTGCTGTACAAATTGAGCGTACTAGAAAATTGATTACATGACCATGTACTTTCTTTTGCTGCAGAAGTTATTTAATAACAAATGTTCTGTGACTAATATACCTAGTTGGTTTTTCTTCATTCTTTGAAAGGCATTACAATAAATAATTATTTAGGAACATATTTAATGCATTTACAACAATTAAGGTTGTCTTTTCGTATTATGTACTCGTGTTGCGTATAATAATTAATGGCC
Organism: Mantis religiosa; assembly: GCA_030765055.1. Classification (NCBI taxonomy): domain Eukaryota; kingdom Metazoa; phylum Arthropoda; class Insecta; order Mantodea; family Mantidae; genus Mantis; species Mantis religiosa. Next base: position 95,045,128 of record CM060949.1, on the reverse strand, counting down.
TAACCTTGCATATCAGACCCACACAGCTCCCAAGTGCTCCATTTGTTTAACATTACTTATTCTCCACTAGTTCTACTATTTCTAGTAAACATAACGAATGCAGCGCTCTGTTAGTGTGGAAGCTTTGCCAGCTTCCAGTGGAAGTACAGATGCATTTGATAGTGCTCAAGGCACATTCTGTTATACTGCAGCATACTTAAACTCGTTCATATCACTGAATCACTCTTTGTCATGCCTGTCTTAATTTTGGCGAGTTATTTGTTTATTTTCTGTTATTAGCCCAGTAACTACATTTGTAAGACAGACATTGTTTTGGCCCGCCTCTATAGCGTAAGATAAGGTTTTATCCTGAAAGACGAATGTCGGATAACTAAGCTCTATGGACCCTGGGCTCATGAGTATCATTTCATTCATAGTCGATATCACATAGAATTGGACATAAATAAAACACATTGTTAAGCAATAATATTGAGCTACAATAATACATTTACAAATATTAACTATTAATAATAGAGGTAATAACTCAATGCTTGACACAAGTAATAACTCTAGATCACCTCAATCATTTCATCACATCCCTTATGCAAGTCGTCTGAAGTAATTTCCCTTGTTACGTCACAGTGGAGCTGCAACACTGGATACAATATACTTTACACCCGTTAGGCTAGTGTACTGCTGGGGTTTAACGGTTTGTAGTGCAGTCTTTCCTATTCAACTTCACAGACGGACTTTGAATTTGTAATACATTGCAAAATAATCAGGGTTACAAACTAAAAACAAACGCTGTTTTTGTTTTCCTCTCTTATATGTAAATACATGTTTTGTTTGTTAAGGACACAGTCATTTGTCATGATCTTATCAGCACCGCAATTGTTTTACATGTCATTAAATTTATGGACATGGGAATATCGCTTTTAAGAACACTTTAAAACAATGGGGACATGAACATGAACCCGCAGCTTTGGGATCAGAGAGTCTAACCAACTGAGCAAACCAGACCGACCATTTGCTGTCTTAACATCTGTATCACCATAGACAAAAGCTTAAATACAAGTTTCCTTTCCACTTCGTCAATGAATCACAACATACACTGTTGTACATTACTTTGTCAGATTCAATTTTTCTTGCTTTAAAATTGTCGTTTTTGTTTTCTCTATGAATACCTACGGAAGTATTTGTTCGATCTAGATTCGCTTTAGCGAATGTGATCCTAATGGTTAAGACATGGAAATTATTCGAATATCTACCAAAATTTATGGGATTCCCTTCGCCCTAAACAATTTTTACATACATGTCATTTTTTTATTTCTCTAAAGTGGTTCTTATAATTTTGATGAAACAATGATGTGAGGTATTGGAATGACGACCAAAATGTATAGCTTGATTTTATGCAAAGTCTTTTATCTTCTTATTACAACTTTATAACCGGGAAAGCAGAAACATACCTACTACAGGTAAATGCAGCTTTAATTAAAGCATAATATGCGTAGCTGTTTGTGAAATATTTTTCTATTTGTTCAACATTTCCCAGATTTCAACTCTCGTACACCCTAAACATGTATATCATCTTATTGCTTATTTTCTGACAGCTATTATCTTTTAATTTGAAAAAAGTACATAATGCTGTTACGTCAAAAATCTCGATTCTGTGGAATCTCAAACTGAATGTTTAAGCTGCTGTTATGTACTTGACAGAGAAAAAGTATCAGCGTTGCTATCAGTTACTGATCTGTGCACATTTATTTTTACCTATAAAAAAGTTCTTGAAATACAAAATTAGATAAAAAACAAAATCTTGAAATAAGACAGCTAACACAGAATTAAATAACTGAATACAGATATATTTGGAACAAAACTTGGACAGGATGAAAAAAGAATACCCGAAGTAGCATTTAATTATGAACCCAATGGAGGAAGGAACCCAGAGCGACCAAGTAAAAGATGGACTGAACCAGATCTTGGAGCCGAACAGGTAAAATAGGATAAATCGTGAAGAAAACTAAAATGCTAAAGAAAAATTCTTTGACACTAGTAGGCAAACCCATGCTTTATTTATTTCAAAGTTCTACAGCATATCTTAATATAAACACATATTAGTGGACGACAGATATGTTCCGTAATTCTCCCTCCAAATCATTGGAAAGATTTCGAACAAGTTTGTCGCCTGATTATTATTTACTTGAGCCAAAAATATCGCGGGTATCCCTAGAATATTCCTTGCGGAGTAAATGACGAGCGAGAACTATAAAAGTGAGGAAGCAGCAGTTTTGGAGCCGTTTTCTTCCTAAACTAAGCAGTTTATTTCAAAGGAACGTTTTTAATACCAGGAAAAATGCTTTGGGAGCTCTACATACCTAGCGTGTCCCCTAGGGGAGGGGTCAGAATCACAAAATGGAAGCAAATATGCGGATTTTGTGGATTATAATGTTCAAGACTCAGCATTACAAGGAGTGATCAGAAACTAAGTGTACGTTTTATTTCACACAACCAATAAGCCAAAAGATAGGAGTGGTAATCTTTCACATAATCTCCACATCGCTTTAAGCACTTGTCGCTTCGTAGGATGAGTATAGATATTCCCTCCTGATTGTCTTTGCGTGATCAGCCAAAGGTTTCCCCGACCTTGTCTGGAAAAAAAAAAAAAAAAAAAAAATTGCCGGCTTCCTAAGCGCTTTATCAAGTGAGGAAAAGGTGAAATCAGCCTGAAGCGAGGTATGGTCTGCAGGCAGGGTAGTCGATGTCCCATCGAAACTGCTTCCACTGCGTAGTGGTTTTCTGAGTTTTCTGAGGATGCACGTTGTCGTGAAATAAGATGACGCGCTCGGTGAGAAGTCCTAACCGTTTACTCCTGATAATATGAAGGTCTCACAGTATCGGTCAGTGGTCACTGTGTCCTCTTTCCAAACACTCCCAAGATAATAACACCTGTGCTGTCTCAAAACACTGACCATCACCTTCCGTCAGATGGGACCACCTTAAACTACTTATACTCAGGAGCGGAGGGGAGGTTTCCACTCCACTGTCGACCACTTATTGTTACAAAACAAAGTTATTCTCTTCTGTGGAAAATCGTGGCAAAATTTGCAACTTGCCTCCATGCACTTTTTTATGTTGGTTAGATTGATTTCGTGGAACCCATCGGGTACAAACTTTAATTTACTGCATAATACCGTGAACAATGTGACGAAAGCTTTCGAACGACAATCCTAATTGTACAGTTTTTTTTTTTTTTTTTTTTTTTTTTTTTTTTTTTTTTTTTTTTACCATAAAGTGATCCTTTTGTTCTGGATCATCTGGAGCTACTTCAAACGAACTGTATTCAAATCTATGGAGATGCCGTACTGTATCGGTCATTACAATCCTTGCCGTGGCGATTTCTCTACAAGCCGCAAAATTATTTGAGCTCATTCTGCTACATGCTGACGAAACATTAAAATCTCCCCATCAACTGCCAGTGAACTTCAGCCGCGGTTTCGTGTTTCACCCACAGAAATCGAATAATCGAGTGCATTTCTTCACGAGACCAGTTTTCCAAGACTCGCCATTTGTGTTCGGCAACAACTAGCGCTGTAGTTGGTGGATGGCTGAAACTATGTACGGTTATCTATGGAATGTATTAGAATTGCCGCACTCTTATTAATTTTTCTATAACAGACGAATCTCTAGGTATGTCGGGCCCTGCAACCCAAATTTCTGATCACCCTGGTAACGTCCTCGGCAAGGGTAAGCGGCGAGGAAATGAATATTCTAAGAACGTTTTGATGTATTTTAAAACACAATAAAGAAATTTACTGAAACGACATTCTTAAACGTTGACCTTGCTAGAACATTTTAGAGTATTCTGAAATAAGATGCAATATTCTAAAATAAGTTTGTTATTTATCAGCATCGTAAATTTGTTTTTGTATTGTATGTGAATAGTTTATTTGTGCGTATCTTTGCATTTATTTAAAATGCCTATTTGTTCCAAAATGTTCGCTTTCTCGGTAGCGTACATGGTAGCGTGAATGCCTCACGTTCAAGAGGTCCCGAGTTCGAATCTCGGTCAGGGTGATCTACCTGGATAAGGTTTTATCTCGGGGTTTCCCTTATCCTTCATGACGAATGTCGGGTAGCTCTAAGTTCCATGGACCCTGGTCACATTTGAGCATCAATTCACCCATTCATCCACCGTCTGACATGACGTAACGTTGGAGGACTTAAAATTACAACAAAAAAATCTCAAACACCACTTTTGATAATAAAAGACTGCATGTCATAGTTTAAACTAGAAAAAAGAAAGTAAAGTAAAATAAAAAGGCGAAAGAAAGAAAAAGAAAAAACGGAAGAAAAATTACCAGGAAAGGAATTGCATATTTGTTGTGCAATAATTTCTATAAAACGTTTATTAAGAACGTATCACAAGAAAAGCCTGGTAAACCGTTTTAATTTAGCAGTAAAATATATTTCATCCACATATTCTAAGTAAGTTTATTACTGCATAATCTCTAGAATTAGGTCTGTTATTGAAAATAATTTATTCTCTTAACTTTTTATCCATGCACTTTGGCGTATAAATTTAAAACGCTAAGTAAGGGGAGGGTTAGAGATGCCTAAAGTTTTTTTTCCTAGAGAAATATTGATATCGAATTATTCCGTGGAATACATTTTCCTACCTTTGAAAAACGTTAGATTAAATAGCTGACATGTCTTACTGGTTCATTTATCATCTTTAAACCTGGCAAACACAATAATAATAATAATAATAATAATAATAATAATAATAATAATAATAATAATAATAATAATAATAATAATAATAATAATAATAATAATAATAATAATAATAATAATAATAATAATAATAATAATAATAATAATAATAATAATAATAATAATAATAATAATAATAATAATAATAATAATAATAGAGCTACTCCTTTAAATATCACTACCGTTAATAGTAACTTTTAAACGATAATTTTAACGTAGTCATTTTTATAAATATGATCATTAGTGCAGTTCATGACCGCTATAAGCGTAAAGCTCGCACGGATATAAAAAGAAGTGATCATGTTCTGACAACGGATGCCCGAAGCTTTAATATCAGTGCACAGAGTAGGCGGATGGAGGAAAGAAACAAAGGGAGAACAATGTTCGTATTGCCTGGTATCAAAGATAATGAAAAGCGAAACAAACGAAGTTCAGAAACAAGCGAAAAATGCGCGCACAAAGAGGAATCTCGACCTGGAAGAGAGACTAACGGTGTTTGGAGATTCAGCCTAGGAGATAGGAAGTTTGAATACGTTGGCAAAATGAGGTAAATTGAGAAATGCCACCGTCAAGTCTAAATCGTCCAACACGAGTTTACTCAATACATTTTTTTTCTGAAGTGAGATACAAGTTTATAAATAAAGGTCTCGAAAAGTTTTAATTGAATTTCGTGTCATCTTTCTCCACGGACAAAAACAGCAGAACGTGGTTTCCGATACGTCAAGAATGTACATATTTAAAGTCATTATGGTTACCGTAAACATACTCAAGTTTGAAATAAACCTCTATTATACGTAATTAACAATTCCCATCGTTTATAATAATGTAAGTTCTAACATGCACCAAGAAATGCGAGATCATTTTGGCTGTTTGCACATCTGCACTAAACTAATTTGGATTGCTTGTTTACTAGGAATGAACATAATTTGTTCGTTATGCTTGCCACACTATGTTAAAATTGCTTTACAGCAACTTACTACGTTAAATATCTAAAAATATACATAATGAAATATATGATTTCCAATTAAAAACATTTCCCATTGCCAGTGGAAAAAATGTATGGTTAGATATGTAGGCGTTAATATAGGCAGTTTATTTATAAGCACTTTGGTACAATTTGTCAAATTAAGCTTAGCCCCCTGTCAGAGAAACTAAATCACATGTGCTTCCGAACTTAACCGAAGTCACGGACAGACTCCTACAAACGGTAAGACATAGTACTGGTCGACTGCGAACTGTATCAACATGCCAGTACATACACGTTTACGACGTTCTCGATTAAAACCTAAGTATGAACAAGTGGGTTAGCAGGATAAAAAAAAAAAAAAAAAAAAAAAAAAAAAAAAAAAAAAAAAAAAAAAATGGCCTGGGACTGTTTTCCCTATATGAAAGTGTATCAAAACAGCAGAATTAAACCATCGTCTCAGTTATCAAATCGTTAATATTGACACCGTTTAATGACAGAGTGACTATTTTAGGCATAACATTTGTGTTATTGCTATCTTAAGATTTTCGCTTTTTGGCCTAAAAATAATTCTTTACATATGAAAAAACTCGATATCTGTTAGAATTAAAAAGCTCGGCAGAGAAAGGTAACCGATATTTAGAAAAATCTGCTTTATTTCTGCCCATATATTCCCAATTTGATTTGGATCAGGTAACCTTGGATGATAAGACAATGAGATATCCATCGATTATTTTTTTTTTAATTTACCTCCTCCAACGTTGTCATATTGGACGATGAACGAAATGGGTAAAGTGATGCTCAAAGAGTCCGGGGTCTATGGAGCTTAAGAGTTACTTGACATTCGTCCATCAGGATAAGGGAAAACCCGAAAAAAACCTTATTCAGGTAACTCGCCCTAACCGAGATTCGAACTAACTCGGGACATCTTGAACGTGAGGCAGACACGCTAACGTCTAGGCTACCGAGGCGGGCATCCCATCGATGCTCCAAGTTATATGAAAGAGAGGAGGACGAATTTGCTTCCATTTAATTTGCGCTGAGCTATGACTCAGAAAAAAAAAACCACTGTAATGATTGGTTCCCTGAAGAGTGAAGTGGAAAACGCTTAATGCAAAAATCGAGGAAGGTGGACTAAAGCGACCACGTGCTATCATTAGTTTATAAAAAGTAAAAATTGTGTACCACTGAGACACCCTCTTGCCATCAAAGTAATGTTTATGCTTATGGTCGCTTTAGTTGTCCTGTAGGAACAGAATTATTCCATTGGGAAACCTTTTTCTGACAAATAGGGTTAAAATGAAGCGCAAAATGTCCTGATATGTCCAACTGTCTTAACATTTCACGCATTCGCTCAAGGTATCGAGGACAAACGAAATCTAGCAGTCACTGCTAACATGGGTAGTCATAATCAGTCATATCGGTACAATTTGGTACACTCGCATTGGTCCATTATACGACGCTGGCACTACAGCTTCGTTTGCGAAGATTACTCTTCGCAAGTCAATGTTTCTAGCGTCGACGTCATATGCAAGACAGTCCACGGTGTGTTCCTCAGAAAGGAGCTCGTTACCAGCATGTAATTCCCAAGATCAAACTCTCTACAACGATTAGTTATGGTCTGTAAAGCACTAGAGAAGTTACAATCCGCTTTCAATTCAATTGTAGTTGAAAAGGGTCTACTCCTGGCTCACCACGTTCATCGACTCCATTAAGTCTACGACCGTGCTATATTACTTTTCTACTTCCTCCTATTTCCTTCACTGCTGAGCCCAACGCCTCTTAGTTCGCACTGGTATGCCATGTGTGCAAGCGGCCCAAAAATAGCAAAAACCCTGAGTTACAACAAACAGCCATATTTCAATAGAAATTTAATATATCAACAGCAAGGTGTATCTAAAGGTTTAAAACACTCACCGAGAGGGGTGGTTTTGAGTGTAACACACGTGTAGCCCGCTATATACTGGAATAAAAGAACAGATAAAACACTCCTAGTTGTACTGAAAAAAACCTGACACTCTTTACGTTTCTTATTAGGGAAATATAATAAAATATACAGAACCAGTCCATCACACATTACTTCTTAATCATTAAAAGGTCATTACTTGACATTAAAAGGAACGAGAATACGCCTATGTAATTTAGTTGAATAATACTTAAAGTGCATATTTTTAAACTATATTCATCACAAAAAAGAAAGTAACAGAAAGAGGAAGATGCGGCATGGCATACCATTACCGTCATCCTCACCACTCCATTCATACGAGCATGTAACACTGCTGCATGTGGGCAACCCCATCTTTATTCAAATTAGCTTTCACTCATCCTCTGAAGTACTTTATCATCGGGAGGGTACTTGATCCGAAAAGGAACTTAATATTCTGCTTTTCATTCCTTTCTTTGAGTAACTCTACAATGACAATATTATGCAAAGAAAGTCTTCTGAAATGTTAACATTACATGTCAGGTTGAATTCAATTATTATTCTTTAACTGCCCTCTTATACCTTTACGTGGTGTCAAGGTATTCTTGTTCCTCTTAGCCCTTAGGCGGGTTGAGTAAGGGAACCTCTGGATCAGCGAGAGAGAGAGAGAGAGAGAGAGAGAGAGAGAGAGAGAGAGAGAGAGAGAGAGAGAGAGAGAGAGAGAGTTCAGGATGGATGATCAGCCCAATGCCTGGTATGAGTGAGGGATGCGTATGGCAGAATGAGGGCGAGATGAAATGATAGGAAAGATGGAGCAATTGGCGAAATGATGGCGCCGGAGGAAACCCGCCCCAGCGCCGAGTTGTCCCCCCACAAATCTCACTTTGCCTGGCATCGAACCCGGACCGCCTTGGGGAGAGCCAAACGGTCTAACCACTCAGCCACGGCGCGATGAATACGATCATCGATGAGGGCTGGACTTGTAAAAAGTCACTGAATATCTACTCAAATTGTGCTCATCTTTTAAACCATTGCTTTTACTGTATTTCTGATGTCGTATCTGTCCGACAACTTTATGAACGAAAAGTAAAACCTGTGTATTTGGTAGAATATTTCTTATGGAACACAGGTTTCCAAAATCTGGGGCCGCACCAGCTCGGGAGACATGAATGGGGTACCGGGAGAGGGAGCATAGACAATGTCCTTAGAATATAAGGAAAATGTGATACGTGAAACTTATACAATATGAATGCAATATTTTTCGCATTATCGGTATACACAAAAACATTAAAAGTGAACTAGAATGTGATATATAGATTGAAGTTAAAACATATATCTAAACATGGATTACTATCATTGTTCACATTAATTTATTGCTTTAAGATAAGCACATGTGATTAAAATAAATGGCTATTTACAGCTGTTCCTTGGCTTAATTTATCATGTAAATGCATATGAATGGATATATCCATTAAAGTTCGCATTGGTGAGAGCATAGCGTCTAATATTATATGTACTACTGGGTGCACATAATTTAGTTGCGAAATCTAAGAAAAGATAAAGATAGAAATTCTCCCCCGTATTAGACTACAACCGCGATGATAGTCCTTTAAAAATTAGAGCCGACATAAAAATTATTTACTGTTAAGTCTGACTGTTCATGGCACACTATTTGGAACAAGTTATGTTTAATACTAACAATGCACTCCTCAACTCACAGAGGCGCTTATAAACGAACAAAAACAACAGCAGGAGTCGTGAATTCAGGCCAAGGCTATCCCACAGTATAAATAAAGAATAAATAAATTATTTAGGTGTTGAACATAGAATATTCGAAAATGTGAGAAGTTGAGAAGTTAAAGTAAAGAGAAGGATATAACGCCTCCGTTATTGCGGATATAGAAACTGCCGGCCAATGGAACCGAATGAGTGGTCGGCCAAGCCCTGACTGCTACTGCAGGAGACTGGGGAAGTTGGGGTTTGTTTGAATTAATAATCGCTGAGTAGTCAGCACAAAGTGAAAAAAGATGTAATTGTTGATCTTTGTACATGGTCTAACGGCTGTTTTCATGGGTTGAGCTGCAGGGCCACGTGGACTGTTGCTTGTAAAGTAGTGATCAGATATGTTCACAATATTTTGGAATTGGTAGAGCATAGTTGTGACCAATTCTACTAGATCTGGAAGGTATGTAGTGTGAATGGCATTTTTAAATATTGTAATGTATTTTTGTATTGTGATACAGGCAACGATATTATATCCTGTTTGTCCTGTCAAACTCATGGAGGGGCAGCACAGCACTCCAGCAAGGGTCCCCAGGTCTGGCCCAGGTGCGTATTCAGTTGCAAATCTCTTAAAGGTTATTCTGTAGGTGTATCAGGTTCAGAAGATTGATGCGGCGTTGTTGATTTGGAGCGTAAAACGAGCTAAAGACGTCGACAATGTTGGTTTCACATTGCGGTCTTGAAGGTGGCTGCATTCATGGATTGAGTTAAAATGTGCCTAGAAGGGGTTGCAGATTGGGCAGTGACGGCATGTTTGGTTCAGGTCAATAGTGAAAGGGTAACTGCTCTGTGCAGATTTCCTGACGCAACGGTGGCAGAGGCAGCACATGTGATGCGACTTCCCTGGATGCGGCGAGTCCCTCCGGGAGCTTCAAGTCGGTGTTTAGTGCTACGTTGTAATACGTTCCATACTAAAGTTAGGACAGTCAAACCTTTGTCGGAAATAATCCTAGAAACCTCACTTGCAACTGTAAGAGGCTGCGCGGCCACTAGGGTTAAGAGCTAAGGCGACATTCGTTATATGTAGCGTAGCGAGTTGGAGGATCGGGCGGTAGTGTAGCAGCGAAATGGTCGCTAAGAACGCTAGGCTTCAGCGAGTCGGAGTCGGAGACTCCGTCTATGAATCGGAGAAGGCAATGAAGTCGTATCCCTCATCTTAGTTATGATCTAAATGCGCTAATGCCCGGAAGAGGAGCGGCGATTGAGGCAGTAGCAGCGATCAACGACGTCTGACGCCTTCTGAGTCCATGGCGGAGAAGCGAGTCTCTTAGTGTATTGCAAGTGACGAGGAGGAGATTGCATGCATGCAAAACTTCGACGTAAAGGCGGTGTTTCTTCTTGTTGCCCAACCCCTTTGCGCCCGCCTCGGTAGCGTAGATGGTAGTATGTCTGCCTCACGTTCAAGAGGTCCCGAGTTCGAACCTCGGTCAGGGTGAGTTACCTGGATGAGTTTTTTTCCAGGGTTTTCCCTTATCCTTACAGACGAATGTCGGATAGCTCTAAGCTCCATGGACCCTGGACACATTTGAGCATCATTTCATTCACCGTCCGATATGACTTAACGTTGGAGGACGTAAAATTACAAAAACAATACAACCCCTTTGCGTTGCAGACATTGTCTAAACGAAGCATACAATCCAGCACCGGGCGCAGAAATAGAAGGGTGCTCTTAAGCGAGGTTAATGCTGTGCCTTAGCTTCCTAGAATAGAAGCAGCAAGTAATAGGAAGTATCTATATGAGAGAGTGGTTTCTTTCGACAAAAATCTTTTTCGGCCTATAATATATGCCGATATACAAACAAAAATTCAGTTTTACCTTTATCTATAAAAGCTAAAAGAAATCCCAAGCGGTGTCTTAATATATGTAGGTTAAACACTATCATAGTCTATAGACTTACACTTTGATTTTGAAGCACTGCTTCGCATTTACAGTTTTAGTTTGGAGATTTTATACATTTCATTGTATGTTGGTGCCACAGATCTGAACCCTCGATCCTTACAATTCGTATCTGTGATATTGTGAACAATGAAACCTCATAGTTGAATGCCAGATGTATTATTTTCATACAAGTCTCTATCCAATGTGTTTACTTCAATTTCTACAAAACATTCCTACGACATTCTTATTTTAACACCTATAGCTTATCATAGTTTATCTATGGAGATAAACGTTTGCAAAAACAGTTACATTACAGTTCATTACCGATACCACAGCAATACAGAAAATTGAAATCAACAGTAAAATTCTGAAATGTGGGTGGCAATTTTTGGGTGCTGCGTTTTCGTGTATTCTTACGGTTTACTTGTAACATACAAACAAAATAAACTAAGTAAGAGGGAAATTCACAGGCCACTCACAGAGAATTCGTTATACATCTTTTATCAGTTAGACACGTATAGATACGCTATTTAAATTAGAATCACAGAGCCATTTTGAGAAAATAAAAATTAACGAAAGGCATTAAATGTAAAGAGCAACTTGCGATACATTTACCTTCTTGAAAATTTTCATGTCGCATTTTCGGAAGATGCTGAACCAGTTTGGTCATTATCCGACTTTTTGTTTATACTTCCTCTATCAATTATAAATATAGGAAGTATTGTACTTCACACAAAAATTCGACACTTGAGATTTCAGAAAAAGCCGTTTTAGATCCATTCATTCTTTTCTGTTTCACTGGAAATACTCGTACTGAGCTCCTTAATTAGAGACAGAGAAAGAGATGGAGAGAGATATAGATGGGGAGGTATATACATATATAGACCTATAAATAAATAAATAGAAATTTTAGAAAAAGATACGGGTGCGTGATAGGTAATAACTCGAAAAGAAAAATTAGTAAAATTTCAGATTTGGCATTTGTTTTCAGCATATTGTACCCGGTGTTCATTTTTATTCGTTATTTCCCGCCCTCCGATTGAGCAAGAATGGCGTAATAGTTGACTGGTGAGTATCTTGAAATCATAGTGCCCTTTAGGGAGAAGAAGCGGTAATTTTCGCGGAACAGTAAACAAATTACAGCGCTCTCAGTGTGGTTGCACTGGTAACTAATACAACCAGCTTCCCCTGGATATGAACAAGACCACCGCGACTTTATGGCTGAATGCTTACTTTCGTACCGTCATTAAAATTGGTGCGACATATAGGAAATATATGTTTAAACAGCTGCATAGAGGAGTTTATGCAACGATATCCGGCATTCAGACAAGTCCCTCGTAGCGTAATGTTGTAAGAAGTGTCCAGATACCGTCAAATTGACATACTTTTGTTTGCAACATAAACGTCTTACGTTTTATCATCGTTTTTTTTGTCATTCTCACGCTTATTTAAAATGTCTATTAATGTGATATCCTTATGTCTTAAAACCAATAGGTGCATTAAGCATTTCCAAGATACAGGATCCAATCTAGAAGTAATAAATAATGTGACAGAAAGACCCGAGGCATACCTTCTCGCAATACAGACAGTGTTTAAGGGAAAAAGAGAAAGGAAATATAAGAAAATGGACACACAAGACTATGTACTAGAGATATTTTCTTCTTTAGACTTGATAAAGGCTTTGTGCATATTGTAACACTAACTTATGTTTCATTCCTAGAACATGTTCTGCTAATTTTCTGGTCTGTAATGAATTTACATTGTGAGGAAACTGGATTATAGAAAAGAATTGAGATCGAATTGAAATATTTCTATTTTATGTGACATGTTTACAGTATGCACATATGTCTACTATAACAGAAAAACAGATGTTCATTGTAAAATACGTGTTCATTTATTTATTATTTCGTATATTCTTGATAGTATGCTTTAATGGCTGCATAATTAGCTTTTCAGTGCACTGCATTGCAGGATATAGTTTTTATAAACAGTTATCGTGTCTACGCACCAGGCGAAATTACGCACCTTTACATTACCCACCTCTCAAATAGTATATTAAGCTGCCAGTAGAGGGAGGCCTCAAAAGCTGCTGTCAACACATCAAATACGATCGCAAGCCGCTAGGGGAATCGTATATAAACTCGCTCCATCAGCGATGCTATTGATGACATCAAATTTTGGGCAGTATAAAATTGCTGATAAAAATGAACACCGTGTAGTAAGCGATACTTAGACCTTCAACAAAATTCCTCAAAACCAAATTCTCTTTACTTTTAAAAAACGTTTGTTTTTTTTTAAAAAAAATACAGATTTAAGATTATGATGTATTGGGTATTTACATAACAAAATGTAAATGCTTAATCTTGAATTTTCTGGGGATTAGCCAATGAATTCTTTTTTGACGATGACTTTTGAGTAATTGCTAACAGTTAAAGATAAAATAGCTCAATACATAAAAGCAGCATCTCTCTAAGTCACAATTATGATGCGTTAGCCATTCACGAAATAGTCATTGTCAATGCTTGGATTTTTAAAAGCTTTTCCTTTATTCGTGTTAAACGATATTGTCACAAGTGACTTGTTTAATTTAAATAGTGCGTTGTCAGTTATTTTGACTAGTTATGCGTGTGACGTCATGTCACGTGACCTCTCCTAGCTGTGCTGAAGCCTGTAAAAGGTTTGCTCTCTCTTGTGAGCCAGCTGTGAACAATAACGGACCTAGGTCCGCTTTCAGGCAAGTAAAGGCCATGTGGCCACTCGTGTATTTTCTATTATTGTAGTAAACCGTTCATGTCTAAATAAGTAGTTGCAGTATTTTGTAATGTAATTGAATCTTTATACAGAAAATCGCAACCTCTCCGTAAAGCATGTAAATCGCATCTTAAGAGTTATCGCCCCCCCCCCCTCCCCCGTGCAAGGTCTGGCCAAGTGGTATCTTTATCCACTACCATCCATGGTCAGGTCTTCACAATACTCACATGCTACATTTTCTATTTCTTATTTACAGTTAAGTATCTACAAATTTGATGTCACGGTTTCACCGTAAATGCATGTTTTGAGTTCCTTGTACTCAAAAACGAACTTTTAGAAGGGAAAAAAGATCTCTGAGTGAAGGTGTGCGTGTGTGTGAGTGAGTGAGTGAGTGAGTGAGTGAGTGAGACAACGGCATACCTTAAGAAAAAAAAGATAAATATCGAGGTTAGCACTTAAGTTTAGTATCTTTCAAAAATACCACATGAATACACCACAAATAAAATTAATATACTGAACTTTTTGGGAACAGCCTCTGATGTCATCTTTATTCCATTGGAACTTAAAATGATTCTGTATAACAAGAAATCAGAATATACAAACTACCTTCAAAACACCTGACAATCGAATCGGTTTTCTTACCTCCTTTGCACTTGTAAAGCTAAGCTTTACTTTAACAAAAAATACCTACATATATCAACACAAGGTATATAAAAATAAGGTATATAAAGGTATTTAATAGGTAATAAACAATAATGGCTAGAGAAAAATCATGCCAATGTAACGCCACCATCGTTCTCTCTCTAATACTTAGCTACAATAAATCAAGGTAGCAACAATTATTTGCATCGAGATTACACCGAAAGTACTTATTTTAAGGTCGTTTGAATAATAATAATAATAATAGTAATAATAATAATAATAATAATAATAATAATAATAATAATAATAATAATAATAATAATAATAATAATAATAATAATAATAATAATAATAATAATAATAATAATCATCCGAAGGTCCTTGTGTGTATGTGGAGGGGGCAGCAGAACTGGAAAACCAAAGTAGGTCTGGGTGGCTCAGTTGGTTTTAGGCGCTGTCCTAATGATATCAAAGACGCGGGCTCAAATCGGCACAGACCGATGGTTTTAAATGTGCTCGAAAGAGAATGCGCTATGTCAATAAGTGTACTGCGGGAAGAAATTCCGGCATACTGGCAGCGCTGATATGACCCAAGGAATTGACAGCATCGTTAATATGAAAGCATTTGTATTTATTTCGGAAATTAAAAAATGGGTAAATTCCAAAGTCGAAACTTAAATCCCCAAAAATGTATATCTCATAAAACACCAAAATTAATGTTATATAGATGCTAGCCATTTCCAAAATGTTTTGTTATTGGTGTGAATTTTCAATTATTTTCTCAACTTTCAAGTGATAACTTAATTGGCTCTTTCCCCCTCTCCTTGGGCCATGGAGATATTTTACAATACACTGTAAAGTATGGATACATATATGCATTTATGCACTAAAAATCTGCTAAATATGCTCTAAAGCTATATTACGTGCACTTAGACT
Source organism: Mantis religiosa (assembly GCA_030765055.1). Taxonomy (NCBI): domain Eukaryota; kingdom Metazoa; phylum Arthropoda; class Insecta; order Mantodea; family Mantidae; genus Mantis; species Mantis religiosa. The sequence continues at coordinate 95,029,498 of CM060949.1, read as the reverse complement.
AAACTGCATTATTTTATTTTTCTCACATTTATTAATCTTGTAGTAATCAATAAATTCTGAAACACAGGAACTAATTGGTTAATACTTATTAGTCTCTCATTCAGTCTATTTTATAATTAGTCGTGTTTATTGCAATAAACAATTACATATTTTCCACCTTTTCTAGAGGAAACTGTTTTCTTCTGTCACTTAAAATGATTTTATATGTTTGTAGATGTTGCGTAATCTACAATTTTTTGTTGCAGGGCACCTATAGCAATTGTTTAAACATATAGGTTTATTTAGTTAAAACCAACAATCACTAACTTGAATATCGCATTCAATTTTCAAAATATTCTGAAAGTACAACAGTAAAACAATGTTTTAACACACTTTCTCTGTACTATGTTTCCATCTGTTAAGAGTAGGATTTCCATCAAAGAGAGACTTAAACGAAAGAAAATACTTTTAAGATCTGGCTGTTATACGATGGCTTTGACATTACATTCTCTTTGCATGATCAGGAGGCAGAAAAATATATGCCCTTCCATTTCAGAAAGCTTTAAACATTTGAAAATTCAAATCGATAAGAAAGAATAAATGTAAATATAAATTTCTTAAGTTGGCCTTTCATTTAATCCAAAAGGAAAGACGTAGGAATACCGGTAGAGATACGCAGAGAGATACTGTGAGTACAGAGCAGGTGAAAGCCTAAACCTAGAAGTGTAGAAGGAATATTTAACTAAAAAAACAGACAAAAGATAAACAGTATGGTTTAACGAGATCTACTTTTTTATGTAATAAGATTTTGAATTCCCGTATGATTTATTAGTTATCAAATTCCATTCATAACGAAGATAACTTCAGAAAATATTTTAAATATAATATAACTTAATCAAAATTATTTGAGCCATTTAAGAAAAGAGCACTTGAGGAAAGTTTTCCTGGCAAGGGTAGGTTTTAATTTTATAATTTACGTCTTCCAACGTTGTCATATCGGACGATGAATGAAATGGATGAAATGAAGCTCAAATGAGTCCAGGGCCCATAGAGCTTAGAGTTGTCTAACATTTGTCTTTAAAGATAAAGTAAAATCCCGGAAACAAGCTCTGTCCAGGTAATTCACCTTGACCGAGATTCCAACTCGGGACCTCTTGAGGCAGACACGCTACCATCTACGCTACCGGTGGGGAGCAATTCGTGCGTGCGTGTTTGCATTCCTCTTTGGGTCATATTTTTGAATGAAGAACTGAAAACTAAGTTTGGTACTTAAACGACCTTATCGAGTTATGCTGCACGCACGCACATGCAAGTACTCGCATACGGACTTTTTTCTAATTTTTTTATTCAGCGTGTCTCAAAACACGTACACCAAATGAAATCTCAGTATCGAATTTCTAGATGGGATGAAGTACTTACTCAACTTACTATAAGGATACAGTAAAAATACGCACAAGTAACTGCAGGCAGAATTTTAGAGGTTATAAAGTGACCATCAGTTGCGAAAGCTGGGGCACAACTGGTATATGCCCAATAAAACGAAGTGCATTATTTAGTAACACAATGAAACAATTCATAAATCAAACAACCGAAATGAAACCAATAAAGAAAAGCAGAAAAAGAAAAGAGATTAATAAAGCAAATTTCTCACTACTTTACCCATCGATCTTGAACAGTGTTTGGTCTCTTGAATGAAGCAGGAGCAGAATACTGAAGGAAAATGCTCGTGATTTTTACTCCCCAAAGCAGAAGTCGAAGTCACGAGGAGAAACAGCTTATTAAAAACCGCACAAGGTCGAACGTTTGGATGAAACATTCTATTATCTCTTCCGGGTACACTTGAGTCAACAAGCTGAATCTTATCAACTTTAGAACAAACGGGAGCTAATCACCACATTTAGGAATCATGTCTCCAAACTGCTGAATCCTTCTAGCCCAAATCACCTATTTTAATTACCGGTGTCTTGAATTGGCTTGTTTTTAGGATTTCTAGACGTTCAATGTTCGAACATGTAGGACAATATGGCAGTATTTTGGACTGATATGAATGATCACACAAATTATAATCAAACCCAATACTGATTATTTTAACTAAAGCAACATTACCCCGTCCCAGCGGAAATTGAATCAGGGATCTCCGAGTTGAGAAGCCCGAAGCCTTGACCACACGACCAGAAAGGCAATCGCAATGTCAAAGTCATGACCTTCCCATCCCAAACCTTTATGGTCACGCAGGACAGTTTTTGTTGTCAATAAGTTTCAGTTTGTCATTTATACTTTCGTAATGCGGGGAAGGGAGGGGAAGATGGGAAGGATAAGGGTGGTGATGAGAGGGGAGGAGGGAAGGGGAGCGAGGTGGAGCGAGAGTTTCAGCCGTAAATCGAATCCGGAAAATCTGGGTTGAGAATGCATACGAATATTTTAATGCTCTTCTTAGAACCGTACTTCAGAAAGTTTTTAGTGCTTTAATTTCTAGTGTAATTCATTTGTTCTTAATTGACATAAAAATTGGTAGAACTCGGTCTTTCAAAAACAAAAACAAAGAGAACTAGAAACAGTACTTTTCTTCAAAAATGTAAAATTGTTAATGGTGCTGAAATATAGTAATATTAATTTGTAAGTTGAAAGTGCAATTCTTTAATTCGCTCTTCTGATTGAAATTCCATATGAGAGTGGATATCAAGGCCAGAGCTGAAGTTCATGCAGGAAGGTAAAGGAACTGCTTGGCGAGAAGTAATGAATGGACCTGCTTGCCGTAGGGTCTAGCGGGCCAATGGCCCCAACAACCGCGTGGGAAGCTCCCATACGCGGCTTGTTTTATGCTCGCGGTTTCTGACTCCAAACATACACATAAACCAAAATATTCTATATTAAACACTAGGAGTGAATTATATTGACTCAGAAATGCCAATTTTATTCAATTTATTAAGTCTCATAGATTAAACATTTAAGTATAGCTTACTCTGTTGTTCGTTACTAATAGGTAAACAATGGCAAACAGTTTCATGCATAAGTAACTATAACCGCTATTTCAGAGGAAATTTAAATTTTAAAAATCCACCTAAAGTCTGAAATGTTTTTAATTTGACACTTTGAGCATTTATAACTCTAAGCTTATTACTAAGGACCGGATCTCTAAGCCGAATGCTTATAAACGTTTTTCGCTGAAATACGGGGTTTGCTTACTTATTTTATGGTTTTTAATTAAAGTAGCTTATTTTATCCAAATCACGTACATTTGGAAGTAAATTTTCAGTCCTAGCCATCATTTTATCATTTAGACGGTTTATATCGTCTCGCTGAAACAGAAGCAGATATGAAGACGTGGATTTTGTCTCTAGCGCCGATTAGATTTCAAAACTTTCATGAAATCCTTTAAAATTTGTCTTTACCTCAGCCAGTTTTAACTCGATGGGGTTCTTGGTTAAAGGCTGTGTCACACTACCCAGAACATTTCAATGAAGTAAAAACAGTGTTGTACTCCTTAGATACAGAAGATGCAACCAGCACTGTCACTGCACATGAATGTTTTGCGAATACTGGCATCTAAGACAAGAGTACACCCATAACCGTTTCTCCAAAATACCTGCTATTATAACACAGTTGCAAGCTCCAAATAATACATCGGAACATTCACTTTTTTCGATAGATGAAATTTCAGTAACCTTGTCTTGCGGCATTTTTTTTTTTTTTTTTTTTTCATTTATACCGCGCCTTTAACTGCTACCCCTAACCTTTAACATATCGGCGGCCGTTCTCCTTTGGAACATATAGAGGGTGTTAACTCGTATAAGATGGGTTTTAATCATTAGATCACGCACTCTCATTCATACTTCCAGACTCTGGGAAAGATGAGGAATTATCGTGGTCGGAGAAAATCCCCACCCCCACCGCCGGGAATCGAACCCGGGAGCCCAGGCACGGCAGGCAAGTGCTCCACCGAATGAGCTACGGGGCCAGTCACTCAAGAAACTCGGAAGGTATTATCGAAAAACCCTGGTTACGAAACACTGTAGAATTTCTAAAAATCTGTCTGATGCTTAAACGTATAGCGAAGAGAAATAATTGTGAAGAAGAACTGCGGTATTTTTCACATGTTCCAGTTAACGTCATGCGATGTTGGGAGACTTTTCACTGTATAAAATAATTCTTCACTGACAAGGCAGGAGCTTCACACAAGAAAATCTTAAGACAACCTCCCTCGTGTACTGTGACAAGCTTACGTAAGATATGAATTCTACGAAACAATACCCTTATGATTTAAGTTTTATTTTTATTTGCTTATTTGTGGTGCTAGTTTGCTTCATTTTTCGTGCCATATGCTTATTTCAACATTTAAATGTGCTTATAAACCCGGGCTCTACTGATTACTATTGTTTACAGCATAAGGCAATCCAACATTTTGCGGAATAGCCTACAGGAGCCCAAGGTGAGAGCAACATTACCATACTAGATTTCGCCAAATGAAGAGATGGGAAAAGTGGTTATTTGTCGGTAACAGTTCCGACCGTTCCAAAAAAAAAAAAAAAAAAAAAAAAAAAAAAAAAAAAAAAAAAAAAAATCCCCACGTTTCAAATAACGCTCCGAAATAAGTACATCCACAAATAACCGTAAGAACAAGACCTATTGTTTGTTACATTACTTGTCTTAGTTCTTTTGCACCAAGACTTGGTTCTTCGCTCTGGTATGGGACAATGCTCCCCTCCCTTTTCTTCTCCCTTCCCCGCCACACGCGCGAATTGCAATACATATACTTGACATCTGCTCATTAACTCACCGTAAGGAAATTTGCATCCATTATCAACCGTAACTGCATGTATAACTTTCCATGACGCTTATAATTATTTTCCAAAATGACACTGAGTCGTTATCTTTTGCAAAAGCTTATCAGTGTAATTAAATCTGATTGGTGGGTAAATTACTCTAAGGTAAAACATTACGACCAATGTTACTTTTACATACTCTTACACGAATTCTCGAATTATGGTATTACTGTAAAACTGAAGAGGCTTCTAAGTTCTACTGAAAAAAAAAAAAAAAAAAAATACTTTATGTACCTAATTGGAATCTGACAACGGACGAATACCTTAAGCGAATTCCACTTCCTAATTTAACTTTGATAATTCCTGCGCCACAACTATATATCTTCATGTTCAATTATATTTGTTCTATTTCTGTTCAAAAATTCAAAATCTATGTCGCCAAAATGTGGAAGCTCGGAAAATCGGGCGTGATTCCTCCCCCCCCCCCCCCCAAGAAGCTAAGCATCTTTCGACGAATAGCTCTTTTAACAAATTTATCACCTTCCACAACGGGCTTCTTTTTCGATGTTTGGGATGGAATGCCGGGTCGTTTTCACAACTTCGCTTCGAGCTGCATTAATTCTTGGCGCGAAAACACGGGTTTATTCTGCTGACAAATTAACGTCTCAATTGCTAAAATATGGTATTTGCAAACACGTTCAATATTTGTTTTACAATTATTATTATTATTATTATTATTATTATTATTATTATTATTATTATTATTATTATTACAATTTGTAAATTACGTCCTCCAACGTTGTCATATCGGAACGGTGAATGAATTGGGTGAAATGATGCTCAAATAAGTCCAGGGTCCATGGAGCTGAGAGCTGCCCGACATTCGTCTTGATAGATAAGGGAAAACCCCGGAAAAAACCTTATCCAGGTAACTCACCCTGACCGAGATTCGAACTTGAGACCTCTTGAACGTGAGGCAGACACGCTACCATCTACGCTACCGAGGCGGGCTCACTTTTTAGAGGTTTCCCTCTGTGATGTTTGCATATTGCACGGAAGCATCCATGTTGTAAACTGATTCTCCCACTGCACAAGAACAGCCTGCACTCTCATTAATACAAATTACGCTTACATTTACCAAATAAAACATTAATTACTATTTGACTTCACATTTGTAATATTGTGGAGCTTGTATATTTTGCATTAGATGTAAAGTCTTTAAAATGATACGCGAACTATACTTTTCATCCGCAGAAAGTTTGAAAGCTGAAATACTCAATGCCATAGACAGTATTCGAAAAAAGGGATAGCCCGGTCTCTGTCCGGTTGCTCCAGCCACTGAGTTACCATGGCCGCGCCGTAGCTGAGTGGTTAGATCACTGGACTCTCATCAAGCTCGATCCCAGTGAGCATAGTGAGATTTGTGATGGACAACACGGCGCTGGGGCGGGTTTTCTCGGGATCTCCGGTTTCCCCGCCATCTCATTCCACCGGTACTACATCTTCATCTCATGAATCATCAGTGTCACCGCCTGCGGTGTCGCAAGTACGAGGCGTCTCCGATTTTATTTAGAAAACATGTTTATTGTCAATGAATATTACATTGATGGAAGGGCAGAACTTACCGCTACTTTTCAACGTAATCACCATTGCGATCGATGCACTTTTGAATGCGCTGTGGCAGTTTTTGTATACCCTTGTCGTAGCACTCTTCCACCAAGTTGCACAGGTAGCGCTCAACCTCGCCTTTCAAATCATCGTCGGTCTGGAAATGTATTCCACCCAGGTGTGCCTTCAACTCAAGAAACAGATGATAATCACTATGGACTAAGTCTGGACTGTAGGGGGAATGTGTGAGGTTGTCCCATCCGAACTGGGCCAGGAGATCAGCCGTTGTATGCGCAGCATGCGATAATGCAAATGTTCCGTCAAAATCTTGTCAATCATAGTCTTACTGACTTCAGGGATAAGTTCGCACAGCTCGCGAACTGTCACACGCCGATCTTTAAGCATTTCTTGCTCCACGTTTGCAATTGTTTCGGCTGAAAACGAAGGCGGACCAGAACGCTGTTCGTCATGGACGTCTGTACGTCCGTCTTTGAACTCTCTGACCCTCTTTCGCACGTTTTTGACGTCTATACACTGTGGCCCATAGACTTCGTATAACGGACGATGAATTTCAGTGGGGGTAGTGCCCTTGGCACTCAAAAAACGGATCACTGCACGCAACTCGCACTTGGTGGCGGAAGTGATAGGAAGCTCCATCGCAAACGGCTGCCCAGCCAAGACTAATGGTTGCAACGGGTTCATTGTGGTCGGGATTTGAAGGGGTGAAACCAAGCTAAACGCCACTGTTGCCGGATCTCACGTAATAGCGTTCCTGGCAGCTCCAGCGCCTTGGAGACCTTATTTCACGGACACACCTCGTAGTACAAGCGGGCGGCGTTACACACACACACACACACACACACACACACACCTCTGAGCTACCGTGGCAACATACCAACACGACATTAAATACTTATTCCTAGTGATTTCCTGTGTACACGTCCGAGCACTTGGGAACGTAATGGGAGCAATATTAGATAATTGTATTGACAAAGTCAGGCTCGGATTAAGCAACACAATTTTTCCAAAATGAGCTAATGGATATAGCTCGTGACCATGTTCGGCTGGCAGATGTGTCGCAGGTTGATAACTAACAAGCGACTTGCTTAGCGCTGATACGCCATCTTCAGTACACCGGAGGAGGAGGAGGAGGAGGAGGAGGAGGAGGAGGAGGAGGAGGAGGAGAAGAGACAGTTCCGCATAAGCCAAAGATGTGAATATGTAGAACATTTTTAAAAATTCCCAACAACTGCTCTTTACATTGAAAATGTTTCATTTTCACCCTTCCCCTTTCTTTTTAACTGATGCAATAAAATTCATAACTTTAAAATATTTTCATTACTAATAGAATGTTTCATCTTGAATTTTCTGTGATTACCGTATAAAGTTTTGTTCACGCTGCCTAAACTTTGTACAATTTTGCTTAACCTGGAAATCGTACAGAAAGTACTAAGACGTTCTCCAGGAAAACTGTGGAACTGTTACTGTGCAGTTTATAAATTTCATTTAGAGCGTTAGACTTTCGGAAACAGTCCAAGTTACATGTTCATTTTCTAAGTCTGATTTGTTGACATGCCTGAAAGTCAGCGATTCTATTCTTTATCTCTCTAGTTTCTCTTTTTATTTCAATTGTAGAAGTCATTCTGTAAGATGACAAATATGAAAGTTGAAACTTATTTTACGTAAAAAAAATAAAGTACCGCTCGATTTCCAATATTTTTAGGAAAGAATATATAGTGAATAATAATCTGGATACTTATATTAGCAGTACAAGCAACATTTTACATAATTTGTCACGAATATAAAATATCTTTGGATTATCCCATTTTTATGTGGGACTTAGTGTTAACCCACTCTAATCTACATAAAAGTCTAATGCGTGACACTGATAGGAATTGCTTTATTCTCGTACAAATTATTCGCACGAAAGCTTATTATTTATCTATTTCATGTGTATAAATAAACATTTGCAGAAACAGTATTCTTGTACATTTTTCCAGTCATATGGGAAATGACGGAATACCGTAGGCTTCAAGTGATATCAAATCTTAAAAGAGTTGTGATGGCTTTGAAATCCGTTCTCCTTGGATGGCCAAGACTTCGCATACCAGAAAACTGCATTTTAAATGAATATCAATAACAAGCAATATCTCGAAAATGGTTAAAGTCCCGCCCTAAATGTACCTGGCACTGTGTGCTTTAACGGGATCTGCTTTTAAAAAAATTGTCTATCTTTTATGGTTTGTCAGTTATGAAAAGTCCTTCAGAATGAAGGGGACTTGGGAGGCTACTCCCACAAAATTCAAGATATACCTACATCTTATTTGTCATTAAATATCAAACGTACGGCATTTAATAAAAAAAAAAAAAAAAATCAGCCATTTTTAGAAACAAGTTTTCAATATTTTTCATATGTAGTCGAAAATGGAGAAATCTGTTCTTGAAAATTTTGGTATCGGGGAGGATACTGAGGAGAACTGATGAAAATAGTGAATGTTTTTCGTTTCTCTTTGCAATGAGTTCTGTGTATATGCTTTCTTTTGTTTTGTTCTTTTTCGTTGTCGAATAAATATGGCTGACTGTGACACGATTGTGCGTGCGCGCCATATTACCCTTGAAAAAACACCAGATATTTAACCATTTCCTGAATTCAAGGGACGCTGTCTATAAACACGCGCGGAAACATGAAGACACCTTTGACTTTTTTTTAATTCAGGGGATTGTATTTCCAATCAAATCTCGGTATTGAAAGTTTGGTTGGAATACAATACGTGCTCCACTCAACGGCAAGTACTTAACACAGAAAATAAAAATATAAAATAAAAAATATATACCTATACCAGTTGGAGCAATTGCTTCGTGCTGTGCTCTTGGGTTTTCCCCCCTGGATGGACTACGCTACGGAGGAGATTCGGCATGGAGTCCAAACATGGTCTATTGTTCCTATGCCCACAAGTGGGGCATTCCCGGGAGGAACGATAAGGTGGGAGCGGCCGTCCCAAGGAGTCACGACAGTGTAGAGGGCAGGCAGGGTACCTGTTCACTTTACCAGTTGGAAACTCCCCGGCAGGTCAGAACCAGCATTCCACCCCTGTGGTTCGGAAACGACCGCCCTAGACAGGGTTCGGAGACCGAAACCGTCCTACCGGAGGAGGAAGTTTTACTAACAGCATATCATCCTGCCATGCAACGCCGATTCACCCACCGACTCTTCTACCCTGAAAGAATCCATCAGAGGAGAGATGGTGTGAAATGATAATGGAGGGACACGAAATTCGGGAGATGCAATTAGCCTACCTAGCATTCGCCTGCTGACACGGAAAAACCACTGCTCGTTCATATTGTCCTATATTTACCTTGTACTTTGAAATGGCGCTAATTTGCTGGCAAAGTTATTTATTTATATTCGACGTGGTCACAAGTAAAAAGCTCTAGCGATGTCTGGAGTATTATAGATAATGCCGTAATTTAATATTTCAAAATGTCCCCTTGATTGCAGCTATTTTGATTACATTTCATATAAATTTATTTTTAAGTTCTTCATTCAGCTACACTTAGAATCAAATGTGTGCTCTGCATATTTATTCCCTCGCAATTGAGTTTCCAATCTTTGTTCCCCAGTTCGGTTCCACTGATGAAACTTACAGTATCAGCTTAGCCATCAGCTTCTGAATTTCTGCAGATTCAGGAAACTCATTTCTTTCCAAACATCTTTGGTGTATCTCTTAAGATAAACCACAATGTCTTAATTTCTACTCTGCAAAGATGCCACTTAGTATTTCATATAACCATTTTTTCAAGTTTCCTTTAATTACATACCAACATTGTAACGTTCTTTCTTTGAGATATCATCCCTGGATACTCTTATACATACTTGAACCATTTCCCATCCAGCTAACTACCGAGGTTGTCGGCATTATTTAGAACTGAAATTCAGAACACAAAATAGCAACACAAGGCAACAGCCTGGGAATTCTCATCGCTCCCGTCCCCTACAACAATCAGACAATCCTGCACAGCAACCATTACAACCCCCAGCTGCATCACCAGTACCTCCAACTTCTTCACCAGCAACTTATGCTAGTGTAACTTCTGCTTCCTCAACGAGGCGTACTACTGCACAACAAGATCCCTCTGACTCTTCATCTCTCTCGGCTCTGCTAATTAGCCTGTTCACTCAACTTCTAAATTCTTTATCCACGTTCCTCACTCCTCTCTTACCGCAATTTACACAATGTTTCCAAAACGCTCTTCTAACTACTTTCCGAAATGGTGGCGTATAATAGGCCATCTCTTTCATCACTCACTCTCCTGAACTGGAACGCTAATGGCATACGCACTAAACGTGCCTCCTTCGCTGCCTTTCTCAGCTTGCACAGTATAGATGCTGCCTGTATCACCGAGACTCATCTTCTCCCGAATGAACGTTTCTCTGTTCCAGGCTACAAGATTTATAGATTTGATCGGAATGCACCTACCGCCTCTGGGGGAGTAGCTGTGCTAGTTAAACGTTCTCTGACTCATCATGAAATATTCCTACCTGTGATTCCCGGTTTTGAGGTAGTAGGCGTTAAACTCTCTCTTCGCGATAGCAACGATCTCGTCCTAATGAGTGCTTACAAGCCCCCAAATAGTAAGCTTAATACTCACTATTTCTCTTTCCTTTTCCCAGCAGAAAGCTGCACTCTTGCTAGGGGATTTGAACTCGAAGCACACTTCTTGGGGCTGTAGGGTCACAAACCCGAATGGACGACGTCTGTTTGACACTATTAATGCCACTGGTCTTCACATACTGGCTCCCACAGAACCAACTTACTATTCTGGTAACCCACAGGTAGCTCCTGACATTTTGGACATTGGGGTACATCGCAATATACGATTACCTGCATCGATTTCTGCACTGCCAGCGCTCGATTCCGATCACTGTCCAGTGTTGGTCACATTTAACCTCACTCCAGATATTTTGCCACAAATCCCGCGACTCATCGATGGTTTTGTCAACTGGGACATCTTTCGCACACACCTGGATGCTGCACTCCACACATCTTATCAACTGGGTACTGCGGATGCCATAGACACTGCCGTCCACCATTTTACCTCTGCCCTCTCTTCCAGTGTACGATCCTCTACTATCCGCAGTCCTCAACCTCGTCATTTCCCCTCCTTGCCTATCCATATTACTCAACTCATCCAAGAGAACCATCGCATCCGTCGACTGTGGCAACGTCAGCGTCTACCCTGGCTGCGCCAAAGATTAAATAGTCTCATTCGACAAGTACGGACCGCACTAGAGCAACACCGATTTCAGGAGTACCAGCGACAATTAGCCAATATCCGTCCCGGAGATCATACCTTATGGAACATCACTAAGAGGATTCTCCGAGAACCGACAGTGATTCCACCTCTTCAGGTTGATGGGACCCTTTTGAGTGACTCTGCTGCCAAGTGTGACGCTCTAGCTACTCACTACGAGCGTACATTCACGCCTAACACCTGTCTTGACTCTAATATTCCCTCTTCCGTGGACAGGGAACTCCTTGAGTACCAACTTCGTCCTACAGCGCACAACAGAATTTCGTTCACTACTCCACGTGAATTGTCCCGCTTTATCCATCGTCTTCCCGTTAAAAAGTCTCCCGGTCATGACCTTATCCCTAACGTTGTGCTGAAGAATTTGACAAACAAAGCCCTAGCTTATTTATCATCAATCTTCAATGCTGCTCTGCGCATTGGTCATTTTCCATCTACATGGAAACATGCGGAAATTATAGTCTTCCACAAGCCCAACAAGCCAAAAAATCTTCCCTCAAGTTACAGACCAATCAGCTTATTACCTACACTTTCTAAGCTTTTTGAAAAGATTATTCATCAACGTATTTCTCATTTTTTGATTCATAATCAGATAATTCCGTCTTTTCAGTTTGGCTTTCGCCCGAAGCATGCTACCACTCACCAATTGCTCAGAATCACGCAGTCTATTATTCAAGGTTTC
>CM060949.1:94972156-95012156 GCA_030765055.1 Mantis religiosa | reverse complement strand
TTTTAAAATTAGACCTTACTTAGTATTCTGGAGGCTCCAGCCAGGAAGAAAGTAAAAAGAAAACCGGTTAGTTTGGGGCCCATTTCTGATAGATCGTTTTTGTTCCCCTTCATTTTTACTTCTCATTTCTAAATCTTTAAACATTAAATTTGAAACCACCGTTAATTTCATTAGCATCATTTTTAATGTACTAAAATGCCATGACGAATACATATCTGACGGTTTGCACACTCCTTTAGTTACCACAAGGCGCACAGCTTTGATGGCTCCTTATGTAAGTCACCTTTTGACCCGTCTTTAATTTCTTTCTTTAGTAACTGTTCGGATGCGGATGCTACAATTGTGAACCATAATACTCCTTTTCTCAGGGTATGCGTCAGTGGTTGCGAGAGTGAACAACCGGTTAAGTTGACTGATACATTTAATGGAGGCTAGTAATGAGATATTTGAAACAGTTGGCTGCTATCTGGCATTGAGGACTTAACTGTTCTGAACTTTATCATCCCAAATTAGAACTTTGACGAATTAATACTTTACGATTTAATAAAACTGCTTCCGTAACATCAACGAGAAACGTAAGTTGTAAGTCGTATAAATGCTAATCGGAAAGTTAACTTGCGGAGATCACTAAATCTAATCCGCGTGAGATCTTGGGGCGTCCCGAACTGCGATACAATGAACAAGTTTACATTTGGTGATTCACTGAATTATAAGAACGCCTTTTGCGGTTAAAATTTTAGGAACGCATGCGTGACTTAGTAATTGCACCTGAATTTGGAACATAGTTAGTTGATTACTAAGTACACTTGAACTTAGATTTTATTGTCGACTGAATTCACTAGAACCCTAATTCCTTAGCTGCAATGTCTCATTCACTGCTTATCCTTAACGCGATAGGATAGCTAATCACTTTCTCATGACAAAATGTAACCCTTACTTCTATCATATGTGGACATTATTTACAGCAATTATTTATCTACCTGTAACTTCTTCCAAATTCGCGGATTCAAGTACAGCCCAGACTGATGGTTTTTAAAAGTATGTTTAACAGCAACGTTCCCATATCAGAGGATTTACTGGCATGTAAAAGCCCCAGCGAAACGAAATTCAGGCCGTACAGCGGTGGAGCTGATATCCCCTTAAATGAGAGCGTGGTTAACTATAATATACCTATATAATATACATAATGTTATTCAACTTATCCATCAATAGTCCCGGTAGCTTGAGCTATAGAATATCGAGCTGGAAATTTTGCAACATCTTTGAAGACCCAAAATATTTGCAGCGTATTAATACACATACTTGGAGCTCATCTGTCGCTTCATTTCTAGTCCAACCTGGTCATGAATTTCAGAAATAGGTAAAGAAATCCAATCAAGTTGCATATGGATATTTTACATTTAGATGATTAAGCAACATATCTGCGGGAAGAAAAATGTTGTGTAAACCTATATCCTCAAATAATTCAGAAATAATACTGGGGTAGCATTTTAACCTGCTATTTGTAACATAGTGATGGAGTTATTGTTACTATATCAGATGCAAACTAAAGGCACATGCTACTCTGCGAAATGACTATTAATCGTTAAGGGTAGTGGAGAGTAAACTTTGAATGTTTTGGATAGTTCAACTCTAGTCTGAGTATTTTAAAACGAAAATGACCAGTTTACAGGACTAGAGACAAATTTGGAGAAGCCTCACGCACTGATTTAGTAATATACCTACTTCCTACAAACGGGGAAAACATTTATTATATACATTGCATATCCGAAACTCGGCAACTTTAGGTGTATCTACGTGAAGATGTTTATAAAGTACGAAATTAATAGACAGTTTCACGTTTCCCTTTTACTTCAATCCTTTAGAAAGAATGAAGTAAAATTTCTAACATCTATTTTTGTTTATATTTAGTTCTGAGTGCATACAAACGCAGTGAAAATTTAAGAATGGGAAACATTAATATGTGAATTAGTAAATTCACCATTAGTAAAGATAGCTGGGAGGTGACCTTAATCTTGATATTGTAAAGTAGTTTGCAAGTGGCCCCGTATATTACTAAATTTTGTTCATGCGCTGTATTTTAATACAACACTCATTTTGACCAAAAAGACCGAATTTCAACCATCTTTACTATTTAAAGGAAAGTAATGTTCCCCTCCCCCTTCATATCGTGGTGTAATACCCACAATATAAGCTCGAATTAATAAAAACGTAGTCTATGGATCAAAAAGAGGAAAACCTTATGTAAAATCTGAGTATTTCTTGCTGGATAACAATTCCTTTTTCTATTTTAAGTTAAATCAGAATCCAAAAAGGCTTGCATTTCAAGGGGTCAAAAAGTAGTTATGTGGGGTGGAAGAAAACGGAGGCACTTTACTTAAGTCATTAAATGTTCTATTCCGCTCCTCAAACGTGATCAATATTCCTTTTGCACAAAGAAACTGGATGAGAGGTATCCCAGTATTTAATTGCATAACCGAGCTTTGGTGTGTCACGCACGGCCTTCAGAATGCTCTGAGAATATCCATTACCCGCAGAAATGAAGTCTCTTCGTCTTTGGTTGTTTCCATTTCAGCAGATTAAGTATTTAAATACTTTGTTTTAGAAATAAATGATGGTGCAAAATACACTGGCCAGTTCTGCAAATTTTATTTTCCAACCTCGTACTGCAATGCTGAATGCCTATTAACATGTTGCCACTTATTTGCGATATGAAAGAAAGGCATATAAAATGTATGCCTATGTTAGGAACCTCTGATAGAGGAGTACAGTTTAATGTCAGTTCCCAATAATTCAAAATAGCGTATATTAGGCTTGGCTGAGGCATTATCAACCTTACAATAGGATTTTACTACTTCCAAGTCATCCATCATGTTCATCTCTCAGAAGAAGAAAGCAACTTGTTATTCGGTTTAGAATTGGACACTATTGCACTATTATCTTTTCACTGAGGATCAACCTCCGTACTGCACCAGCTGTGATATTGTTCTAACGGTTTAGCATATCCTATAGATTCCACATTACAGTAGAGGTAGACAAGACACATTCCAATCTACAGACCAAAATGTCAAGAATATGCAACAATTTCTAAGGCATACAAAGCTCTCCGATTTACGTAAAGTTAACCTAATTCCATGTTTGTACAATCCTTAAATAAACCTTAGAAAATTGCTTCAGTAAATATGTACATTACTAAAAACTGACTGTTATACTTAAATGAATAATAAATACACTTCCGGCAGTAGGCAGTAATGCACTTGCGA
Source organism: Mantis religiosa (assembly GCA_030765055.1). Classification (NCBI taxonomy): domain Eukaryota; kingdom Metazoa; phylum Arthropoda; class Insecta; order Mantodea; family Mantidae; genus Mantis; species Mantis religiosa. Next base: position 95,008,893 of record CM060949.1, on the reverse strand, counting down.
AGTCCTTAACTTGAGGCGAATTGGTGGAATGTGGGGATAACGAACTTCAGTGACACCTGAATGAACTCGTGGCCGGGCCCCCATGCTAGACCACATTCTTTCACTGCGACATCGCCTAGCACTTGCCGCTGGACAGGTGTGGCAGCTTGTGCCGTACACGAAAATTACTTTTTCTATAAAAAACACACCATAGAAGATCCTCCTTGTTAAAGCACAGGAGTTTGTTAATGTTGACAACAAAACACCTACTTGTTACCGATGCCCATCTCTGTGTGGAAGTAGCGTGTCTACCTCAAATTCCAAGAAGTCCGAGTCCAAATCTCGGTTAGGATACGGTTTCTTCCAGGATTTTCTCTTAGCCTGAGAGGTAAATGTCGAATAACTCTTCGCACACATAATTATCTAGATTTTCAGGCAAGCCGCTCTTTCAGAAATGGAGGGGAGGAGATTGCTTTTCCGGTTTCATTTTGAAGGTAGATTTCAGTTTGAAATTCGGGAAGATAAGTTTGATTTCCTTTCCGTTGCTGCCATGAAACTCTCACAAACAGAAGCGCAAGCCTCATATACTTTAGAGTGCATACAGAATAATAAAAGAGTCAACAAGAAAAGACTTACTTTCTGGAGATGTGGTAAATGCACAGTAAGATTAATAAACGACAATATCAGTGTTATGAAGGAAGTGCCACATGTCGCATTTTGCGTACTGAACTTTGCTGCCATAGCAGAAATTTACTTCTATCTCTGCAATTAATGCAGAATAAATGGGTCATACCCGAGCAAATGCATTGATGATTCTTTTGTGAAAATGAGTAAAATATCCTTTACCTGACGATTTTGCATTGATGATTCTTTTGTGAAAATGAGTAAAATATCCTTTACCTGGCGATTTTTTCGGTGCCACAAGAAAGGATTTTGATGTCTGCAAAAGGAATAAGTGCACCTAAGCAAAAACACTTATTTCTTAGAGTTGGAACACTCACAAGCTGTAGCATATCATATATACTAACCACGCCGTTTTGGATTTGCAAACCGCGAAGCCAAAGCAATCGTTCTTCCCCCAAATAACTTCAGCGACCGTTTTAATACAATTCCAGATTCAAAACTAGACTCCTAAGAATGTTACTAAAGCTTTGAGCCTGCGGCTATTCAAATTTAAAGGTATGTGTTATAAAATATACACATTTTTATGTGCAACTATTTCTTTCAATCAGTGCATTTAGAGAAAGGTACAAATTAGGAATGGCTCGTGACTACTCATGAAATGAGGAAAGTAGACTTCACCTAAGGGTGTGTTTTAGATCAGCCCATCTTTCGCTCAAACTTAGCAATCGTTAGCTAATTATACAACAAAACTCATCAGGAGAGGTTCCACAATTCTTCTACGCCTACTTACTAATATTTTAATACCAGAAGATATATGGAGCTGTCACAAAGTGCCACAGAACCAACAATGCTATATTAGAAGATGGAATAGCTTCAACGATTGTACAAAGACCACGCCCTCACACTGGTGCTAGCTACGACCTTGAAAATAATGCAGAGTGCACGATGTCATTTTCAACAGAACAGAACTCAACTTAGGGGGGAAGCGGAAGAGACTTTGAAGAGACGCTATGAGGATTATGTGCAGACGTGAAGTTTTGCTGGAGTGAAGTACATTATAGAATATCCTGTTAGATTATTGTGTCAAAATAAATAGCTAATCTTGAAAGAAAAAAAAAAGGAGCATTATTTTTGTAGAGTGGAATAATAAAAAACAAACTGATCCGAGACCGCCTGGAGATTTAAGCATTCATGCTTGCTGGCATCATCCTTGCTAAATTGGCTCATCCACGTAAAATAGAAAAAGTCATAACAATTTTACAAACTGGCACCACAATCCAACGATTCAACCCCTATAATATAAAGCATATATTTGTACAAATTGGCGTCACAACGTGAACCCATGAATTAAATTATACTTCAAATTGACTCACAACGTGGCGCAAGTTTCAAAGCAGCAGCAGCAGCAGCAGCAGCAGCAGCAGCAGCAGCAGCAGCAGCAGCAGCAGCAGCAGCAGCAGCAGCAGCAGCAGCAGCAGCAGCAGCAGCAGCAGCATAGATTTTGGGATGCAAAAAAGAAATTAGCTCCACACTGTGTATCCCAAAACAGCATCCTTTAAATACGGATAGCTGGCTAATCATTTAAAAACATTTTTCAACAAAATAATAAACTGACCATGAGCAATTAACCGTGTGTCTCCTGAAATCGGTTTTGTTTGTTGCTTGATCTATGTGCCCAATTGTTAGGGATTCACTCTATGGATCCCAGGCTGCTTTGAGCAGCACTGCCTTCACTGTACGATTGCCTATGTGGTTAAATGACGTTACATTTTTAAAACAAAAAGGATATTTTGCGGTAACATTTCACTACTGAGTCCTGCGCCGTGGCGTAGCGGGTTAAGGCAGCATGCCTTAGTCCCTGGTTACGAAAAGCGACCCGGGTTCGATCCCACCCATGTGGTGGGGATTTTCAGTCCCGGGTATAGGACCGGTGCCCACTCAGCATCGTGAGGAAAGTGAGGAGCTTACGCTAGGTAAGCGGCCCTGGTCACGAAAACTAACATTCCGGCTGGGGGATGTCAAGATGCTGACATCTCCTCCCCGTATCGGTTGGATGAACGTCCACCTCTGCCATGCATAAGTGGGCGTGAGGCCGGCAGTCGGGTTGGTAGGCCTTGGCCCTCTACTGAGAACGTTTACAATTATGTATTAAATGTGTTTATACAAAATGCGTGCGTGTGTAGATGACTTTGAAAATATTTCAGATTTGTTTGAAATTGGTATTGCAAAGTAAACCCTTCACTGCTATGTTCGTTATGGGCTCTCCTCGCGACCTATTTGTTAAGATGTTTAGTGAACAAAGTTTCACGAGTGTCAAACGACTTGACTTTATGAAATGATTAAGGGTACGCTAATTAGATCCCCACTGGTGGACGATTCCTAGTACCTGGTGATAGTAACAACATTGAGGTTTTATTTATGGACGCTGTTTTTTAAATTGTTGTAGTTCTCAGCGTCCCATTATACATTGGACGCGTAAGACCGCTTAATTAGCAATTCTGTTCCAATGCACCCTCCTTTTTGTTTTGTTCGCCTATGCAACTTGATCCAGTGCTTGATCAACAAAAACTGTAAATTTTATGCGGTTCTTCGAGTCAAATTCAGCAATTGTTAGCCGATTCCAACCAATTTGCATATATCTTCAACTTTCCTCCAAAAACAATGACATCTAAGTGCTTCTTTGTACAAACGAACGCCACTTTATTAGTAGGGCCCGGATTTTGATGAAAAGTCATCTTTTTTCTGAGTAGACTTCGACGATGCTTTTTGGAAATTAAGTGCATTCTGGAACAAATACGTTAGATATAGGTATTTGTTTTTATAGTTCATCAAAATGCATTTTTCCCCATATTTTTATAACATTTTAAAATTTAGCTGCATTTTCCGGACCTTTTTTCTTTCTTTTTAACGAATTTATTGGGCATTTTCATCAGAAGCCCGCATTCGGGAGGCCCGGGTTCGATCCCCGTGGCCGACCTGACCCATGGGCTTTTTTTTTAAATAATCTGTGATTAAAAGTTCATTTATATCATCTTTTATGAAATAGTAATTTCGTAAGTGTTTACGTAATTAACACATGCAGCGTCCTAAAAGTGCTGGTAAATTTATGACGCATCAATTCGAGGAATCGCCGATTATATCATGCAATACATGTGGATTGCATCAGTCAGGACTTCAGGAGCTAGAACTGTCGCAGTAAGAAGAGTAGTTTGTGAGGTGTGTATATTTATTGTGTTTTGAAATTGAAATGCCGAAACAAATACAGTCAACTTCGTCCCGTTTGAAACAGTGTGCTTCAGAGTTTGGCGGAAACATTCTCTACTGATGGAACTGTATTGTTCTGTAAAGTGTGCGAAATTAAAGTCGATGCAGACAAACGGGTAAGCGTACAACAGCATGTAGGGTAGGAAAACAATTTGCGAGCTCTTCAAAATGTGAAGAAAAAAAAAAAAAGGCAAGCGTCTCAGTTACTGTTAAAAGAAACTGTTTCGATGTCAAGTAACAAGTCATCTTACTTTTATAAAGAAATATGTGAAGTGTTCGTTAGTGAAAATATTCCGCTAGAAAATTAAGTAATTCCAAATTACGAGATTTTCTTGAACGTCACAGTGGTCATACAATTACAGATGAATCAACTTTGCGAAAAAGTTGCCTACAAAAATGTTATGAAGACACGTTAAATTGAATACGTGCATGTGTGAATGGGGAAAACATTTATGTATCATTGATAACAGAACCAATTCAGAGGGGCGTTATGTAGCCAATGTAGTGATAGGTACGCTAGAAGCTACTAGTGTCGGACAAATGTTTCTTCTGACCTCAGAGGTTATGGAAGCTGTTAACCGCTGTCAGATATGCAAACTGTTCAATAAATCCAGGTGCTTATTGCGGCCTAGTGGAATACAGCATGACAACGTGCTCCCCTTCCTAATAGACACGGCGCCTTATCTGGTAAAGCCGGCAAAATCGATTCAATCACTTTACAGTAAGATGGTGCATGTTACGTGTTTGGCCCATGCTTTTCATCGAATTCAACATGGCCGAACAGGTCACATAACATTTCCAGAAGCAGATACACTAATTTCCACAGTAACGAAAATATTTTTGAAAGCGCCAACCCGAACTGTGTATTTCAAAGAAAAAAACCCTAATACAGCTTTGCCCCCGGCACCAATTTTAACACGTTGGGCTACATGGTTAACTGCATGTATATACCACTGTGACAATTTTCAAATAGTGAGAAAAGTGATGAACAGCTTTGATAGGGTAGATTCTACGGCAATTGAGAGCGCACAGGATCTTTTCTGATACTCAAATCCAAGGTAAACTAGCTTTCATTAAAACAAGTTTTGCATTTTTGACGGATACCATAACCCGCCTTGAAGAAAGTGGCATGACGTTGGATAAGTCGATTGAGTTAGTGAGGATCGCGGAAGAGAGGATACAAAATATAAAATGTGAGACTGGGAGCAAAATTAGACAGAAACTAAAATATGTGTTGGACAAAAATAAAGGATACCAAACAGTTTGTCAGATTACCGATATCTTGTCAGGAGAAAACTTCAGAACTGATATTTTTGAACAGGTTTTAACAAGCAGTGACAGTGTTTTTCAAATATGCAGCTATAACATTTGTAAAAGTGGAGAGAAGTTTCTCAAAGTATAAAACAGTTTTAGCTGACAACCACCGTTGCTTTACTTTTGATAACTTGATGACCATGGTGGTGTACTGCAACGCTAATTAAGGTAAGTTTTGGCTAATGGGTACAGTAACTTACTTTTTCATATTTTATAAAATTGAAAATGACCTGATGAATTTTGAATTTATGATTTAATAGCTATAATTGCATTGTATGCTAAGAAAGTTAATTTTAAAATGTGGTTATTCAAACCATATATTCATTACACTGCTCTGCAGCAAGAACGTCTTCCAATGATTGAGTGTTCCTAAACGAAATTTTCCCTGAGTTCAACAGTTCGATCCCTTTTATATCTATCACATCAGGTTTCTGAGAATATATATAATTCCTATTTCAAAAATCTCCTAGTAGGGCATGGGAATTTTCTATCGCTAAAGTATAACTCCATTTTACTGTGAGTTTTGTAAGCACATATGTAGTATTTATAACAGAATGACCCTAGATAAGCCAAACACAGGTGGTTTTACAGCATCACAGATCAGAAAATTAATGTGTTACCTCAATTAATAAAATGAACCAAACAGAAAAGCGTGCTTGGCAGAACTACAAAGACGCTGTAAACAACTGTTTTGGAAACACAAGAAGTCAAGATTACAAAACTAAAGTGAACACCATGTTGGAGAACTTGAGAAAACTTGGCTGTAGCATGAGTTTGAAGTTGCATATCCTTCATGTTCACAATGCCTATTTACCAGATTGCTGTCTTGGATTTTACAGTGAAGAACACGGTGAACGTTTCCACCAGAACTTGAAAGACATAGAAAGAAGGTACCATGGTGGATGGAGTGTTAACATGGCAGACTATTGTTGGTCTCTGAAAAGGGAATGTAATCTTGATACATGGAAAACGTGCAAAAAAGAAAATGTCTTCCTAGTTACATAACTGTTTTTTTATCTTAAGTTGATAATACTTGTAAAATACTTTGTGTTTAAAATGACATAATTACAAACTTCTTTATACACACCATGTTCTTGAGCATAATAGTGATGTTGTAGAAGTGTATAAATATATAGCACTAATAAATGAATATAATTTTGTTTCTTCACTTTCTTTGAAAAATATGGACGTGGTACAAGAATATGGATGACATTTGCAATCAGTGCCCCAAGAACCAAAACATCAAAAAATAAATTTTAAATTGCACAGCAGTGTTATTTGTCTGTGACAGTTAATTTATTATTACGAAAGAAATTAATTTTTGGTAGGTCATTTTTTTTTTTACATTTTATGTGCATTTTTTATATTTTAAGGGCATGTTATAGCTCATTTTTAGAGAATGTTTAGGTAAACAACTTCTGGGCCCTACTTATTACCTACGTTGGGGCGCAATTATCTGACTGCCATCACTAGATGAAACGTTTCTAAAGTTAATCTTCAGCATTTTACATAGAGTATAGGCTGACCATAATTAAATTGTAATTTTATTGTTTATGTTAAACCATATGAAGCACATTTTCCTCGGCAGAATCGCCGGCTATGATGCCAGAAATCAATCGACAATTGCAAAGAAAATATGCAGTCGTTACAGACCGGTGATCAGGCTATCCGTTTTCTGGTTACCACATCCTCACATTTTTCTTATCGAAATTGATTAAATATTTTAAATAGATTTTCAATGGAGGTTAGATATGTCAGAACCCTTTATTTATGAACACTTGTTTCTATCAGTAATGTACAAAATGGCTTCCAAAAGTGTGCGAGTTAACGTTGAACAAAACACCTACTCAGTATAGGTATGCAATATGTTTTCTTTTCTAAGAGCAGAGTTTTTAATTTTTAGCCATTCATATAATAGTACGACTCTTCCATACAAAGCAAATGTTAACTACGTTATTTGTTAATGCTCAGGTCACGAATGGTATTGGAGAAGTAGAACATCTGAGGCATTGCCAGAGAGACATTCCAAACAACGGAGCAATAAAATGTAATACTGCTCAATTAACATGGATATGTCAACAGAGGTTTCAAAACAATCGTATAATTTCTTGACTTTTATATGAAAGAAGCTTCGTAATTTTTTATTTTCTCAAAATGGCTCTTAAGGATTTTGATTAAACTACCACAGTCTTAAGGTACTTTCTAGACTAATAAAGTGCATATGTTCTGCAATTAGCCTATTAATTTTCTGAATAATTTTTTGTTTAAATGATAAAGCAGTGATAGAGTCAAACACAGAAGACACATATGATACAAGAAACGCATATCTTGTTAAAATAGTTTTGTGTATATTCCTAACAGCCATTTTGGAGATATGTTACTATTGACTTGAATTATTAATACTTTGCATTTCACCATTCCTTTGTTTGTCGTATATTAAGAAAATTGTGTGAAGTTTCAAGGTCAGCATACAGCCTTGATTATTGCTTCAGCCTCCTAAATTTCCTTTTTCTTTTCTTTTTAAGTGGAGAGGGGGAGCTACTACGATTTCACTTACTATTTTTATACAGAAACGCAACAATCCCCAAAGCCTTTATTACTATCATATTTTCTTGTAGGACCGTAAACTGATGCAGATACATTTCTGTCTGCATGTACCCTTTTAATAAGAAATATAATCTTACATTACCAATTAAAGCTACAGACCTCGGACAAATTTGAAAATCAGCCGTCTAAGTTTACTTTCACACAAAATATAAAAAATATACTTGTTCCTAACACATTCAGAAAGATTTGAACAGTTCCACTTACACGCACTACCACGAATAACTTAAAGTAGAAGTGTTATTCATTTTTTCTTTTACTCTGTCTTCTTGCAAATAGAAGGAATTTAAGATCACATAGCGATTCGTTCTTAAAAGATTTGGTTGCTACTTAATCCTCTTATTTCGTTGTACATGCAAGGAAACATGTAATAAGATGTCAGAAAATATTTATTTGGATTAATATGAAGTAGATGCAAAAAATAGCCTTTGTAATAGTATTTGAGGAATGGTTAGAGAAAACAATTATGATATAACACATTAGATGTTTAAGTAACACTGCATCTTTCATTGCACACCCAAATTCTCCTCCACTGCGCAGAAACGGAGAGGAGAGACTAATTTTAGTTCACCTTCAGCAGATTTGTCGGGATATAAATTTGTTACACTGCTAAATATGCAGCATCCTTATTTAAAACATGTGATTTCCTTCTTTGCGAATGTGTTTTTCTCAATTGTTTTATATACCTATCCTGTGAGTCGCATTTTTATATTGCCCGTTTTATAAAAACCGTTAAGATAACTAAATGATATTCCAGAATAAAATTAATCTGTTGGTAATACGTTGGTTATTTTTTCTATAGGGATGACGAATGTAAAAATACTGCATAATTAAGACAACCACATCTTCCATAGTAAAAGACATTGTATAAGAGTAGATCAAGCTTTACATCCAATAATTTTCAGGCTGTATTTTATTGTATTGGCTGTATAGAGTATTTAATATATTAAAGTTTAGCATAAAGATACTCGTATAACAAATACTGCATACTCTATGTCCTCATTTTTTATTTTCTTGTTTCTTGAGCAATTTGAAGATTCACATAATTTAAAGATGAAAATGACGAACAACAAGTAAACAAGTTTCCTAAACCTGGTTGCAAACAGCTCACACCTGTTGCTGGCTGGGATCCATCAAAAAGGCGGTCACGAGAAGAAACGCCTAGTACACCAGCAACTACTTTGCCTCTCCTGTATGACGGACAGTATCTCATCTGAAAGTTCATCACACCGTGCGAGAGGAAGGGCACGAACTGCGCATTCGTCAACAGGTCAATAGTAGCTACAATTGGTATGACGATGTTTTCTGTATAGGCTGTGGATATGACGTTCATATTTCTTTCTTTTCTGATATATATATATATATATATATATATATATATATATATATATATATATATATATATATATATATATATATATATATATCCTATGTATTATCTGCAATGATTCCAAAAATCTCTTGCACATCTCGTACTATTCTCTCACAGTATCCGTGAACAAATTGTCCATAAATATATGAAATATTATTATAATTATCCTAGGTTTTTAAATAAACATTCGCAGTGCACTACGAGTATACTTTTAACGTACAAGATTTCGGTAAGCTTTGTTACGCTACACTTGGGTTACGCAAGCAAGATGATAAAAACACTATAGGAATAACAAATTTCAAAGATACATAAAATCTCGTACTTCTTAAACATAGGTTTACCCATTCCAATAGTTCACTCCAGATATTACTATTTCGGACAAGTTTTCTTATCTAGGTTTTCATTCAGAACTCAGTTTGCGCACTTTCCCCACTTACAAAGGTTCCAGCTGCAATGGGAATACAAAATCAAATACATACGGTTACAGGTTACTGCGGGCGAATTCCGTTCTAGAGATGTCAACACTTGCCAATCGACATATCATAGGTACTTGTCACAAGTCATAAATCCTCAGGTGACATCTCGTGTCATGATCAAATCAGTTAAACCAGTGACAACTTGACGCAGTAGAGAGGCAAAATATAGCTCCTGCTTTATCCAAAAATTGCAATGATATATTCTGTCAAATTACAACTGGGCGGTTTAATGCACATGTTAACACATTAAACATTGTTTGAATTTGCAATTTTCATTTCATTCAACAGTAAGAGGATTCAACATTTCATTACATCACATCTGTGCATCTGCTTAGATTGGTTATATAAATTTCAGCAAAGATGAAAAGAATAAGTGTTTTTCGAAGCGTTTTGTGTCCCAGGATCTACCGTTAACGGCCAGAAAGTTTCTTAATCATACCCATCGAATAACCACTTTGACGTGAATGGTCGAATGAATGTTCATTGTTAATGATGTTTTACAACGCTGGCATACAAATTTTGTTGTGTAACGGTCTTTCTAAGGGTACCAATTTTCATGACCGTCTTATACCATGTTTATGGAGCAAGTAGATGGTGTTGATAATACTCATGGATGGCCGCCTTACCAAGCCGGGCATACATTCATTACTGGGGTGGTTAAGTGACAATTAAGAATGGCCTTATTACAGAATTAAAAATGTCAAACTGTCATGTGTTCGAACATTCAAATCCTCGATGACTATAAATTATGCATATTACTTTTCTTATGTCCCAGCATGAAATATGAATAAATACAGTCCAACAATTCCAAATGTTTGCCCAATACATAATTTATCTAATATTTAAACATGGCATGGACACCATATAAACATACATAAAATACAAGGTAATAAGCTCAGAACATTTATTTCCGCGTCATGTTATTGTGATCTTTGCAGAACGATGCATATGATTTTCTACATAAGCTTTGCAACATTTATATTACATTTCCTTAATATGGCCACTGGTGCATTATTTATATTGGAAGTGTAATCTATGCCATTCATCGAAAATGTGTTTTCGTATTTCACGAGAGCGTGTATCTCTAAGAAATGCGGGTCGTTCATTCCGCTACAGTGCCGGCATGTTTGAAATGGTCCGCATTGTAGATACTGTAGCTGTCACTTATTCTCGTTGAACAGCCGACGTTTCCGAATTATTTCGTCACTCCCAGCACGGAGTGCAAAAGATTACCGTTCAAAGGTATAGGCACGTAATGTTCCACATCGAAAATAACGCCAGCACATGCTTCCACTACTTGACATATGCATTTGACACCAGTTTAAATGTAACTAAGCACAGCGACCTTAAAGCAACTGTACTTGTGAGACTTAAAACTATCACAGAGATTAAAACCGATAATACGAGGCATTTAGAAGGATCACCCATGTCCAAATTTACTAACACGACTGATCTCCCAAAAAGGTTGTATCAGTAGGGTAATTGAACAGGACTCACTAAGGCTTACCCTATAGCTACATGTAGTTGAGGTTAGTAAAGAGTGAAAATCATGGTTCTCAAATCTAGCTTATAGTGAATAATCACAGCGTCGTCATTTTTATCGACGTGTTTTGTCGATCAAATACAGTGCGATCCACATAAACCTGAACCATTTCAATAGTGATAGCTTTTGAACCAATAATAGGACACGTGCAACTTTGCAGAGTAAAATACACAATTGGAAGATTACACTACACTATTCACAACTCAGAGAAAATGTTGGAAGTGTCCTCCACCACCATCTATACATGTTTGCACCCGTCTCACAATATTCTCTTAAGTTTTACGGAGAGTATCCTCGCCAATGTTACTTATTTCGTTTCGAATGGATTCCTTGAGAACGTCAATTGTCCGTGGCCTATTCTTGTACACTATTTTTTAGATATCCCCACAAGAAAAAATCCGGTTAGGTTAGGGGATCTGGGGGGGGGGGGGGGCAGACCTTTTGAGATTATTCGATCAGGTATCAAAGAAACTGGTTACAAGTTCCATGGTGTCATTAGATGTATGGCACATTGCTCCATCTTTCTGGAAATAACCATCTCGCAATTCGATATCATCCAGCTGCTCCACAAATACATTGAAGATACCCATATAAACTTAAGTGTCTACAGTCGTATCAAAGAAATAGGGAACAACGATCCTGGAAGCTGACACTGCGCACCATACTTCAACCTTTTCATCGTGCAGTGGGGTTTCGTGGATCACTTGGGGGTTTACAGCAGCCCAATATCTGATGTTTTGTGTGTTTATGTAGCCTGACAGATGAAACCATGCCTCATCCGTAAACCACGTTATGGAGAGAATGTCTGAACGAAAACATCGACAGTAACTGATTCGTTTATCATAATCTGCTTCTTTCAGTTGTTGCACCATATGCACTCTGTGCTCGTAATCCCGATTTCTTCGCAGCTCTTTGACATGTTCCATATAGATACCCTGATTCCTGGTTCGATCGACGCAACGATTTGTTTGGAGAATTCAATAGCCTTCTGCGAACATCTGTAACAGTCTCTGCATTCAACGGCGGTCTATGCTTTCCACTCTCACTAATGAGTATATACCAGTTGTCTCCAGCTTTCTTACGAGCGATTAAATTGTTGCCTTCGGAACATCGCGTATATTAAATTCTCTTCGAAATTCCCGTTGTGTTGTTACCAAGGAATTTGTCTTCCAATGTGTTTTCAAAATGTAAACACAGTCTTAGTGAGCACTGCATGTTGCTATTATTACTGCACATTTAAGACTCAACTGTCAACAATTCTAGTGTTAAAATAAGACCTGAAGCTTTCCTGGCGACGAAAATGCTCAATTTCTTTCGGGCAGCAAGCCAGGTAAAAAGACGATTAGAAATCGACGTTTCGGGAGTGTGCATCTCTCCCATCATCAGGATATTTATTAAATGTTATAACCACAAATGAAACACTGGATATAACATAAATATAAACAAAAACAAACCACTATCAACATTCGCATTACTGAACAAAAGTTTTCAGTAAATTAAATGCCACGCCAGGAGATGGCGTGAGTATAGAAAATTAATTGGGTCAAAGAAACGTAACTAAACTCGATTATCAAGCTGTATTGATCTGTGCTTCTTAAATCGACGGATTTCCATTTTAAGGCCAGTTTCTAAGAGGAGCTGAACTGAAATCCAGCATCACGATTAAGCATGCTCCGTTCGGAGGAAATGGACAAAGCCTTCCTAATTCTCCCCTCCCAGTAACTGTTGCATATTGCAAAGATGGTCGTCTCCCGAAAATTGGCTCTATGGTCGTTATCAAAACAATGCTCTGCCAGTCCAGACTTCTCAGGTTGCATTAAAGGTTGGGAAGTCTGGACTGGCAGAGCAATGTTTTGATAACGACCATAGAGCCAATTTTCGGAAGATCGGCAATTAAAGCTTTAGTGTATAAGAATTTATGTGACTTAATTTTGAAGAAAGCCCTTGGTGAAAGTTGCAGTTTAAAGTACAAAACTAATGGTTTATTGAGTGACTGAAATGTCTAATTTTCTAGAAGTAAAATCTGCTTTGGAACAACTTTTGAAGACGAAAGAAATTATATCTTTCACGTCTATACGACATGACATCTAAGGATGAAGAAGATTTATATCTTCAAGGATTGATTTCTGTAGGAAATATTTCTAGCATGCCGGGAAAAGCACCAGCGGGAGGTAACTGCAAACCGATGACAATTTTCAATATTTCATTAACTCTAGCACTGAACGATCACAGAAAGCTTCCGGCAAGCCAAAGGGTCAAGAGGATGTATGTGGAAAACCCTATATTGATCAGAGGGGTAAAAATACATCACGAAATCAATCAGTGGTGCAGAATTAAATATGATTGTTGAGCAGAAATTCCTATCCTCCAAAAATTACTCAATATATCACAAGAGAACAGTACTATTCAAATTCGCAAATACCTAAATATCACAATCCTGCATAAGCAATTCGTAATACAGTACCTCTAAGCAAGCGATATAAAGTACATATGAATTTTATCTGCTAATATTCAGAACGATTTTCACTTACATTTGGTCGTCTGCAAGTTAGCATCTGTGGAACTTGAAAATAGTTGAAAACTAATTAAAAACCAATAGACTGAAAGAAAGGGCCAAGTTGATGGCCACCGCAGACACGATTTACAAACACGGGGCTCCAAAATTTTCTGCTCGCATTCATGAAGTAAAAGAAACATGAAAAAAGATGATGCTGCAGATACTGTCAGATTTTATGTGGAATCTGTCCCTTCCTGCAATACCACTTCAGGAAGTGTTCTACTTTCGACAGCTTAATGTTAGTGTATTGAATAGCTATTACTTCAAAACAGGACATGCAATACTATTTTTACTAAGAGTCCCGATGAAGTCTGCAATTATATGCTGGATCACATAGAAAATTATTTGTCAAACAAAACATACTGCAACATATCTCCAGATGGCTACAATGGGCAAAATAAGAATACTATGGTAAGATTCCTCATAGTAGTTGCAGTATCCGATCTTTTTGCCACAATCATTTCTCGGTGCGAAGCCATTCATTCCTACCCTGTGACAAGGACTTTGCTGTGGTTAAGAGCTGTTGAGCTGTTATAGGATTATAAGAGTTTGTAGAGCAGATTGTTGCTTCAAATGCTCAATACAACATTTCAACATTTTTTCAACAGAATATATCATAGCCCTAAAACAGGTGGCCAAAATATTACAAACGCAATGTCTGGTCTTTCGAAACAATGAACAGCAAGGTAATCCCAGGAAATGAGAAACACTTGCACCGTATCACAATTCATAGAATTTGAATACAGAAGTGGGTATAGAGGAAATTTAATAGCAAAGTCCCACATTACAAGACTAGTGAAACACTCTTCCCGGTTACTTATTAAGTTAAACATGCCAGCACCCTTCCAAACACAGCAACACGAAAATCATTCCATTAAAAAACCAAAAAGTTGACCTAAATTTATTTGAATCCTATAACCTTGAAGAGCACTCTACAACTGGCATTCAATAGACACACATCAAAACAGTAAATAAAAACACCGTTGAGAATGAAAAATACGTTTTAAAATGACTGATGTATTTATCTTTGTGAAAGAAATTTATTTCAGAAACACAAATATAGTATTACTAAGATAGTGTTCTGGATATAATCAGAAGCTTTGTCATACAATATAAGGTTAAAGTGACAAAAAAAAAAAAAAAAAAAAAAAAAAAAAAAAAAAATTGTACAAATAAGCACTTTGTTGTTTTTTCTCAAAATAAACAGGCAAGAACCATGTTCGTTTCTGCAATCAGTAACTCAAATATAAACTCTGAAAACCAAATGACCATTTTGTCTCATAGAAAGGCTACTCTAGTAGGAATGTCTTCAGTACACTCAGATATGAGATAAAGTACTCGCGAATGTTATCTCTCGGATAAACGAAAACCAAACAATAAGTTATTTGTTAAAAAGGAGCATAGTAATTAAATGTATGATCTAGTTATATGGCGAGGCCAGGGAACTGGAGAATTATATATCAAACTATTATGAATGTGATGTGTATAAGAGTATTCCAATGTTTTCAGAAGAAAAAAATCACGCACGCACACACGTACCCAAAGTCATGCTGTAAGTCGTGTTTGCATACATTACATGCTCCTCTCAAAGACCTGACCCTGCAGATCTGCTAAACACAGTACACGTAATGAAAATTGAAACAAGTCGTGGAAAACTACTAAAAAGGTGCTATGCACTATTGTGACGATTTCATACCGTTTGTTGCAGCTGTATAACAGATCTGTGGTCTAAACCACCAAAGTGTAATTACTGATTGACACAAAAAGTGGCAAAGCAAACCACCTCAACGTAACAGTTCATAAAGGAAGAGACTTCCTGAGGATAACCTGCTGGGACGGGCATAACGCCACATGTTTATGACTTCATTCAGTCTGGTTTATATTTTACTTGTTTACCATGATAGTTGCATTTCATGATCCCTTGAGATTTACAAGTATCAATACAGACTCCCGAAAATTAACATGTTAAAGAAAATTCCGTGAAAGTTTGAAATATAAACAGTCCAGGAAGAAGAGAGTACATCATTAGCGAATGTCAGCTTTCATTAACTGCACTCTTATCATAAATCTAGGTTTATGAAAAGCGAAGCTTATGTCTGAATAAATGGTAAGAACTAATAAACCATAATGCCTTATAATGAAATGCATTCGTTACTCTTGCGAAGATGGTCGTTCTATTACGCTGAAAAGTCCGATCAATCTATTAATAACGCGTGCCAAAATGAATAGGAGTATAGGTGTTTTATAAAACCACTTGACAAAAACAAGTAGGTATTAGAAATGAAACTATTCATTCAAATGCAACTCAGCAAGTAACTCCGCATTCGGCCATAATATTACTGCATATCATAAAATAAAATTAAATTAAATAAAAAATGAATTCAGTAAACATTCGTAGTACGTAAGTACTACCATACCGTCATTAGCTATATATCTATCCATTTCCACTTAGCCAGCACGAACATGAGAAATGATAGAGCACCGGTGTGACGGGGCAGCCAAGTCGCCAACCTCTCGAATGACGGGCTGCGCCTTACGCAATAGGACAGATAACTGCCTTGCTGTGGACGGATGGGTGTAAGTGAGACATTGCTGGATATTGGTAGACATGGATGCAACCATGACCGTATTCAGACCCGACTGCCGTCAAGGAAACTCATTCGGCTCTAACAGCTAGCGACGGCATCGAGCGGCACCTTGCTGCAGTTAACCTTGGGGCAGAGCGTTGCCTGTGAATGATCGTCGCGAAATTGACTGATACTCCAGAGCCGCGCTGCAACGGTCGAAGTCGGTATAAGGGTCTTGTGACTCGATCGAGATTAAATGACGTTCTGAGGCCCTTACAGTACCCACGGCATCGCACGGTGGTTCTAATAGAGGATAATGGAGCTCTAATGGAGCTAATGCTCGGAAGAAATATGGTGGTCGTGGATTACTTCACCAAGTGGCCGTAGGTATACGCTAAGACGATCGTGGATGCCAGAACTGTTCTGCCGGTTTTTCTTGTAGATCCATCGCTGTCTACCCATGATACCACCGGGATGACACCAATTAGTGTCCAGCAACGCAAAGAAGATACCTGAAAGGTATGTGCTGCCTTACACAGTGGGACAAGGACAGCGAATGTGTGTGGCAGAGGTCGCCTGCTACACAGGGAGCAGAATCGTTAAAAAAACATGCGCCCTGTTCACTCTGTGCACTAAAACCGAGAAGATTCATTCACAAAAGTAGAAGCCGACAGAATGTTTTTGAATGGTCTGTAACTGAACTGACATGGGGTGTCAAACCTGTCGAGGGAGGGTGTGGGAACCTTCGCCAACCCCCCTGCGTCTCATCCCTCGGAGACTTACTCTCCTATGGAGGACAGTAGCCTGGCCTTCAGCAGACATTTGCGTCTATGTGACTTGATGTTTGTGATACCCCTAGGAAACAACAGCCAGCTGTCGACTACATGGGTAATCAGTACAACCAGTAATAGCGTTACGATCAGTAACTCAGCAGGTGTGACTTTCTGCCCGGCGAACTGATATGGCTCTGACCCATACCATGTGAAGATGATCAACGACGTCACCTCATCCAGAGGCTGCCTCGAGTTGCCGGTGGTGCACTCGGATCGCCTAGTCAGCTATGACAGGATAAGACGGGAGCAGTGTCAAAGCCAGGTCGGTAGTGAGGACAGGAGAATTAGAGACAGTTGTCACAAGTGGGTAAAGTACGTGGGCTTAGATCTACTGCCAACCAAACTTTGAGACCTTTCCTTTCACCATTATCTAGAACAATTGACTTCGTGAGCTTCCAGTACCATTCAACCTTGACCCAGGGATATATAAGGAAGCACTCAGGCCTACCAGAGAGTCAATCGAGTCGTCGAGCGAGTCGTTCTGTGAGAAACGATAAGTTACGGACGCAGTTGGTAACGGAGTCTTAAATAAACAACGCTACTGTAATCACTACGGACCAGACGCGCTTGTTCTAAGTGGAACTAAGTGTAAGTAAGCGCTATGCTAACCGTTTAAGTGCTAAATAAAGTGAGTTTAGCCCAACTTGGTATTCTCATTTTGTCATAGTATTTTCACTTATGGTTTTTCGTCTTTAATAGCTACGAACACTTAATTTAACGTTACATCCGTTTTTTCCTAAAGCCTCTTCATGAAATTTGCAAAATAAAGGAAACTATTTGTTTCAAAGATGTTAGTTATGCAAATGTCATTTTCTTTAAATAAATATCTTTATTACGTTTCGCAAGACGCATTGCAAAGCATAGCAATTATCAACTAGATATGATATACTGATCTTAACAGAAAAAAACATAGGGTTTATTTCACATTGATAACTAAAGTTGCACATGTCTTTGAAGCTAGTGTGTAACTCTGCTTTTGTGTTTGTTTACAGTTTTAGTTGTTATGCAGAAAACGTGTCCTGCCACCCCTCTTCTAGATATTTTAATGGATCTGTTCTACGGTATGATCAGAGAGCCAGTACTTTAAAGCAAGCCGGTAGAGAAAGTGATGTTTGAAGCAGTATGTACAATGTTGTATGGGAGCACGATCTCTTGTGAAGGCTGCAAGCGCCAGACCTAGCACCTGTTGCTCGAAGCGGATCGATTTCCTGGTTTGACCTACTGTAACCTAATGACAATATTTCATGCGTTTTATCACCCCGTTCTGCCGTCTGGACGATCGCTTCAAAACGTACCATTTTACTTAATGGCAAACTCACTGCCGTTTTAAATGTTATTGCTTTTCCAATGATTCCCTTAACATTTAACAGCTAAACATTACTATTTGGAGTGGGTGTACAAAGACGGCTTCGGAGCTCGTACTATATGCACAAACATACTAGACGTAATATCTTTGTCAATCAAAGACGCATAGTGAACGCAGCTTTTACGTGGTTCTAAAGGACGAGCCGACTCTTCTTGCGAATTAAAACGCATGCTACCATTTACAGTGCACAATAACACTCAAATACAGCAATGTTGAATGATGCTCCACCTGGAGCTGATATACAAAATTCATCCAAGATCCTAGAAGCAATAATATAAAACACTGCAACAGTAAATCCCGCTTAGACGGTCAAGAAAATGACATTTATTGCGATTAGATTACATTTTATTGCAGACCAAAAGCCCGCTCTAGTGAATACTCTTACTCCATGCTATTACTAAATAAATGGATTCCTAAACTGATTAGTTTTATAAGCAGTAATGTGAAATCAATCCCTATCACGTGGGGAAGACACGCCGATGTGTATGACTGACTAAAGTTACATATGAATCGTTGCTAGCAGTTCTTTGTTACTTCCATCCAGTACGAATCGATTCATCTGATTTCAGCCAATCAGAGGCATCAGAATATTTCTCCACATGGAGTAAATCACGTGATAAGAGTTGATTTCGCTTTACTGCTATGAATACCTTAGTTGCGCTGTTCGTGTAATTTATAAACTGGACCGTCCACCCGTTCTTTTTTTTGGGCACGGCTGGGAAGTCAGCATAATCCTGTGTTAATCGACATTAGAATTTATGCAGTATTTTTATCACCAAAAATGCAAATACAGCTCTTTCTTGTGCGTATTCGCTGTTCAGCAACAAGGTAAAATCCATTATATTGGCATCTGAAGATTTGCGCGATTTATGTAGTGGATTAAACATACACTATAGTATACTATGTGGAAGTGTTAGTCACATACATTTCGTATTCCTTATCACAAGTTTTTAAAAATAAATATTATCTGCCCTTAAAACGAACGATTTAATTGGTGACAAATACATGATATTGCTTCAATTGGAATACCGTTCTAAGAGAATAGCACCTCCAGGTTAAATGACAGATTTGAACTTGATGTTGGGTAACTAAGCTCTATGGACCCTGGGCTCATTTGAGCATCATTTCATCCATTCCATTCATCGTCCGATATGACTTAACGTTGGAGGACGTAAATTACAAATAATAATAATAATAATAATAATAATAATAATAATAATAATAATAATAATAATAATAATAATAATAATAATAATAATAATAATAATAATAACCCTGAAGTTTAAATGAATAATATACGAATAAGATTGGTTTATGTAATTTATAGCGTCATTTTTCCTAATCTTAACGATCAGGTGATAAAACTGTAAAAATACATACTATCAGTATCGTATACAGTGCTTAAAAAATCATTGTATCATGGCATGCATGTATATTTAGCACATGAAATTTAGCGGGTCACCTTAGATAGTAATATGATAAAATAAGAGCGTCAATCAATTTTTTCTAACAGTACCTTAAAATACATTCTCCTCAGGCGCGGAAAAATTGACATTTATAACAGTTCTGAAAATTCCAGAATAATACAGGTTCCAATTAACTACTTCAAGTATTACACGAGTATTCGCGGATAACATTTGCAGCAGAGACGTTTAGTCCGCCATTACACGACTTTCTTCTTTATCTTAACAGCAATAACGCCATGATTCTTTATCTGGTTACTCCAAGACGAGCTCGTCTTCCTTCTCACACTTACACCATACATGCCGAACAGGTAATATCAAAGTAATGCAGTAAAAGTATTTCATGCCTATGATCATTAGCAACATCTTAATAGAAGCTATCATGCATCGTTAATATACTATTGATTATTTCTTCCGAAACAGCATCTCGGTGGTGACCACCACCATTCAATCAGTCAAATTTCTAGGGAGCGCTTTCTATTTCGGAGGTTGCAAACAAAGGCTCCCAAGGCACCGCATGATATGCATACCTTTATCTGTTGTACTCTAAGATCAGAGCGTTAATTCTGGCACCGGTTTCCTTTCGGTTAATTCTATTATGGAAAAGTATGGCTCCAACACCAACAAATAATAGATATAAGTGCGACTCCTCTGTTAGACTCAAAACCACAAGTATTTTCTATTAAAATGATTCAATTTTAATGGCAGCTGGAAGAAATTTTACCAAAAGAAACTTGAAAAATAGTACTTCGTCAGAATCTTTCAATATTTAGTAACTTATACCTAATAGTAGTTCAAAAGTGTGACGACGCACAAAATTATAGCAGAAATTGAATCAGTAACTTAAATATAAGGAGAAAGAAATATAAAACTAACTTAATTAAATAAAGATACATGGACATATGGATGCAGACACTACACCTAATAACGTGCCTATGAAAATATGCTTTTAGCCTGAGAAGTTAAAAAATTGTACCCATATACTCAAGTATACCTTTCCCTTGATCTAATTAAGCTGAATACTTACCAACTAATCATGCTTCAAGACTGCATTTCTGTCAAACTTACCTGAAAATAAAAAGTACACTAATTAAACAAGCAATGTGTGCAACGCTGCCTTAAATCCTAAGGTTATAAATACTGCAACCTGTGTCTTTGAAAGCAGCGATACATTCAAGAGAGCTTAAATTTAAGTTATAACCCACTACCCATTACTGCATACATACATCAATTAATGAAACCTAAAAGAACGTGGTACATTGCCCTCCTCGGTAGCGCAGATGGTAGCGTGTCTGCCTTATGTTCAAGAGGTCCCGAGTTCTAATCTCGGTCAGGGTGAGTTCCCTGGATAAGGTTTTTTCCCCCTTATCCCTTACCCCTGTTGGGTAACTCTAAGCTCCATGGACCCCGGGCTTATTTGAACATCATTTCACTCATTTCATTCATCGTCCGATATGACTTACGTTGGAGGACGTAAATTAAAAAAAAAAAAAAAATCTAGTACATTAATATTTCAGATAGCAGCGGCATTCGAATAATGAATCTTCTGGTATAAGTATGCGACCTAAAAAAAACTCAATGAGAAATGTATAACTGGAACACTTAAGGACATGAGTGAGTGAGTGTGCGGGGATTTAGGGCCCGTCGACATCAAGGTCATTTGGGCCCTAAGTCAACACTAAAACCTAAAAGCTATAAAACACTTAAGGACATACGGCTAGCTACCGCGAAGACTATCGAGAACCAGTGTAAAACAAAAATAATAAACATTTAGCTAACTACAATCATCTACCCTAAATCACACCGGTATTTAACTTAAAAGTTGTATGTTATATTCATTACATACAACTCTTGTCAGTTCTGTTAAGTCTCTTTCCGATGTAAAGAGAAAAATATATTTTATTATCACGGTTATTATATTCACAGGAATTTCTTTGCTCATATCGGTTATTTTTATATACTTCCCACAAACTATTCATACAAAAAATTATATTTTCCATTTAATATGAATAGAGTTAATTTTTTGCAGAAATCGGTGCATTACCATTTCACTGATGCGACTTTAAAAGAACGCCAAAGTAATAAACAATTCAAACCATTAATCACGGTTACCTATTTCGGAAATAGCTTTGACCACAAAAGTTACCTGATATAAATTGTGTGTTTTAAAAAGATCTACAATGTCTGTGCTATACGTTTTAGTATATCGATTAGCATTTATTTACACAAAATAAAATAAAACTCCTTCCGAATGAAAAATTCTTCCTAAGCTGTTTCCAGAAATTTAAGATAAGCGTTTTATTTGAGGCTTACGCGGTATGCTGAATACATAGTATTTTGATTGAAATCGTGAAAGTCGTAACTGAAAAATCAAGCAGTTGTGCTATTCATTCTCGGGTCCCCTTTTTTACAAATTTTTTGCAGGAAGTCTCCAAACGTAGCATACCTCCGGTGAAATCACGATATTTAATTTTTAGGTGAAATGCAACACATTTGAAGCTACTATCCAGGCCCAGGTCTATACGTCGGCAGTAACACACTGCTGTCTAGTTTAAATACACCTCATTTGACAGAAATTTTGTTCCCGAGAGCCTTTCATACTTGGGGATAAAAAGAAATCGTAAACAGCCAGACAGGGCTCATATGCAAAATGTGGCAGCAGTTCATGCAATTTGGTGGTGGCAACACTTTATGGATGTGCTGGTGCGTTCTGGTGCTGTAAAAACAAATGCTGCTTTCTTGGTCAAATGGAACTTGTACAGTAATCGCTAAATCCCACCCCCCGCCCCCAACAAAACTAGCCATCACTTTTCCTTTCAACAGATTTATCCAAAGAAAACGTTTTCCTGTTGCTTGGTTTCCGGCGTATGATGTCATGGACGGTGACAACTCGACGCAGAAATTCCTTTGCATTTCGCTTATATACCTCAAACGCCGTTCCGATGCTAAAACCGCCTTCTGTCCATGTGACCAAACCCGGCATTCATCGGGTCAACAACTTTTTGATCTTCAACTTATGCAAAACATGAAATGCCGTTCTCGTCGGCACACCCGTAGCGTTTTCCATTTCTCAAACTTTGATTCGACAACCACCGAAAATCTTATCATGTACTTACTCAATTTCTTCCTTGAAATGTACTTTTTAATTAAGCGCGCTCTTTAACTGCTGTGATTCTCAGCATACTATATTGGGCATGAAAGACCGCTTATATTTACTCAAAGGCCTCTTTATCAGGTTCGAGTTGCTTTTATGTGGCGTAAATCCGAAGAAAGACATACTAACGATTTTTACGCCCGAAAAGATTAGTCGTCCTCTGTTGGGTTATGAGAGTACTAGAAAAACAAACTTTTTATTTAATGAAGCAACATGAGATACGATGCCTCTTACTGAGGTAAAAATTACAGTGCTTCTTTGCCTGCACCATTTCCCGGCGAGACTCGATTCTCTTGCGCAGTGCATTGCCAAGTATTTTAATGGCCCATATCATGTGTTATGGGATTAAGATATGTCATTGTGTGCGTTCTTTTGTGAGGCCAGCAATTTTACAAAACGAGACTATAATATACGTAAAACTAATCACATGACCGCATGGTTATGGTGTAAAAAATAACGAAGTTTACATACAGCTATTGTAGGTAAACTAATCAATCATCCTTATTTTCATAATGCCTGCACATCTACACAGTATAACAGACCTATGTCTATACTATAGCTTTTAATTGGCACACTCAACAGAAATGGTAGAATTTTCAGTATGGAAATTGATTGTTCTTCATTCCTACAACTAAAATAAAATATTCGTATATCAGGAACTTTACCTTAATGCCTTCTATATTAAATTCAATTTGTAGAACAATTTTCTTCAAACATACCAAGACTTGTTTGCCAGCTAGTCAGGAAAAATGAGTAGTTCCGTCCCACTCGAGAGGTAATAAAGACAGGTTATTATGCGGATTTCTGGTTCAGTAACTCATGACAGTATGTTGCAACACGCAAGGACACGCAAACACCCCCTTGAAGTCAGAGCATAAACGGAAGCACTGAACCACCAGTTTTCTTTCCTAGGTAAGCTACTTTGGCAGAGTAAATTCAATTACATTGTAAGAAGTAACTAATCCCAGATATTTGTATCCGTGCACTAAATAGCTTATATTATCTGAAAGCATTTTAACTTCTTTCACTACTTATGATAAGTACAGAAAGTATGAATTCCACACAAAAATTCGATATCCAGATTTCACTCGGAAATAAACATGAGACTTTGCAACAGTAAAAGTTTTAGGAAGGTCTGTGAATGTATGTGAACAGTGTCACTGGAAAACGAAGTTAAATACCAAACTGACGTTTCAGTTCACCATCCTCCAAAGATAGAGCACGACTTTTTTTTTTTAAATCCTCCAAAACAAACATCTTTTATGGAACATTTTTTATTTTATTCTAAAAAACTAGTAGCTTTCATTAAGGACACTGGGTAGTTGCAAGGCAGTTTCTGACTGCTATTCTAGTGCCGGCTTTGATTTTGAGTTTCTGAATAACTTAACTTGCCATATTTACGTGAAATCGAATGCGCCAGCGAATCTAATGCGCACACCATATTTGAAACTTTTTTTCGTTGTTGAATTTTTATTTCAATTGCTCAGCACAGTTGGTGCTATACAAATTGTGGAGCTATATACATAATAAAATTAAAGTATACAGGGATAAAGGATACTCATATTAGAGTCCTCAAGCAAACTGGTCTGATTAGTGTGAGTATAAATTAAATAACTTCATTACAGAATAAATAAACATTAAAGAAATAAAATGTCCTGTGGCAAGCGTGCCTTCAGTTTTGATGCAGCATCAAGGCGACGTCCCAGTTGGAAGAATAAAGCGCCTGATACATAAGGAAGGTGAGCAAAGAATCTGCTTGTCGTTGTAGAGATGTACTCATTAAATATTTGAAACTTAAAATTGTGAAAAAAGGGTTTGTATCGAATGTCCAATGTAATGCGCGTCAGTGACGGAATATTAGGCATTTAATTTTATGCAGTGGTCATATCGGCGGCCGTTCACCTTTGGAGCATATCGATGGTGTTACCTCGTTCAAGTTGGGTTGCTTGTACTATATATTTTGAACATTAGATCACCCACACATTCACACTCATTCATACTTCCAGACTCAGTGAAGATGGGGGAATCACCTTGGTTGGAGAAAAACCTCCACCACCCCAACCGGGAATCGAACCCGGCAGGCAGGTGTTCTACCGACTGAGCTACGGGGCCAACCCAGCCAATATTTCTGTTTTCGATACAAACGAACGTTATTCTCTGATACACTGAACTCCCTTCCTGCCTTTCTATTACCATTTTGTTCAGCATTAAGGATTACTTTACGCTTTAAAGAAGCATCTAAGATGTTCTTTGCCTTCCATATTGTAACTAAAAGCGCTTCCATTTCCCCCTTCCCAATAATAGTGCAGTTCCATGGAATATCAAACCAACACTCAATAGTAGGCTAAAGATAAATGTATAATACTTCACCAATCCACTATGACGTAATAAACGAAAAAAACAAAACAATGAAGTTGCTGGCGTTCTATGGAACGGATTTTAACTTGAAACTAATACGCACTCGAATCTAATGCGAACCACGATTATGAGTACCAAACTTGGTCAAAAAAAGTGCGTATTAAATTCGCGCAAATACGGTAATAAAATGAAACTGACACTGAATACAGCAATCTTTTCTGAACAAAATCCATGTAAAATGGCCTTAATGTGCTGAAAGGCAAAGCTACAAACTCGTTATAAAAAACGAAATTAAAAATTTCAAAACAGAGTTATGGAAGCACTCATATACTTTTCTCTTAAAATAATTATTTTTTACTCAATTTTTATGTGCTTTAATAGCTGTATTCCTTGAAATTTTCCACCTAAATTTGCTTCCCAAAATTGAAAATATTTGTCCCCAAAACTGAGTATCTTATAAACACAATTCATGCCAAATTTTACAAGCATATATATTTTTATAAATTTTGGGAAATAATTAGCTGGAATCAACAGTTCTTTGACTGAAAACTGACCCGTAACAACTTCATCCATGTAATTCCATTGGTTAGTACCTGAATATGAAAAATACAAGTTACAGGAAACTGCAATTAAAGATAAATGTGTTCCTACATAACAGCAGTCACTCACCAAGTCAGAACGTCAAAATGAATACCCCTTTATCAAATAAAAGCCCCAACATGACATGACATATTTGAAACTTCAGTTTCTTTTAAGCTTGAAAAACAAAAATCAATTTCTGGGCCCACACAACAACCCAATCTCCTTAAAATACCACATATTTAAATCTATTGCATAGCAAATAAGGTACATATTTTGAATGTTATACAAATAGTCTTGAGATTTCCGGAATTTTGAATAAATTTTCCACAAATAAGGTGTTTGTAGCATTAACCATTTCCTGCATCTTTTTCATTAATAATTTTGATTTTCAATACGTTATTACTTGTTTCAACAAGTAAGCCGTTTCTTCCCCCCTCCCGGTCGTTCGAGATCCAGCAAATAAAGCGGAATTTCAAATGTACTTCAAAGTACCTAAGTACCATGTGTACATATGAGCATCAATGATGCTATATACATAGTCAATGGATATATTAAGAGCATATATTACACAAAATACAATTAAACTTTTATTCGACAGTTATGGGCGGTATGTTCCCCTCTCATTTGTTTGCGTCAACATAATCAGTAGTTTTAGTTAATTGATGGAAATTAATCATTTCTTCACACTAGCCGTATATAAGCTAAGATTTTTTACAGTCAAAATAAAAAATTCAATGCCATGGCCGGGATTTGAACCACGGATCTCATTTGGAGAATTTAATGTCAGGACGGCATCTTGGCCATTGTATCTCAATGGGTTTGAGCGACTGGACGGAAACCAGGAGATCCGTGGTTCAAATCCCAGCCATGGCATTGAATTTTTCATGTTGACTTTAGTCTTGATATATACATAGTCAATGGATATATTAAGAGCACTTATTACACAAAATAAAATTAAAATTTTATTCGACAGTCATAATTTTTCGACAGTTATGGTCGGTATGTTAATCCCTTCTCGCTTTCATTTGTTTGCGGCAACATAATCAGTAGTTTTGATAATGATTTTTCCGCACCCCTTTTCCGGAGTGTTCATAGATTGCTGATGTGTGTTGCACCTTTTTATAGCTTTTAAGCAACACCGCTCGGAATTTGTATTGTTAATAGTTACAACATTTATACCCGTCCATTAAACATACAGCAGAACAAATGAATTTCAAAATACAAACATTTTCAAAATTTGAAAATACTTGATAGTACTGAAAACTTCTAAAGGATCGTTGTGCTTAATCAGTACTTTTGCATCTGATGTGAAATGTCGTTAATATGTGACTGCATAATTGCTTTATAATCTGTATTCACAGAGGGAAAAATATGTAACAGCTGACTTCAAAAACAGGAAGTGCAGTGAATTGTAGAATTGATCTGATCTAGCTTACAACCATTTAGCTCTCTACTCCCCCCCCCCCCCCCCCCGCTCTATACACTAGTACGTCCACTTATCAGCCATGGATTACGAAAAATATTCGTTTTGAAAGTGCAAAGAACAATGTTTCGTTATTTTTATGGATATTTTCAAATTAACTTGCTTCTATTTAGGTCAGGTATTTTGGTGAATACCTAAATCAGAATGATAATATTTAAAGTGTGGAGAAATAACTGCAGCTTTAGCAAATATGTTGAATAAAACCGTCGATTATTCAATTTTTGCGAGTTTCTTTCTGCCAGTTAAACTGACAAATTTAAGAATATTTTCAGGTACTAACGTTTACTAAAAACATTTACGTTAATTTTAAAATTGCTACTATAATACTGCTGGAACATTGATAAACGTTTTTAAAACTATAAAGGTATTACAATTACCTCCAGATCATCTAAGCTCTACTTTCGTATTTCTTTGTGCATATTAAAATTACTTTTTTTTTCCTTCCCCGTTAGTTTTGCTGCTAGAACTTTTTTAAAAGGTTGCGCTAATATTTTTGTCGTACGTACCTGCTGTCGAAGTAATTTAATATAAAAATTAAGAATACAAACTTTCATATGTTAGTAGTTTGGTTAGGCGCTGGCCTACTGATCCCAAGATTCAGGGTTCAAATCCGGCCCAAATCCGTGGCTTTTACATGTGCCTAAAATCGACAGCCCCATGTCAGCAGATTTATTGACATGTAAAAGAACCTCTGCATGATAAAATTCGACGCACGGGCGGCACTGGCATTTGACAACGTCGTTCAACACACAAGCTATTTAAAATAGCTGTTCTCTATATATTAAAAATAAGTGGAGTTAAGCAGCTGGGAACTTTCAAATACGATAAACTCACACATTGACGTATACTTCGAAGAAACAAAAATACATGAACATCCCGGCCCCAATAGTCACTTCCGCTAAGAAATCAGCCTATTTCAATGTCACCGACAAATTATGTAACACACTCAAAGCAATGGCAAACACTCAGATACTAACTTGTGTCATACGGAACTGCAGCTTTTCTAGTTATGTGCAGGTTGCCACGCAGATACATCCAAGCACACGCAACACAGTGGAACACTCGGAAACACAACCGCACACATACACAACACAGGAGTACACTGGCAGTTGAACGAACGATCGGACGAAGGATGTCATGTGACCCACGATGGCCTACATACCGATGACAAGTCAAGTCCATTCGCGAGACGTTCGTCCGTGTGTAATTTCCCCTCTCTTCATCCGCTGCTGGCTGTGGCAGACGGAACGCGCATTCCTCCGCGTAATGACCACCTGCTATAGCATGCACGCAGCTCCCCCTGTCGGGAAAACAGCAAATGAAGCCTTCGAGCTGTCACTGTTAATGACATTGGTAACGTAACACTGCCGTGCTTCAAGGTCTTTCATTCTTAAGAAAGCTCGTCCGCAATCATTTTACAGTTGCTTGCACTCTCTGTATAATGTCTCAAACTAAAACGATTCTGATGTAAACCTATGGAAGGTGGGAAAGAGAGACAGAGATACTTTAACGGGACACTCAGACTGATAAGTGGTGGAGAAAAATTAAATCAGTGTTCATAGAAGCGTTCCGTTAAAGTATTACAGTCTCACTCTTTATCGCCTCCTATATGTTTACAACAGGATCGGCCTGGCAGAAATACCTTACAATTATAATAGTAAGTTACAGGATCGTGATACAAATGTGTAAAATACTCAATGGAGAAGAGATGGACAGTATGAGATAAAATCAAGGATTTCCTATTGTGTGGATTTTTTAAAAATAAGTGCTCCAACTTTGAATGATATCTGACGATGGGTGAATGATATCTGATGGGTGAAATGATGCTCAAATGAGCCAAGGGTCCATAAGGATTAAGAGTTACCCGACATTCATCTTCAAGGATAAGGGAAAACCCTGGAAAAATCTATCCAGATAACTCTCCCTCACCGAGATTCGAACTCGGGACCTCTTGAACGTGAGGCAGATATCCTACCACTTACGCTACAGAAGCGATCACTTCACAGATTCCCCTATACACCAAAACATATGCGTATTGCACACTTTTTTGGTCAATATGGAGGACCGTCCTAGCGAGTTTGAACAGCAGACCTCCCATTCACGAACCACCCGAGTCAGTACGATAATAATGAACAGCAGAAATAATACTTATACGAAAATGAAATTAATTACTAACAGCTGCTGGAAATGAAATGTGTAGTGTTTAACGCCCGCTTTTACTACATACGGCACCGCAGGCGATGCCATGATGATATATGAGATGAAGATGAAGCACCGGTGGAATGAGATGGTGGGGGAAACCGGAGATCCCGGAGAGCCAAGCGGTCTAACCACTGAGCCACGGCGCGGCCAACAGCTGCTGGAGATGGTGGTGTTAGTAGCAGGGCCATGAACATTAACTTGGTGGCGAAGTGCCGTCGATCAATTATCTTAAAAAAAATCAATAGCTTCCACTTCATGCTTAGTTTCTGCAAGACAGCAGGGAAGGGATCTGCAAGAGGAGGGGAAGAGGTATGAAGGGAGAAGGATGGCATGATAGTGCACGCAAAAATTCAGAAATAGTGGTGAAACAATACTTAATGAAATTAAGGGAAATGAGATAAGGTAATAAAGCAAGAATTTATAAAGACTAGAAATTTCTGTCCAGCGCCGTGGCGTAGTGGGCCAAGGCAGCATGCTTCGGTTCTCTGCAACGGAACGCGGTCCGGGATTGATCGCACCCCTGGTTGTCCGGGTTTTAAGTCCCGGGTATAGGACCGGTGCTCAATCAGCATCGTGAGGAAATTGTGGAGCTTACGATAGGTAGCGGCCCTGGTCAAGAAAGTCAACTTTCCGGCTGGGGGTGCCGAGATGCTGACCAAATCTCCTCCCCGTATTGGTTGGATGATCGCCCACCTCTACCTCGCCTATGTGGGCGTGAAGTCGGCAGTCTGGTTGGTAAGCATTGACCTTCTTATGGGCTGTCGCGCCATGGGTTGTTAGAAATGTCTATAATGATTGCTAGAAAGTAGGAAACATGAATGTAGTAAACAATGAATTTGTCCTGCTTACCATTTTAATGAAAATAGTATTATTAAGGCATGGAACACACTAAAATCAACCGATAACAGGAGTATTACTAAAAGGAATATTAAACCAGGTTAATTAAAATGTTAATTGGGAAGGTAGGTGTTTTAATGGAAAGTCAAGCGTAGACTGTGGAATACGTTTCATAGAAATATTGAATGGTAAAATAAAGAGATGAAGAGGTTGTTAAACTGATGAAAAAGAACAAAACACGAGGAATTGATGGAATCAAAATTTATAAAGGAATGGTGTAGTGACAATAGAATTAAGTTATTTACTAGTATGTTTAATTCAATTAAAGAGAAGGGATATGTACCATAGCAATGGAAGAAAGCAATAATCCATAATTATAATAATTTACAACGGCTGAAGGAGTCAAGACAATCCCAACAATTATACAGGTAATGCACTACTATCAATTTGGGAAAAATGCTTATAGAAATGGATAGATTACAAAAATGGATAGAGGTGTATAGCATTTTACCTGAATTTCAAATGGAGTTTTGCAGGGGGAAAAGAACTGTGGATAATTTATTCATAATTGAAAGATTAAAGAAGAAAGAAACTGTATATGGTATTCCTAGAAACTCAGAAAGCGTACGACAGAATAGACATAAATTTGCTATGGTATAAACTTTTGAGCAATGGTGTGAGCTATCATATAGTGAACATCGTTAAAGGCTTATACAAGAATAGTACTGTCACCCAATTATCGGAAGGCACGACCAACTGACAGCTGAGTAGAGACAGGAGGCATTAAGACCACGCCTACCCATTTATCTTGTGGCGCTGAGTTGATGGTTGGGAGGGTAGCGCGGGCCACTGTGCCGTCTCTTCCCCCTCCCCCTGACGTCTGGAACAACCGGGATGATTGTTCGAGCCGCGAAGCTTCGAGATGCAGCGATCTTCCTATATACGGGCTGCAGTGGACGAGTTCTCAGTTCTTGGCGATTAGCCGTGAAGAGCGCAGTGCTAGCGAACGGACGTTTTAGTCAGCTCTAGAGAGAGTTGTACGTAATAGTGAGTGTGGAGTGCACCCGTGAAAGCCGAACTGGTGGATAGTAATTGTGTGCACTACGTAATACTATGTAATCGGCAAGTATTCGGTGGAAATAAAGAACATTTTGAGTTTTTGCAACTGGACTTTTAATTTCACGAACCCACAAAGTCACAGTACTTGTAGCGTGAGAGTAGAGGGATGGCTAAAAGAGCAAATAAAAGACACTATTTCAAGGGTCTAAAATAAGTCCAATGTTTATTGACGATAGAAAAGAATAACAGGATCCATTATAACGATAGGCTTAAAACAATCCTTGCAGCAAACCGATAAAACTGCAGTGAATGGAATTTGAAGGTAAATGAGAATAAGACTCAAATATTAGTATTTAAAAAAAAGGGGCGAAATCGATAAATTTAAAAAGTGAAGAAAAGAAACCAAGAACATAAAGTGGTTAGAGATAGTATGTAATTAGGACTTAAATGCAAGGCGGTGGAAAATGAAACAGAAGTACGCTTTTTTGTAAAAGGGAAAGGAGCATTGGCAGCAGTTAGAGGGAGTAGATACAGAATACCACATATTAATGTCAGATGGTTAAAAATATATATCAAACATAGTAGTGGAAGCAAATATGTTATATTGAAATGAAGTTTGGGCTCTGGATGGTGGATGGAAAGTCGTGGATGGAATGCACAGAATGTTCAGCAGAGAAGTTTTAAAACTACCAAGCTCCACAGCAAAGGAATTTGTCCAAACAGAAATGGGTAGAGTAGGAAGTAAGGGCAGGTATGATCATGAGCAGTGCACTTAAGCTTGGGTTTACAATTTTAAATTTAGAAAAGAAAAAAAAAATCTGCTAAGACAATTAGAATATCAAGTAATGGATGGTGCTATTGTATACAATATAACCTGGAAAACAATAGCTTGGGAGAAATTTGGAGAATGGGGGAAAAGAATGCAATGGGTTTTTGGAATAAAGTCAGGAGAATATTTGAAAACACAGAAATACTAACACCCTTTGCTGACATGGTTGGAAAAAAGATCGTTAGAATCCTACATTACAATAAAAAGTATATGGAAAAGAGAAGTATATACTGATTAAATAAAGAACAAAGAGAGCTTACAGTGTGGTTGAGAACAGGTGCGTGGAGACTGAAAAGGATGAGAAAGGTTTTCCACAAAAACAGTGCCTAATATGGGAGGGGAAAGAAGATATAGAGCACATAATATCTGAGCATAAAAGAGTTATGGAGAAAATGTACAAATGAGAAGTGGCAGAAAATGCACAGAAAGACTGCATTAATTACAATTTTCAGTGAAGATTATATGACAGCTAGAGAATTTTTAAATAAAGTTAAAAGGGAAATGGAATTGATCCTAAAAAGATAAGTAAACAAGGTATAATTTTAAGGGAACTTAATGTAGAGCTAGTAGAAGTTTTATAATCAATATGGTAAGTTAACAGGCAGGGCTGAACATTTAACTGTATTCCTTTTATTTGTAAGAAGCTTAGTATAAATACATACACAAATGAATAAAATAAATAAAAATTAGTGTCACCATACATTTTTTGAATGTGTATTGCACTCACACGATTTTTTATACTCATTCTCACCCTAACTATTCTTATCAAAAGCTTATTCTTCTTTTTAGCTGTTTCTCATTTCATTTGTTTCATAGGTCATTCCTAAGCATGTAGTCAACATAATGTGCACTTCTTCATAATCGAGATAAAATATCTTACACGTTTACATGTTTTATGATGGGTATGAGAAGGTCAAAACGATTGCTGGATTTTCATAAAAGGTGGCTATGTGATAACTTTAAAATTTGCATCACCATGAGGGTAAATGAATGGCGACTTACCACTTCATAAACGGTTTAACTATTTGAAAAACAATATCAATAAAAAATAATATCTTGGAAAAGGTACATGCCTTCAAATATATTTAAATATGTTTGACAAATTCTGTGCTTTATCGAAATATTTTTTTTACTTGTTTTAAGGGAAAAAGAAAAGATTTTGTCTCTTTCTTGCGGTTTACCTATTATATGAAAGTCGTTTACAGGCAATCCCAATAAAAGTCCATGATATGGAAATAACGAAAAATATTTAACAGTTTATTTGGGGAAGGGAAATTTTCTTGAAAACCTTTATCGCTAGAAGGTGTAGTTACACCGTTCACACGCTACACATGCATACACGCACGCGCGCGCACACGCACACACACACACACACACACACACACACACACACACACACACACACAAACAAGCCCCCAAAGGACGCACCAGAACCTGCTTCAAAGGATTATTATTATTAGTATATTATTATTATTATTATTATTATTATTATTATTATTATTATTATTATTATTTATCATCATCATCATCATCATCATCATCATCATCATCATCATCATCATCAGGCAGATTACGGTAAGCTTAATTTCGGAGATAATAGCTAACATCCATTATTAAATCTTATTTCACTTATTTGAAAACATTAAACGTAAATGTTCTTTTATTTGTTCTTATTTAATCTCAACTTCAAAATAACCGGATTTTAAAAATACTGCAGTACACTTTGTATCAATATAATTCTACAAGTTCATAACAAAAGCACTGTTAATAATGCTGTATAATCATGTTTTAATTCATCTATTTCAATATTTGATTTTGATCTTTCTATGTATGTTTTTAAAATTCTAAAATGCTTCTTTTATAAGAGGCTTGTAAAAGCGTAAAAGTTTGCGCTTCACAATTCGGGAACCATTAGCCAGAGGGCAAGGCTAGGTTTAACAATATCTACAGCTTGAGCCAAATCACCACAAAGTTGTAACAGTATGTCACAATTTGAATCAATTTGAATAACTGCATAGTTCTCTGTTTATGACTGATATGTTCTCTTCGTGCACCAAACCTCTATCTTTAAAAGTCTGGTAAATTTCCATGAAGGGATGGAAATTTTTTGTTGCAACTTTGTGGGTGGTAAGCTTGGTTATTCGAAAGATTGTGCAAAAAATTGAATGACTGCAATATACAGTTCATTGTAGACAAACATCTGAACTGGTCAGTGTTATAGTTGGATCAAAAATGGGGGAACAGAGTTTCGTATTATTAAACATTTTCATTTCGAGGGCTGGACTGCCGCACAAGTCAAAACTAAATTGAATGAATAATAAGCGCACTCTGCGCCAACATTGAAGACGATTTGCTTTTGAATCAATGAATTTAAACGTGGTCGTAGAAGTACCCAAAATGAATCGCGCTCTGGTCGCCACATTGAGGTCGCCACACAGGACACCATTGAAAAAATCCACGATCTGGTTATGCAAGACCGCCGAATCAAAATTCGTGAGTTTGTAGGCATCTCAACTGAGCGAGTGCACAATATCCTGCATGAAAAATTGGCAATGAAAAAGCTGGGAGCAAGATGGGCGCCGCAATTGCTCACAGTCCACCTAAGGCGCATCCGGAAGAACACTTCTAGCGAGTGTCTGGCGACGTTTAATTGCAATCTCCAATACTTTTTGCACCGATTTGTGATCGTGGATGAAACTTGGATTCATCATCACACGCCAGAGTCAAAACAGCAGTCGAAACAATGGGCAAGGCTGATGAAAATGCACCAAAGGAAGAAAGGGCCATTTTGTCAGCTGATAAGTTGATGGACACTATTTTTTTCGGCATTCTAAAGAGTAATCCTTATAGACTACTTGGAAAAAGGCAGAACCATAACTGGAGTCTATTTTGCTTCATTGTTGGATCGTTTGCAGCATGGGTTGATTGACTGAAAAGAGATCGAGATACTGAAGCGCAAAATAGTGCTCTTTCACCAAGATAATGCACCATCGTACACATCAGCAACCGCAATGGCGAAAGTGCATGAGTTGGGCTTTGAATTGGTTCCTCAGCCACTTTATTCACCACCCTTAGCTCCAAGTGACTTCTTCCTGTCCCCAAACTTGAAAATTTGGCTTGGTGGTAAGAAATGTTCATCATATGAAGGAGTGATAGTCTCGTCAACGAGTATTTTGCAGACCTTGACGGAACCTATGTTTCCGACGGGATGAAAAAGCTGGAACATCGCTGGATCAAGTGTATATCTATCAATAGAGACTATGTTGAGAAATAAGGTGAGATGTTCAAGAAAAACAAAAATAATTGTTGTTTTTTTACCAGGCTTATAAAACGACCTTGTCTTAGGCAATTCCAAAGCAAAACATTTCATGTGGCATGCGTATAAATCGACAGAGCGTTGAGGAGTATTGGCCTTCAGGTGACCAGCGCTGCGGTCATCTCTATCGGGTCTTATCTGGTCAATTAGATGTGTGAAATATTAGTAAGTCGATGTGCAGTAGGTTACGAAACACAAATCAAGCGATTGGAAGCTGCGTGTGTCTATATGATGTGTTTTCTCGCGCCTGCCAATGTGTGACACATTGCTGTCCAGAAGACATGATTACATCCGAACATACACTGGTCTCGGTATATATGCGAATATATGTTGCGAATTTCTCCCGATACGCTTTCTAGCTTTGCCATGTATGTAAGGTTTTACCAGTGGATGCCGCAGCCAAGCCTACAGTAAACAGAGCTGACAGTCGATAACCATCCTAGCGGTGATATGTCCTGTGTGTGGGCCACTGTGGCCCAGAGTTGCCCTGAACTGCATGTAACCTTGACACCAGTGAACTAAGAGTTCCATCTATCTGACAGAGGTGAAAGGTGTGTTAAAGCAGTGCCTAGAAATATTTTGCTAAAGTCTAAAACAAGTGTGTCAGCGATGACTTAATATATCGTGCAGAAGTGGTTTCCATACTGGAAGGTACCTTTAAAACTGAACACCGAGGACCTCTTCTTCGACTGAATGAAACCGGGACACCATAGAAGATAGAAAAAAGCCTACTAGGCACAGCAAAACTGTAGATTCTTTAAAACTAAATAGTTTTTGTCAAATATATGTTTTTGAAACATTCGGTCTGGTGCACTTATATTTAAATACATTTGATGATCACACTTGAAGATTTGCTACTCCTTCTTCTTTCCGTCCCAAGAGTAAGTTATTGCGACAAAGCAATAACTTTTTATTGTTCAAGGTTGTTCCCAACGTTACGGGTAATCTACACACA
>CM060949.1:94741573-94971156 GCA_030765055.1 Mantis religiosa | reverse complement strand
CTACTCCCAAATTGGAGTATTGCACATAATTCGATTTTTATTTATGTGAAGGCTCTAATCTGTGAAAATAAAGTAATTACACATTTAAAAAATCCTTTTCTGTATGCATTAGACTGGTAACTAAATTTTCAGCCGACAGTGGAAAATTTGACACAGAGCTTCTCAATTTGAGAAGCACTAAAGCTTCTACAACATATGTACGCATCTCTCCAGACATCAACCGATTTCTCGTGAATCAAAAAAGAAGATAACACAAGCCCATGTCTTCACGGTCACTGAAAAAGGGAATTCGGACTAGGTTCTTCTTTATCCTATCGTGGTTAATATCTGCGAAAAGATAACCCAGGTCCAAACAAACTTGAAATTTATTAAATTAATTTTAACGCATTTGTATTATTATTATTATTATTATTATTATTATTATTATTATTATTATTATTATTATTATTATTATTATTATTATTATTATTATTATTATTATTATTATTATTATTATTATTATTATTATTATTATTATTATTATTATTATGTGGGAGTCATATAAAACTCACGTCGTCTACAATACGCGAATATGTTAATTATTCAGTTTTAGCTTTCCATTCCGCAATATGTCGCGATTGTATTAAGCATTTCATTCCTATAACACCCTAATTCGTGAATGTTAGCCAAAATAGTTGCGTCTTGAAAACTACCCGCACAGTGTTTAAACACTTAGTACTGCTCGCACAAAAATCCCTTCACAGTAGAAACATCCTTACATTTCAAGTTTTATTTCGAAAGAGAGTTTTGAAAACGAGAAAGCTATATTTCACAAAAACAATCTCTCTTTTTGCGTGAAACAACGCCAACCCTATTGTGCCACATTCTTTTACCGGCAAGGATCGTGATCCAACGGGTTTGCAAGTAGACGGCGCGGCGGTGAAGCGGAAGTATGGAAGCCAATCGTGAGTAAGGCAAGTTACCTACCTGTAATCGAGCGCATTCCTCACCAAGAAAATAACCTACAAACATTGGCAACACTGCATTAACTGTACTTGCCGTCGAGATTCACTCAACATTCCAGAAACGCACTTCCGGAAACTTCTCTCCTTTAGTTTTGTTTGTAAGAGTTTGTGTTTACGTGTACTTAGCTGTGAGATCTGGGTACTTTAAAATATGTCGTAAAAGCATTTTAGTAAAAACTGCTCTTTTAATACCCTTCTCATTTAAAGCATACCGGATTATTTTTGAAACAGCGTCTGAATAGCTGAAATCGGTTTATTATCATATGTAATTAATCACCGTTATCAAATGTAATTAGTTTTTAATATAATACGTTGTACATTGTATTTTAAAGTGAGAGTTTTGACAATTTGTAAGTATGCGAAAGGAAGAAATGTGTCGACATGTATTTTACTTTTCCTCCTTTTTGCATGCGTTTTCTAAAATTATCACTCGGAGGGCGGTGGGACTGTTCCCAAAGTGCCGCTTCGATGGACAGTATCTTAAAATGCGCCATAGCACAACTTCATTGCAGCAGAAGTAAATTTTAATACATGGTTACCCGAAAAGAAATTTTAATACTATTTTTAAAATTGAAAAGGCACCATTAGGACATTTGCTGCGTATTAGATGGTGGATTAATTGGTTCATTGAATGTCTCACAACTGAATGTTCAAACAGCCGAATCTTTCTCTCTCCAAATCAATTTTCATGCTACTCTGTTCTCGTTAAAATAGCCTGCGATTCCTTCATCTACTACAAAAGAATGCGAGCCAGATGTTTCAGAGTAAGCATTCAGCTCCAGCACTGCAACAAGAATATCTAATGGGATACTTAAGCAGTAATCTGTATAAATTCCAGAGTGAGTGAGTTTCAGATACTACATTATTACATGCATTATTACAGTGTACATCAATCACCACTAACAAATGAAATAAATATGCGGCTCATATAAAGAAAAGATGACCAGGATATATTCCTTATTTCACCCTCGTCAAATATGTGTTTACTTTTATTTACCTAATACGTAGAAAGTGTCACAAACAAGGATTTTCCTTTATATTATCAGACACACACAGACAATTCAATTCTTTACTTCTGCATGCTTCAACAATGCCAAAAACAAGATACATACCTACATATTTGTCACTTCCTCATCAGCTTCCCTCCAAAGCTTATTCCTTTCTCTTGGTACCAACAGCAATTCATTTCACTCAAATCTTACGAAATTCTATTTTTAAAAGTACATCATTTCTAAAAATATTTCACGTTGGACATTTTCTTTCACATTTAAGGTTGCGTTTAACATAAAGCATTTTAATCAAAGAAACGACGATATGAGTACTTTTGACTTCTCATTAACACGCTTTATATTTCATTCTTTGAATAAATTGTATTCCTTTTAATACTGCTACAGAGTCTTTAATAGCAGTAACTCTTGATATATTTCATGATTTTTATCACTGAGTCAAACGAAATCATAAAAAAATTTAAGCGAAACTGTTATGAGAAATGAACGGCTAGTATGATAATTATATTTGGCTCAAAGAACATTAAAAAATTTAAATTTGGGTATATCATCCTTTACATTCATATTTTGGGTTTTAGTTATGCAAACGACTATTAAAATGAAATTTAATGTTCCTAATTAGATTCGGAGAGTACAGATGTCAGAGGATGAAATGACTGCATTTCGAAACAGTTTTAATTTCTGTTGGAATTAGGGTCCTGAGTACATTAATTTAAATGTATGTATTTACCGATGCTTTAATGGGTTGATATAGAACTCGACCACCCCCCTTGGACCACGTACATACACTATGAAGGTAGGCCCAATAGTTCAAATGAGCAAATGGAAACATTTTGCAACCTTTCATCCAATGCCTGTGTATGCCATTGCGGGGCTAAGGGGTGTCTGTATCCTTCACCTACATTGGTCATAAATGATTATAAGTTTATTTACCTTAAATGTGATTTAATACTGTTTTTAAATTTATTTTAGGTATACTATAGGTATTTTGATTAGGTCGCTCACTCCTTTAAAGTTCTGTCTCAAGTTAAGACTGCACTTAGTTTTAAGTACGGTCCAGATCGCGGAAATAACCGTAGTCTTACCAAGATACATCATAAGTACTAAATTTGGCAAGAATTTATAAAAGGTACTAGCAGACGCTAATTGACAGGTTGAACATATGAAGCGTCATGATGCAAAATTAACTATGAGCGTATTCACCAGCTGTCGCGGCTTGGACTGCGTGACGCCAGCGCACTCAAGCGTTTATTTGCAGCAGTACACATGTTCCAAACCGTGTAATGTGATATATTTAACAGAGGGAATACAAAAACTGCACCATCATACACAGGACGTTGTCCTCAAGAGGCAGGGGACCTTAACAATCCAACTTTACACTGCTTCTTCACTCAGCTGTAGACAACGCGCGCTTGGGAAGCAGAGAAATTTTATTAATTTTTGCTCTGCTTTCGTCCTAATTGGAGTGGTTTTCCTCTCCATCTAGCGTAGCGAAACCCCCTACCTTCATTTCCCCATGGGTGTTCTAGAAGCTGACAAACTCAGTTTTACAAAATATCTGTTTGAATTACTTCTATTCCTTTTAATAATTTTCTAACCTACCTTACAATCTATAATGAAAAGAACTTCTTATATATTTTAATACCCAATAAAACTTAGAAGTGATTCAGGAGATTCATTCAGAACTTCACAGTGCGCAATATGCTTTACTGGGACTGCCAGGCTTTTAAGTGCTTCTGTCGCTGGTGTAATCTATCTCATACTAAACGGTCTTGCTGTAAACACGCGAGAGGCAATAAAAGATGCAGTATACTTCAAGGGAACGTACTTAGGCGAACGCACTCACTCAGTAGTAGCATTGGCTGCCTTAGCGGTATTTCAGTTGCTTTAAAAAAACATTTTGAGGCATTAGTGCACGAATCTATTTACGATACTTTAAAGGTCATTTCGAGGAACTTCCTGGTATTTTAGCACATTTTTATTGGTATTTTGATTCCTGATAGTAATGTCTCAATATAGTGATCCATTTAGTACAGATACTTAAGATATCCAGATATTTCTGAGACACTTTTATGCTATTTTAGACAGTTTTTTTTTTTTTTTTTTTTTTTTTTTTTTTTTTTTTTTTTTTTTTTTTTTTTTTGTAAATTTACGTCCTCCAACGTTAAGACATATCGGACGGTGAATGAATTGGATGAAATGATGCTCAAATGATTCCAGAGTCTATGGAGCTTAGAGTTACCCGACATTCGTCTTGAAGGATAAGGGAAAACCCCGGAGAAAACCTTACCGAGGTAACTCACCCTGACCGAGATTCGAACTCCGGACCTCTTGAACGTGAGGCAGGCATGCTACCATCTACGTTACCGAGGCGGGCATTTTAGTCGTTACCATATTATTTTTAGTACCAGAATGAGTTTTAATAGCTGCTGATAGAGTATTTCAGCTACTTTTCAAAACATTTTGCGGCATTACTGCAGACATTTAGGATACTTTTAAAGGTCATTTCGAGACACTCATGGTATTTTCAGGGAACTCTGAAGGTGTTTTAGGACTACAGTACAGGCTTTTTGTGCAATTCCTCTCTTTTATAGCAGATGAAAGCTAATACATAACCTTTTTTTTTGTAGGTTTATAAGCATTTCCCTGCTTTGTTTTTATTATTTTAACATGTACAGGCGTGTTTCCATATGATCTAATGACTTTCATAGGCTTCTGCTGTGTTTGACAGTGAACTGGGAGCACTGAAGCAGGTCTTATGGACGCAGCGAAATTTGATTTAGGTAGTGCAAGAACTTAAGGCTCTTACTTAGGTATTTCAGGTCATTTACAGACCACTTTTAACCATGCTAATGTATTTTAGTCAGTTTCGGTGCGATTTTCAGATAATGTAGGGTACTGGAGCAGATTTTAAGTCACTATTTTTATGAACATTTTGAGTAGTTCCAGATGCTTCATTGCTCTTACACTGCTAGAGATGTTTTACGAACTTTTAAGGGCATTCGAGACGCTTTTCAGTAAATACGACTGATAATCATTTCCACAAAGTGGAAGAGAACGATGTGCACACCTCACTAAAGCCATGTTGTTATAATTCAAATCACATTCATATTGACGCAGTCCAACATCAAAAGCCACATTAATTACATTTTCAAATGAGAACATAGGTATGTCAATGTCATAACCTGCCTATCGCCAAGCATATTGTAACATAGGCTTATACTTTAATGCAGCAAATTGATTGCAAATCAGAGTGAAGTTTGATGATGAAATAACGATCATGTATATTCACTTGTTGTTTGGGAAATTAGGGTGTTACAAAATCAGCAATCCTTCTGGTATAGAGCTTATATTATCGATAGAAGTAAACATTAAAGGGTTGACAGTATTTTGTGGTTTTTGGTGGCAATGTCTTAGCACAAAATTTTTGTTTGAATAACTTGCAGTTCGAGAATTACGTCCTGTATGGCCTGACCAGGAATCACACTGCAACAGCTCTTTCACTTCTTACATGTTCACTAAGGAGTGAACATTTTATGAGTTCTTCAATCACTTTTGTACTGTTGCTTGGCTCCACATGTTTCGTGGACTGGTTGTTTCAAGTTGTTTTTTAATAGTCAGGGCGAGAGTAGAGTTGTCTTTGGAAAACACATGTGCAACTTTTTTCCCATCAATCAGCCCCATCAACTGTGTTACCCTGTGAGTATGTACAGACTGCAATGCACTAAGCTATACCTTTCTTTCCTGCATGGGACAGTGTTAATGCTAGACATTTCACTCTGTTATTGACTCTGGTCACTGTTCCACACCCTCTTCTGTTATAAACATGTTCACTTCCTCCATTACTGTTGTACCTTCTGACGTATACTACTGTCATATTTTATGTCCTTACGTGAGATAAATGTAGTAATATATCTGAGTAAAATGCCATATTCAGCCATAAGATGGCCGGTAAGAAAATCAAAGCTTTGAAATTGTCCATGTCAACCATTTTAACAGCTTCTGGTACATATGCAGATATTAAGAGTCAACTGTAGATCCATACGTACTTGTACGATAATACCACATTGCGATATTATATCTCCTTTGTACTTTGTAATTGTGACAGTGTTTCCTAAATTACAAGTATCCTTATTCTT
This sequence comes from Mantis religiosa, assembly GCA_030765055.1. Taxonomy (NCBI): domain Eukaryota; kingdom Metazoa; phylum Arthropoda; class Insecta; order Mantodea; family Mantidae; genus Mantis; species Mantis religiosa. Next base: position 94,965,006 of record CM060949.1, on the reverse strand, counting down.
TTTCATGTGCAGTTTCCTACACTGTCCTAGTTCATAAAACCTTAAATTCTTAAAAACCTCTGCAGAATACCAACATCAGCGAAGTTTGATTGCTTATCTCATCTGTAAATTATGCACGGACATTTACACAAAAGTATGAATATATAAATGGTAAGTGCCAGAAAGAGCTCCTATGAACTGCTCGAGTTGAGCATTGGCTGCTGTAAGCTTTTTTATCGCAGAGGGATTCTGTGTAAATGAACAGCAAGGCACCCAAGGTCAAAGACAAGCAACCATGACGTGCTTCCGCATATACACAGCGGCCATTAACTTACTCTCGATTTCTTGGGAGCCGACACTAGGATTCTTCCTTTTCTCAAGCTCCAACTTCACATATATTTTCATTTTTCCGTAAACTTACAAGGAAAAGCAAAAAGAGGAAGAATTACTTCTTAAATTCGGGTATGAAAGCACAAGACAAAATACAATGAATGCAGGAATGAATACTTTAAATAAGATGTGAAACGATTTTAATTAAATCTTACAAGTGAAGATTCCTTGGCCGATGAATTTGCTAACGAATGGGTGACATGAAGGTTTCCTTTTTCTCCCCGATAATTTTAAACATATTTTAGTCGAAAAAGCCTACTTAGAAAGTACTCTGGTTCTACACATTCAAGTAATAGCAGCCCCGGCAAACCTTTTCAAAATAGTATGGCAATCAAAGCACGGTTTATTAATTTTAATTGTCTGGCATGAACTTGTTGTTTGAAGGAAATAATCGTCAGGAAGAGATTATTTGACTTCCAGCTACTTTTAGAAAATAATGCGTTATTTATTTAATAAATGAATCACCCATTGAAGTATACATTGCGTGATTTTATTAATCAAGTATATTAGACATGATATAAAAAACGTTTTGATTTATGAACAAAATATTTTACTTCAACTAATACCATATAACTGCAAAACAAAACAAAATGTAAAGAAAACATTTTATTTATATCTAATTTCATGTCCCATAACGTATTACATATTTACATAAATATGGCAATTCCATTATTTAAATACAGACTTATGCGGAACTCCGAGTTTGCTCACATCTTCGTGTCTAGCATTAAAAAGATCATTTGCAAAAGAACTTGCTTATGTTCTGCTTCACATTTTAAGAAACGAACAGTGCTTTTGCACCTGCCAACGAGCAACCATTTCTGTGATTCATCATCAAATAGGTGCGCAGTATAGGGACTCGAACACAGGTAGCACCAAGGTTTATTTTAGTTTTTTCCTAACTACTTTGAGTTATTCATTTTCAATCTGTGCGAGTTAGAGTCAACCTAAGTAGATGCGGACTTTATGACCATTAAACACGCCTGAAGCACTGAAATGCGCAATCAGCACCATGAAGAATTTGAGCATTTACGATAGTGATTTGTGGTGAGAGAAACTAAGATTTAGAATTTGGGGAAGTGCGGTGCAGACATCTCGCCGTACACGCTGGATGATGGTTCACCTATATTCATATAAGCACCGGCAGTCAGTTTAGTCAATCCAGCCCCATGGCGGCTCATATCATATTTATTATCACTATTATGTATTATTGTCGTTACGCGTTTTCAACCTCTATTGCTAATCTATATTTAGTTTCTATTTTAAGAGCCAAAAACATGTTGAATGAAATTACAATTTCACGGGTGATCAGCCGCAACAAATTTACTCATGTCGAGCTTTCAGCCACTCTAAGCTCCGTGGTCTTCTTCGGGAACTGAAAGAAAAATAAACGGGCAGACTGTCCCCATGTATTTCTTAGATGCTGGACATCCTGGTGTATTTCACAACATTGTCAACGATAATAACTGCAAACAAACACACGACTAACATCTACACAGATGGCTCGCGATATTCAGATCCAGAGAATCGAACTCGTGTGGAATGCGCTTCTGTGGTGTTCGATATAAACAATGTGGAGTTTGCTTTATAGAGGATACAGACTTGCACCTAACTGCTCTATATTCCAGGCCGAACTTTTGGTACTAAATCAAGCAGTGGAGTGGTGCTATAGTAATAACTATAGCGCATGTATACACAGTGATTTCAAGTCATCTGCCAGTGTTATCGGAGATAAATATACTACATATTCACTTGCTACCAAAATAAGGAACGATATTATAACAAACACCAATCATGTGTGATGTGTTAGAGGTCATACGGGTATACATGCTAAGCGTTACGCATTATCCCAAAAGGAATTCAGTTTTAAAGAGTCTACAGTCACATTTGTTAAAAAACATTGAAAGAAGGCATTTTGAAATGTAGAACAGCACTTGGATAAATAGCGATAAAGGACAAATTACTCCAAATTTATTTTTTCCTACAGTTAATGATCGTGTAAACTGCGAGAACGTTTCACCTAATTTCATTTTGACCCAGTTTGCTACCGGACATGGGAAATTTAAAACTTTCGAAGATTTCATATAGACTCTCCTGATGGATACCTCTGTAAATGAGAAAGTGTTGATTTGTTGTTGTAATTTACGTCCTCCAACGTTGTCATATCGCACGATGAATGGAATAGGTGAAATGATGTTCAAATGAGTCCAGGGTCCATAGAACTTAGAGTTACCCGACATTCGTCTTTCAGGATAAGGGAAAACCCCAAAAAACCTTATCCAGGTAACTCACCCTCACCGAAATTCGAACTCGGGACCTCTTGAACGTGAGGCAGTTACGCTACCGAGGATTACTGTACCCATAAAATGGGGCCGATCTTTATCAATGAATGCAAGTTTTATGAACGAAAAAATGGCAATGGTATAGATTTCTTACTTATAGATGCTCTTTAATTATTGTGGTTCTCAGCATCCCTTTCTATATGTATATTTGCCGTGAAAACCCACTTAATTTTGCTCAGAGGCCTGATTTTCACGCTTGAAATTCTTTTGCGTGCCGCAAATCTACTCCTGGCTTTACCTACTTCCCTTCTAAAGAAAACCTATGTTAAGGATTAACTCGGTATTAACTCGCTATCTCGGGAACCAGAGTCTAGCATGTTAGAGGGAACGACATAATATTATATGGTAAATGAAGATGACGAGATTATGACCAAGATAATGTGATCTGATGAGGCTCAGTACAAACGTAATAGAACAGGAATCGTCATAATTGGGTTTACTGGGCACCGGAAAATCCACAGGTTCACGTCAAGGCAAGCAATGACAGTGGTGATTATAAATACCTGGTATTATATAATCCAGGCGTTAACAAGGCCTTTTTCTCTGAACGTACAGTTGTTGGGGCCATGCATCTGAAAACGTTAAACACATCAATACTGCCAAATATAGCCACACTTCAAGAAAACGCAAGTTCTTCTACTCACTAGCAGCAATCCCGACACTATTATCAACGTAAATCTGCAGGAACACTGGCTAGGACGAGATCACTTCAGTTTATAACATATTCACCAAATTTATCACAGTGAACGTTTTTTTTTTTTTTTTTTTTTTTTTTTTCTGGGGGACCTTCAGATATGCTGCGTATCACAGGATAACAGCTACGCCGGAGGCTCTTCGTCAAGAAATTTAAGCCGCATAGAAGGCTGTGAACTGCACACGAAGTGTAACTGAAAGTTTAGTTTCCAATTTCGAGTAGTATTTTCCCTGAATACAGGCAGTAACTGAGGATTTCATCACAAATAGAAGTAGTACTATACCCAGCTTAGTTCTGTAAGTAAAGATAGCTATTTTCTTTAATTATATGACTTGTTAAACGTAGCTTTATTGACTTATAATTACGGCATAACTAAGAAAAGCTACACAACCTTGATATTTCAGCAGTCAACTGTTTCAGCCGCAGCACGGCTAATAACAGTTTGGTAAATCAGGTCTGTCACCCAACTTCTGAAAATAACAGCAAGATAAACAATAGTAACACCACAGCCGCACGCAGTTATTCTTCAATTGCTCAATCTATGCCAAAAAAAAAAAACTTTTAATGATTGAAGCGAATGATAGTTTATCACTCAGAATATGTAGTAGCTCTAGGAAAATTAGTTAATCTCGCAATTAAATTCGTATTTCTAACAAAAGAGTTTGTATCTACTTGACAAACAAAACCTTGGTGGAAGACATAAGCTGAAGATTTTCAAAGATCAAAGTTAATGACATATCCTTGGAAATCAGACCTCTTCTAATTAATAAAAGGGTTATAATATCTAATGTGCACCCCGGTGATTCCAAATCATATGATTGAGGAAAATCTTCTGAATAAAGGTACTGAAACAGCTTCTGCAATTTCCTGACAAGTTTATGTAAAACCTGGTATTTTTGACAAATTGTCTGAATTCATGCCAATAGAATTTAAAGGCACCACGTACAGGATTTACTTTTCATCAGATGCCCCGACCTGCTTCCTTTGCAAAATGGAAGGAAATTTTGCGAAGCAATGAAAATCGTCCTTGGAATCTCCTGCTGACCAAGAAATTCCGGAAAACCCAAGGAATGTAATTCCTAAAAAAGTCTGAGTAGTGTGGAACCAAAGAATATTATAGCGCAAGAACCAATCATTCAAGATTCTAATGGTTATTTAGCTGAGGAAAATAAAAAAGCTCAATGACTGAATGCATAACAATGTCAGAATTGGAAATGTCAAAAAAATCCAACTCCTATGGAGGCAGCTCAAATTAATGCAACAAGGAAAAAGGAATACACGGAACTCCTCTTAAAAGACCTATTTCTACTTCAAGACAGCACTCAGAAAGTGAGCAACAATATCTCTCAGACCCATCGGAGAAAGCAATGAAGATCAGTCAAGCAATATAAAACCAGAGATGATCCAACATACACATAAAAAAAAAACTAAAACAGACTCTACAGCAACACTAGACAATGAGCTCTCCTCTGTTAGGATATTAATGGAACAAAGCCCAGGAAATTGCAATTTGGACTTCCAACAGCTCAAGAGTTTTGTAGAAAACACAAAAGGAACGTCAGATATAGTGTCCATAGCTCTCAATTATACAGATAACCTGGAAAGTCTTTTGGACACTATTAAAAAATCCACCCGTCACTGACAAAGGAATTAAGAATCGGTTCACGCGTATTGAAAAGAAGCTAGATCTAGAAATTAACAAATCTAGAATACCAGAAGTTCTTGGAACTTAATTTAATTCTATCTAGTCCCTTGTTTGGCTTCTTTTTATTTAACTTTTATATATCTCACAAAAAATGGGATGTGCAACATGAGTATTTGAATACTTTGATTAAAAATCACGTGCCAAATGCCATTTGTTTTCAGGAAACTAATTTAAGCGACCAGTTCATTCCAAACCTACCTGTATATTCAATTTATTATAACAACAGAGAAACAGCAATTCACGCCAGTGGTGGAGTAGCTGCTTTCTTCAAAGATAACATAATTCATAAAGAAATACCATTAACTACTCCCCTTGAAGCAGTAGCAGTAAAAGTAGTAATGCCAACTCCTTTCTTTATATGTAATATATACCTACCTAACAGTTATAAGCTTAAACTTGATCTTCAAACTATAATAAACCAATTACCTAATCCTTTCTTTCTCCTGGGTGACATTAATAGTCACAATATACTATGGGGTTGTAAGAAATCTGACCAAATAGGGAACGTATTGAATCTATATTATGACAGCAAAACTGAATATTACTCAATTCTTCTCAAGCTATTCACGCTGACCTTGCTCACGACTCCTTTAGTAGTACTGACTTGTCAATAACTTCTCCCAGCAATGCTCATCTATTTAGATGGTCAGTTTATTGTCCCCTGTGGCAACGATCATTTTCCGATCAATATTAGCAATGAAACAATGACACTTCTGAATTTATAAAAGAGCCAAAGTGGATAATTAAAAAAGCTGATTGGACGAAGTTTAAAGTCAAGCCACGTCATCTTTACCACTGATTCAAGATGAATCACAGAAATGATAATAGAAGTCGCTAACATCACCATTCCAAAATTGTACTGTTTTGTACTGTTGATTGTATTGTTAATATTTCACTTTATTGTAAACTTACCAACCAATGTTATAAATATCCATATAACTTTATGAACATTGCATCAGGATGTATTATTGTGTTAACATAGATATTATGTAATTACTTTGAGTACAGTCGCAATACAACCATGTAGTTAGCAATATAAACAAGGTTCAAATAAAAGCAAAATTTAAGCCGCAATTGCAAAAATCTCCGAGAACATACCGATAAACGTTTTTCAAAAAGCCATTCACCGCTGATGTGACTGGCCGCTAACGGCAACCATTTTAAGGACCGAAAGTAACTGAAAATGTTCATTAAACTCGTGGCATAACTAAGTTCAGTACTAACAGACAAAGAATTTGTGCTAGTTAAAATTCTTGTTAATGGATTCAATATATTATTTATTGTAAAGATATCGCTTATCCGCTTGATTACTAACTTTGTAAATGTTAATGAGAGTGGCTTGTGGTTTTTTTACTACATAGTAATACATAAAAACATTACATATATATTGTAAAAGTTGTTAATCCTTCAAAGCTTATTGAAGGATTATGTAATGCATGGTTTTAAGTGACTCACAGTGCCACGCCTATAATTATTAACTCGTCTCCATAACCATTATTTATAAACTGCCTGTGCATTGTTGAGCTTGAAACCCAATTTAAAATACTTCAATCTAAGGATAAGCCTACCTCTAGTTCTGTTTACATAATATTACTGTCGACGACTGTACACATTCCTACCTTGACCATCTGAATTTTGTTATGTTCAACGTGACATCTTAAATGGCTTCTTCTAGAGGGACAAGATATTTCTAAAATGTTGCATTTAAACTACCGGAAACAAAAGGACCGGGGTAAGTTTAACTTAGATAAGAATTCTTAAACTAAAGTCTTGCAATTCTATCTATTTTTGTACCTAACCGTAGATAAGCTTTTAAAGCGGTTAAGAGTAGCGATGGCCCATTACGTGACTCCAAGGCATTTCACGATCTGAGAGACAGCTTCCGCAGGAGGTAAGTAAAGCTCAACATCCATTAACCATTGGGAAAGCGTACAAAGCAAGCAGGTCAATGCAGTTCGCTTGACCGACGATATTAAAATGTCTGCGATTGAGACTGCTGTTCTACTTAACTAGTAGAAGTCCTTGACCTTGTGGTGGACATTACTAACTTGTGAGAATACAGCATATGCTTCATATTTGGGCTTCTGGCCGTTTTCCTACAGATGCAACTAAGCTTATTATTGACACGATAAAGGAATCTAGATGAGATGAAGGCCCACTAATGAGCTACCTATTAAAATAGTTTACCTTTAGTGAGCTCGACAATATCATTAAACAAACACCCTCATTACTAATCACAGGCGCAAGAGGGATCAATCCTACTATCGTGACGAAAAGACTGCAAGCAAAGGTATGCTGACCATTCTTTTGAGAGGAGGATCATGTAAGCAGATTAGGACAGTCGAAGCATTCCAACTTATTGCTTTCCTGGCAAGTATCTATGGTCATCAGTCTAAAATCAGTAGCTTGTTTCGTCTAAGTCAATACTGCACAAAATGAAGGCATTTAATCATTCATTTTTACTGCTGCATTTGATCGTACTGTTTATCTCCGACTGTTTATTATCCATACACCTGACGTTACTGAAAGTACGTTTTACCACCATTTGAGTGCTTCCCTCGATGAACTAGACAGATTGGGTTGGTCTCGACGCGGCAGAAGAACGAATTACAATGGGAGATTGAGCAATGGGCAATGATGCCTAGGCGGGTTTAAGTACACGCTCTAATTACTCAGGCTACAATCTTCATAACTGATAGCTATCTGAGGTTCTTCGGTAGTAATGTCTTATATGAATTTCTGTCCTACGTATTAGGACCATTATGTATTGATGTTAAAACCTCAGAAGAGAGATCCATTGGGATGGCGCTATCCTGAGTCAGGAAGGGGAGCTTTAGCTCCGGGCAGATCTCGTTACAAACAACATTCTTTTCTAGTGTTAGACTGTTTTATATTTCATATCTAACAATGCATTGTAGACTCATTACTCTGATTACTGTGCACATGCCCTGTTCTACAATTTATAACCTATGTAGCAGATCAAAGGTTGAATAATAACTCCCACTTTCCTCATAAACTTGAAATGTCATTACAGCAACACATCGATGTTTGCTCTATAAGAGTAATCAAAGCTGACCTTTGTCGATCAGTTGGTTCAATGGTGCTATAGACTATAGAACTTGTCAGGCAAACCACTGATCTGGACCAGGGATCAGTAGGCCAGCACCTAACCAATTAAGCCACTCATATCGACATTTGTTGTGTAGTTGGATAGTATGTAAACCACTTTACTATAGCACATGCCTTCGCTTAGGATGTGGTAAACAGGGAAAGATTAACAGTCTATAACACCGAGGAGAAATTTCTTGAAGATATACATCCACATCTTTAGAAGATTCTGCTCTTACATATTATCTAGTATTTATCGAACATTTTCTTTTGGATAAACGCTATTCAAATACATAGGTACACACATAGGCACGTGTACGCACCTTCTAACGTTTTTTATTGAGGAGTCATCGAAACATATATTTGCGCTGAAATCTCGACTTAGAAATTTATGTAGAATACAATACTTCCTCTTACCTAATACGCAAATTGTAGGTATGTGGCAGAAAAAATAATACAAGCGGCCATACCCACTGGACTATAGAAATATCAAGCAACACCTAAGTACAAAGAAAAATTTTGTAACTGCCTGAAAAATGCCAATAACTTATAATATGATGGTGATTCATACCAGGTCATACAGAACAGAGAAGTATATATTCATATACAGAAAACAAGATTGGCCTTCGGTAAAATCCCATATGGCCATCGAAGGGAAAAATAAGAAAAATAATGAAAGGAAAATTAAGAGGATGGGGGCAGACTAGATCTGTAGATCACTTTCTTCAATAAATCGCAGAAGAGCTTGGTATACAGGAAATGAAACGTTCGGTACGTAATACTTGAATGTCTTTCGCGACAAGAAACTTTCTGAGGGGAAATCTTTTAAAAGCATACCAGCCATGTGCAGAAATAATGCCATTCACATTGGGCAAATAAGGCAATGATCAATAATTCCCAATTATATATGTTTACTTTTCGGTGAACTTGTTTAATTATTTCTCATAGCAAATTGTTTGTAACACAGTTATTGCGAAGTTCCTTTCTCTTGTGAGTAATAGTTCATTGAAAAATGCTGTTTGCCTAGCTCTAAGTAACAACTGCTATTTTACTTAAAAATATAGTTTTAAACTGTATAAGAACTTCACTACATTCTTAAGGTGACTACGCTTTTCAGATCTCTGCAATGTGTACGTCATAGGAATAAGCAAGAAAGACTTCTCTAAAGCTTGAATGTACATCTACCTCTTACATAACACCGCAGCGTTTCGCCGAATCAGAACATCAATGCAAATCACAGCTGCTTAACATTTTCAAAATAACCACTTACCCATATACACTATCAATACCCATGTTTTATTCGTACTGTGATATTTATGGAGAAAAAGTCATTTTTGCAAGCACTACTTTCTTAATGTTCATAACTAAATTAAATAAACAAAAAGAGAGAAAGAAGGAAATGGAATTGCATTTGCATAAAGGTAGCTATTTAAATTCTGGTGATGAAATCCCGGATTGGTTACTTATTTTTCACAATTACGACGAAGGAGGCTTCATACAAGCAATTTTGGAAACATGCATCTAATCAAATCTTCTTTTTCTGCTACGTCTACATCTTAAGAAAAGAGCTAACTAGAAAATACAATTGTGAAACAAAATGTCTGGTTAGTAATCTAAAATAGTCTGAAACAATTTGAACTCTAAACAACCAGAATTAGAGCCACAGACACAAATGAGCAGCAATAATCCAAAATAAATTTAAAAAAATACAACCTAGCTACACAGGTCTTTCTGCAAAGGTTAAATAAATATGTATATCCACTCTTTGCCAGTGAATCAGTTCCATCGCACCCAGAAAGATATCCGTGAAATTCAAGGATGGTTGGACATGCCTTTTGCTCATGCAGCAGCTCATGTTCCTGACATACTTAAAAGATTCTGGTACATCATGTACTGTTGCAAAATATTGCTTATCACAAGGAAGTGCATTTTGATGGCTAACAACGATTGCTTATCGGTACGAATTTACCTTGTTTGCTCATTTCAGATAACTAATCTACAAATTGCGCAGAACGCTTATCAACAGATTTGTGGAATAATAATACCACGAAATACAATTTAGCCTAGAATTTTCCGTTAAGATAACAAATTCCGTTGTGAAGGTGAAGAGTACTTTTTTTTTTTTTTTAATTTACGTCCTCCAACGTTAAGTCATATATATCGGACGGTGAATGAATTGGGTGAAATGACGCTCAAATGAGACCAGGGCCCATGGAGCTTGGAGTTACCCGACATTCGTCTTGAAGGATATGGGAAAACCCCGGAAAAACCTTATTCAGGTAACTCACCCTGACCGAGATTCGAACTCAGGACCTCTTGAACGTGAGGCAGACACGCTACCATCTACGCTACAGAGGCAGGCAGAGTACTGTTTAATTCTACGTTCTTGTTTTTTTATTAACTCATGATGGAAGACAGCAATTAGCGCGATATATAGTGTATAGGTATGTTGTCATTTGTTTAAAAAATCCTTAGATTCATTGAGCGTTGCTTTGGTTCATTTTGTTTTCACAAAAGTAAGTTTAGTTTATGGTTTCACAACAATCTTCTTCCTCAATTGAAGACGTGCCCGGAAAAACGGGCTAACCCTCAAAATAAAATGGTTTGCGATAAGTGCTGCTCTCTGTTGTTGCGGCAGAGAGCTATCTTTTCTTGAGCTGGTCTATCATCCGGCAATTATACTACGCTAAATAAAGAGAGTTGAAGTTCTTGCGTTTCGTGATATGCGATGCGTATAATGTCAAAAATGGGCTAACCTACTCTACTCTGTGCCTGCCATCTAGTGACCGGTCATACATTTGGGTCTTGTGACCGTGATTTCGGCCTTATAGCAAGGAAAAAAAAAAAAAAAAAAAAAAAAAGGACAAAAGGCTTACATTTATGTTCCAGATCAAAAACATGGAGTTAGTGAAAAACCAGGGTAAAGAATCCTTTTCATGTTGTTAAAAGAAAACTAACAGGTTCATCTCTGCAACGCCTTTTTACGATAAAGAACAGAAAAGAACAGTTTCAGAATCTGGACAGTGCAAGGTGAACAAGGTGACATGCATGAAAGTATTTAAAGACCATCCGTTTAAGTTATATTTTAGATGCACTTAATGTGATGTTGAGGATTATGATCCTTTGGACATTAGAAGGAAAATATCTGGCAAACTATGATTTAGTTATATGACATTTCCTCCAAAATACAATGGTCCAAGACCTATAAATCCTGCAAAATTAAAAGGCTTACTGGATCTGATGAATTATATCCCACCAATCTATTATGCGTACTATAAAACTCTTAAATCTGAGACCACAGCTTCCCAGAATATTACTGATGAAGCATTTTTGATCAGCCGGACTACAACTGGAAAGTTTGTAACTACTTTCCAAAAAGATATACCTACCTACTTATTGAAAAGTGGAATAATCCAAAGCATACCTTGTTTAAGAAACAAAAGACATACTTAATTATTAGTTGTACCTAACAGGTATTTAAAATGCATTTAGAATAAAACTTGAATAAATGGTGACAACGGTTTTCACCTTATTTTTCGTATTTTACTTTTATTAATGTTATTACATTAGTCATGTATTGGGGTCTATTAAGGACAACATTGATAACTAAACTGTATTCCTGAGTCTCATATTCTCATAAATGAAATAAAATAATCTTAACAATTCCTTTCAACCTCATTCACAAAACACCGTTTTTCTCCATTTTTAAAAAATGTGGGTTAACCCGTTTTTCTGGGCATGTCTTCAATTCTTTAAATATTAAACACACACTCGTATTTTCAAGATCTTCTCGGGAAACAAGCCAGGTGAAAAGACGATTAGAAATCGACGTTTCGGGAGCGTACATCTCTCCCACCATCAGGATATTTTAAGAATTGTTATAACCACAAAATGTATAGCTGGATACAACACAAATTTCAACAAAGACCAAATTTCTAAGGCGATTTGTAATCGTCTTTTCACCTGTTTGATAACGAGAAGATCTTAATAACATTCGTCGCCACGAAAGCATAACGTTCATGCCGTCCATCACCTTATTAGGGCTTCAAAAACCAGTTTCAATCTACCTTCAATAACTTCAAGTTTGCATTATCTTCCAACGAATTCCACGTTTCAGAAGACCAATCACACTAGAATGACTCAGGCAATAAAATGATCAAGAATAGCCCATGAATTCTTCTGACCCCCTCTCGATACGTACACTGTAATATGGAAATGCTTTACTGCGTAGAAATTTATCCATATTATTTTACATTTAATTTTGTCTACGGGCACAGAGAATCTTAGTACTGTCGAGGCAACGCGCATAAAAGGTTCGGCATAAATAGAAAACAGACGGCGGCTATTGTTTCACGGTAATAAAGGGCTTGCATAAGCAGTTAACAATAGCGCGCCTAGTGTAAACAAATAGCCGGCAAACAAAGATAGCTGAGATAAAAGACTTACCGAAACAAACAAATTGCGATAAATGGAAATTTCTGGTAACATCTGGATTATTTCGGGTTCTATATTGTTCTGGAAATCCCTCGAATTACGAATGAGGTATTTAAGGAAGTGACGAGTTGAAACAGGAGGAGTTGTGTAACGCGAGTGTTGAGAGCTGATCAGAACGTTGTAGACTGTGTGTATGTGACGTAATGTTGTTACGTTTGAATTGAACAGTGTATTCCTACGCAAATAAAGAACGATTTTTATTTTCTACAAATTGAACTTTTAATTCCACGAACCCACAAAGTCACAGTACTTACTTCTCCTAAGAGTAACACAATAAGCTTTGTGCATTACTGTTTCGCCGAGTTTGAATTTTTTTTTTCTGAAGTTTCTCAGAGTGCCAAATAGTGAGACTATGCTACATCTTTTGTGATAATTTCGGATTACAAATCATCACCAACAATTTCTTAATTTGCAGGATTCATTGGGCTCTATAGTTTTCAGTCAGACGTCAAGGAGCTCAGCAGATTACAACACTAACCTTAAACATCCTAGCTAATGAAGAGTCACATCAGTGATTTTTGTCCTAGTACATCCGATGTGACAAGCAAGAAGACTTCCCACAAAATTCAGTCGTGTCTACAAGCACATACCGTACATATTATTTACAACAGTATACAGCACTATTATTACCGTTACTGCCCATTTGATTTCTTTATATTCGTCGCCATGTTGAAAAATGTTGGAAACCTTAACTATAACAAAAAACTGCATCAGAAGACACGGCGATGACAACCGTATCTCATAAGTTCAATACTGCAAATAATGGGATTGGCTTGAAGATTCATAGTTGTGTAACATAACTACAGCGCATCGAAGGTCATCAGCATAATATGAAAACTATATTAGGTACAAATCAAACTGAGCGGCATTTGTTTGATTCTAATTCGCCAATCACCGAAATAAGAATATCCATCGAAATGCCTCAAGCCTCATAACAATTGTTTAATTTGCAGTTCCTAGGATTTTGAATGCTTTATGTTGGTTCCCACGTACATGTATTCATAAATTGCTATGCAATAACTCTAGTCATTCTTCGTGTCCCTACTTTAATTCGTCAAAGTTTGACCATTACTTGAAACAATGATTAAGACATATCCTTGAACTGGTAGATAATTACCAGTAAAATGACCACCTGTCGTTATTAACCCGAACAATCCTTCCCACGCCTTTCTTCAAATTGCTCTATATTTTTTTAAAGCTTAACCGAGGCGCCATAAATGCAACTGCGCCATGGCGTAGTAGGCTAGGGCATTGAGCTTTGTTCCCTGCCACGGAATGCACCCGGGTTCGATTCCACCCTTGGAGGTGCGGATTTTAAGTTCCAGCCAACAGGACCGGTACCCATTCGTCATCACGAGGAAATCGAGGAGCTACAATAGGTAGCAGCTCCCGGTCAAGAAAGCCAACTTCTCCCTGTATCGGTTGGATGATCGCCCAGCTCTGCCTTGCGTATGTGGGCGTAAGGCCGGCAGTCGAGCTGGCAGACTCTGGCCCCTCGCAGTTTGTTAAGCTGTGGATTTATTATTATTATTATTATTATTATTATTATTATTATTATTATTATTATTATTATTATTATTATTATTATTATTATTATTATTATTATTATTATTATTATTATTATTATTATTATTATTATTATTATTATTATTGTTATTATTATTATTATTATTATTATTATTATTATTATTATTATTATTATTATTATTATTATTATTATTATTATTATTATTATTTATATCCTGCAACACAATTTTCTCCATACCTACCTTTAACTGCAAGCAACTGTTATAAGCTTTCTTTGTTTTATACATTAGATAACACACAGATTCTGTCTCTTATTTATACTTCCAGACTCTCGGAAGACAGGGAATAGTCTAGAGAAAAATTCTCACTTAGCAGCCGGGAATCGAAACCCGGGAGCCCTTGTACATTGAGAAACGAAGTTTACCCGTGAGTCGAAATTCCCCTCTAACACCAAGGAGCACCAAAAACACTCCCTGGGTGTTTCCATTGGGCAATATCTTATATCTTGAAAAAAGCTTCCCTATCAGGTGAAGTAGATACGCTATTTAGGCGAGTCAAACTATCCGGGAAGATTATCCCACACACCTCGGTAGCGTGGTGGTAGAGTGTCTGCCTCACGTTCAAGAGGTCCCGAGTTCGAATCCCGGTCTGGACGAATTACCTGGATAAGGTTTTTCCGGGGTTTTCCCTTATCGTGAAAGACGAATAATCGGGTAACTCTAAGCTCTAAGGACCCTGGGCTCATCTGAGCATCATTTCAACCATTCCATTCATCGTCCGATATGACAACGTTGGAGGACGCAAATTACAAAAAAAAAAAAAAAAAAAAAAAAAAAAAAAAAAAAAAAAAAAAAAAAAATCGGGTCGCTGATACTCTAGTACATTATGCTACTAGCTATCCAGGCTATATAGTACCGGAGTTTCTTTTAGGTGTCCCTCAAATGCTCTACCAACTCAGCTACACTTCCAACATTATGTCAATAACCGTAATCACTCTATTTTACATTAAGGAAGTCGAAAATAGCATCCACTATAAAGAAATTCAATGCCGTTGCGACTTCGGTATACGGCAGTATTGTGTTCTGAATTTGTGAAATAGTAAAATACAATATGACAACTTTTGTAAACTTGAACATAATGCCATCAACTAAAAGGAAGTGCGTTTTTCAAAGTGTCTTATAGAAAGAAAATGCTTAAATTATAAACCATTTCTGACTCATATGTTAAATTCAATAAGTGTGCATCTACTTTCTGTACAAGTTATGGGGCAAAGGCGATCTGAATTCTTAAACTATAGGAATGTCTTCTTTCAGGAATTAACGCTCATACTTGAAGAGTCTTCGCTTACTTGAATGGTTTGTGGACAAGTGACAATACCGACTTTTCAGTACAGCCGTTGAAAGCGGTTGTTGAAAAATAAGGTGAACCTCCATCACACTTGTGTAAACTTTTAAAATGATGTGTCACAAAAGAAGCGTTCATTAGCGAAATATTAATCCATGCTTGTTGCATTATAATTCTAAAGGTTGCGTACTGGAGTCTTTTTTTTTTTTTTTTTTAATTTACGTCCTCCAACTTTAAGTCATATCGAACGGTGAATGAATTGGGTGAAATGATGCTCAAATGAGTTCACGGTCCCTGGAGCTTAGAGCTACCCGACATTCATCTTGAAGGATAAGGGAAAACCCCGGAAAAACCCTTATCCAGTTAACTCACCCTGACCGAGATTCGAACTCGGGACCTCTTGAACGTGAGGCAGACATGCTACCATCTACGCTACCGAGGCGGGTGTACTGGAGTCAATTTAACATGACTCCTTCATGCAAATTACAACATAGTTATTTAATATTAGTTTCCAAACGTAGTATTTATAGCAAATCCACTTAAGCATCTAGCCATTTCCTTCTCCTTCTCCAATAGACGCAATTTTCCTTTCACTGAGACAAATACTCTAATGTCCGGTTTGCTTGTTTTAAAAATATGTATTACTTTATTGTAAATGCGCTACATTCCCCAGCTTGTTCTTCTCAAGCCTGTGTGTAAAATCTCACTGTAAAGCATTTTCTTTTCAAAACTACTGAAAAAAGTTCGAAATTCTCACTTACATCGATACTATGTAAACTACCCGTGGAAATGGCGACTTTATTTTACATACTTCCAACCATCCTATCACGGTTATTTCAAAAGCGTGACGTTCTTACTGGTGTCAATGTACGCAGACGAACCTCCGTAGATAGGGTCAGCCTGCCGTTGATTAATATCCGGTCAAGGTCACAAGCAATTCCGGTTTCCCTCCATTTCATTGTCCTTGGTTCCTCCTTGCTCAGTTGTGTCATATCCATTGCACTACTTTTGCCTATGCAATCAACAACAGCGCTTCCTTAGAGGAAATGTAATCGATAGGAATTAAGTAAATGGATCGTATATTGCTTAGCTAATGCTGTTCCTATTCATTAATCTAAAATAATATATTGATTATAGTTATGAGAAAAATCGGGAAGGATATTAGCTTTCGCTAATAAAAGGATTGACCCTTGTAAACGATGTATCGACTTATCAATTCTCTCAAAGGTAAGATTTGAATTGTCAATTTCAGCTTTTCTTTTTTCTTCTCTTTTTTGGACTTACTGTGCAGTTTCTACTAATAACTCTCCAATAACGTTCTTACGCAGCAAAGGATAAATATGCATTGTTTATGCAATGTGGGTTAAGTATAAAAACTGAGATAGTCTGCAATTACTTCACACTAAGAGCATTCTTTATATTTTAGGGGATTGTTTTTAAGTACGTGTAAATCCTACTGCATTCGTGTTTATAAATGACCCAATTCTTGTGAAATTGTCTTCAATTATTTTCTCAAAACTCTGAGTTCATGAAGGGTAGGCTACCATATAACTACCCACTAGCAGATGAATATTCATAGTTACAAACTGTTCATTGTCTTAGAATTGTCTAATTGAGACCATTTGTTAACATGCGACTTAACGTATCATGGTCAAGTAGCTATAAAATTGATTCTGTATTAATAGTTCAACGAATTATTAGACATTTCTGAACATAACTTATATGGGTAGAGAAACACTCATTACGAATGTGGGTCAAAAGTAATGCCTATTTTTTCTCTTTTAATTGCCAAGAAAATTGAATCCAATTTACATAGCTTGAAAACTACAACATTGACGATTAATTTGTCACTATTCAATATAATCTCCGTCCTTTTGCACAGGTTTGGTCCACCTTTGAACTAGGGCATGTATTCCAGTGTGATAAAACACACGGTCTTGCTTCCTAAGTATTCATTTGTCTCACAGTACAAGCCAATAAAACAAGGGACAAAAATTCTTACCCGGTACCCATTCCCGTATTAAATAAATAAATAAATAAATAAATAAATAAATAAATAAAAAGAAAATAAAAAAGACAAAAAAATGAAAAAAATAAAAAATAATAAAAAAAGTAAAAACAAGGCTTTGTATAAAATTAAAGATAACTTCAGTATCATTTAAGTCTCTGGAGATTATATAATAATAAAAAAAAGACATTGACTTACGTACGTTTTCACAGCCTTCTCATCTTCAAACTGAATCCCACGATGAGCTTCCTTTAGTGGCCTGAACAGATGGAAGTCTGATGGTACCAGGTCAGGGCCGTATGGGGGATGAGGTAAGATTTGCCATCCCAATTTTTCAATTTCTGCAGTGGTGTAACGGCTGGTGTGTGGTCTTGCATTGTCATACAAAAGAAGAACATCCGCCATAGTTTTTGTTGGGCGAACTCGGCGAAGACGTGCTTTCAGCTTTTTGAGAGTTCTGGCGTATTGGACAGAATTTACTGTGCATCCTGCTCCAAAAATCAATCATAAGCACACCCTCTGCATCCCAAAACACTGTCGCCATAACTCTACCTGCCGACCGCTGAGTTTTGATTTTTTTTTCTTCGGTGACGTTGTGTGATGCCATTCCATCGACTACCTCTTTGATTCAGGTCAAAAAAAAAAAAAAAAAAAAAAAAAAGAACCCAGGTTTTGTCTCCAGTAATAATTTTTTCCAGAAACTCCTCTCCCTCCAAACTGAAGAGATGCAAGTGTTCGGAGGCTATTGTTTTCCTTGTTTCTTTGTTTTGGGCGGTTAACATTCTTGGTACCCAACGTGAACAAACTTTTGAGTAACCCAGTTGTTGAATAATCGTCATCACACTGCCTTTACTGAAGAAGGTAATGCGACACAATTCACCTGTTGTTACCCGGCGATCACCATGAATGATGTCATCGACCCGCCGAAGATTGCATGGAGCCACTGCAGTCACCGGCCTGCCGCTTCGCTTTTCATCTGCCAATGGTGTTTGCCCTTCAGCTTCGTTACAGCGAGGAACCCATAGTCTAACAGTGCTGACATCCACCGTTGCAACACCATACACATTTTTTAGCCTTTCGTGAATGCGAATTGGCGTTTCTCCTTCCGCAGTCAAAAATTCAATCACAGAACGCTGTCTAATACGAATGTCGATGTCAGCCATTTTGCAAGAGGATGCAGTGCTGTCACCTGTTGACTTAGGAAGTTACTAATGCAGGGGATTGGAGAAGAAGGTTTGAGGAATTGCGCCAAATTCAAAGTTTTCACAGAACTTATTTATTTAAGGAAACAATAGGAGGCATTACTTTTTGACCCACCCTCGTAGGTTTTTCCCCCCCTCTTTCGTTACTATTAGATTTCGAATAGGAAAAAGCTGACTGCGCTCTGCATTTTGAATGTATACTACATCCCACGCCTTTCTAGAAGTTATGATTCCTGGTCCTCAATCAATACGATCCCATCAGTTTCATGAATGGAATTTGTATCATGAGAGTTGGAATACATCCTGACCAACTGCGCCCTGGAGCAAGGAGATAAACCGATTTCTCTCCAAAGTACTAAGTAATTGCTGATGTACAATTCTGCAGTAAACTGTTTAATATACCTGTTTATTTTTTGAGATAAGATACTCCTATCAACATATTACAACGCAATTGTAACTAAAGTTTTATGCCAGAAAGAAATAGCATTAAGTTGGCAAAAACACCTCATTTTCGAAAACGAACAAATATGTGTTATAAAAGATTCCTTATGCGTCAGACTGATTCAGCTATATCCTATGCATATAATTTAACATGACAAACGAAAGTTATGGTCTTACATTTCCCTCCCTTCAATTTTTATTCTCTGGTGGCAAGAAGCACTTACAAATAATAAGAGTACCGCACTATTGTAGAGTAGCCGCACTTCCATAAGTCCCTAAACTTGATGTAGCTTAGCTTAGAAGCAAATCCCATTCAACTCAGTAGAGTGCTAGGAGGTGTGACGTTGGTGCGCTATTCTAAGGGGACTGGGGAAGCTCTGTCATGTCATCGTCTGCTTTGCCGGCGTAAAAAACTGTAACAATCTCACGTGATAATTTCTGCCTCACGTCACCAGCTTATAACCCTTCCCCCTTATCCTGACTTCCCTGCATGCCGCAGTCACGCAGAACTTCGTCCCGTGCAGTACTTTTCTTTCAGTTACCAACTCACTGACTTTCGCGCATACGGGTTTGCGCATGTGACGTCTGAACGACTCGCGTACCGCAATCACCGCCATTGTCAGGGACTTCATGGTAGTACGGCTACTCACCCAGAAAAATTTCCATCGGTAGAAGAGTTAAGAGATAAAAACCAAGTCGTCAATATTTACACAGATGAGAGTAAAACTAAAGAAAGAGTAGGATCGGGAATAGTAATTTGCAAGAATGACGTTTCTTTACACCACTTTCAATACAAGCTAAACAACTGCTCCAATAATCAAGCAGAGCGATTAACTTAAAACCCTGGAACAACCACAAAGAATTCAAGGAATGAGCCCTGAAGAAAAATTAGCTTCAATTCGCAAAGATAGCCAAGCGACATTGGATTTAATCAGAAACAATAAGAAGCACAGCATTTTTATGAAGAGAAGAGAAAACATAGCTGAACTCCAAAACCAAGAATGGACAATACATCTCTCGTGGATCAAGGCTCATGCTGGTGAAGTGGGAAATGAAACAGCGGATAGACTAGCCAAACAAACAGCAGCCAGTAACGCCTTAACACAGATATATTGCACCATACGAACAAGCATATTAAGTAAAATATTAAAGGGAAAATAGTATACAACTATGGGAAGTAGAATGGCAAAACAACTGAAAATGGAGGCACCACAAAAACATTCTTCAAAACAATACGAGAAAGACTGAAGACCAAGCTCCAATTAGGCTATAATTTAACAGCTATGCTTACAGGACATGGAAAATTCGGGGAGTACTTGCAACGATGCAAGATTGTGGAAGACTTTTCATGTGTCTGCAGAGAAACTGCACGAACTTTAAAAATTGTAGTGAGAGCTGGCGATGGCCAATAGAGAACTGTGAACTGATAAGGACATTTAAAAAGCAATTCCTTAAATTTGTTAATAGTATAAACTTCGATATTTTACAACCAAATGTATGACTGAAAGTAAACCAAAGAACATTATGAAATTGTGTTAACACTGTATTATTGGTATCTAAAATGTAAAATAAGTGAACACTATTGCATGTATAATAGTATTAAATAGTAATGTAATGGAGCACGCAGCAATAAATAACTTTGTGTGTGTGCGTGTGTGCGTGCGTGCGCGCGCGCGCGTGTGTGTGTGTGTGTGTGTGTGTGTGTGTGTGTGTGTGTGTGTGTGTGTGTGTGTGTGTGTGTGTGTGTGTGTGTGTGTGTGTTGAGGAAGCAAAAGCCTAAAGTGACACTCGCCTCCTCCCCCTTTACGCAATTTCCCAAAATTCAGTGAGTTTGAAATCATGCGCGAATAATACACTTGCACCTATAAAGTTTAAAGTTGTATAAAACAAACGTGCTGTTTTTTAAATCAGACTCTCTACACTAGGGGAACATTAACAGGCACTCAAGGTGTTAAAAAGTCTTCCTTTTCGATCCGACTCCTTAACTTTACAATCAACAGTAGCAGTTCAACCACTTCTCTCAACTCAGAATTCCAAATAAACTTGAGACGTTCTACTATTCCAGGAGATGGATGCCAGGTTTATTTAATGGGAAAAAGAGTAGCACTTCAATGCTGAACTCATGGTCTGTTAAACGCGTTCAAATAAATTTGGACGCTCTTTTTGCAACGAAAAACGAGAACATACCTTGAGAGATGTGGCCTAACATATAGGTAACATTGGCCAGGCATAGGAATTTCCAAGCATTAAAGCCAGGACGAGAACTGGTCTGAACTGTTACTGGACTTCACCGAGTTTTATCTGCCGTCAGTGAATCATAGTCGCTACTATATACGTTCCAAGTATTGGTGATCTGCGTTTAGCTAACTTGAAGCTAATTTCTTAAGAATGGCGTCGACCGCTGTTTATGTATTAATTATTATTATTATTATTATTATTATTATTATTATTATTATTATTATTATTATTATTATTATTATTATTATTATTATTATTATTATTATTATTATTATTATTATTATTATTATTATTATTATTATTATTATTATTATTATTATTATTATTATTATTATTATTATTATTATTATTATTATTATTATTATTATTATTATTATTATTATTATTATTATTATTATTATTATTATTATCATTATTATTATCATCATTATTATTATTATACAACCCACCACTGAATACATAAACAATCATAATACATCAGGAAATATCTTCCTCTCCACACACGTTACAGACATGTTACACACATACACATATTCACATGAATATCAGTTGTGTTGTGCACGTGTACCTCTCTAGATAATCCGATTCCGTAAACAAGGTTAGTGCTTCTACTGTTCAAGTTAATCATTTCGCCGATGTTTCAAGTTAGTCACGCAAATAAGAAAAGCAAAAAGCGCTGCACCGTTTCTAAAGACTTTATCTTTCAGTGTCACATACTTAAGCTGTATTTGCTCGTAAAAATGATAAGCTGTCCATAGACATGTAATGAGCGATGACTGCTCTTCTTGGAATCATTTTAATGTCTTTCTTTTGCAACTTGGTGCCGGGTTCGACTTCAGCAAGCGCAATTTTATATATACTTAGAGCTATTGTTCAAAATATTATTGTGCATAGAAGTTAAAACTAACAGTGGGCATAAATAAATCCAAAGGCTCAGTGATATATGCATTTTGCTGTCTGAAATATCTCGATGTAAGAAAGAATACATCATAAATGTGACCGAGGGAATAACTTGAAAAAATGACTAACTTCAGAATTCCAAAATCTATCCAAAATTCATTCTATTGCTACCTCCGACATAGATATTGTTTTATAGAAGTAGAAGGCAAAAGTCAATTTGTTTAAACAAGAACTTTAAAATAATTAGAGCAGTTTAATAAACTATATGATACATTTTTCACAAGGAGTGATACTGTAAAAGTGAATGTCCGTAACCCAGAGGAAGGCAGATTAAGTGAATGACATGCAAAACTATAACTATAATAGACTAGAAGGTTCCACATTTTACCACTTGCTGTAGAAAACATTACATACATTGATTATGCACACGATGTGATTAGTGTCTCTTTAGGTCTCTTCTTCCTTTCTTATATTTCTTGTTAATTGAAATTAAATTCTATAACATTTATACTTTTGCTGTAGGTAGACTAGAGTGAGTTATTTATTTATTTTTATAAAGCAAATGGCTGTGAATGAGCTTTTATTCACGGGCGCTCTTTAATTGTTATGAATCTTATTTACTGAGTGTGAAAGACCGCTTAATGTGTGCTCACAGGCCCATCAGGCCTGAAGTTCGTTTACGTGGTTAAATTTGCAATTTGGCAGTCTCGTAAGATGATTTTGAAATTTCATATTCTTTACATGGCCCACAAGAAGAAAACAAAACCATAAGTGACTTAACACTTGAAAAATATACATATTTGAAAATGTAAACAAATTACAAAAACAGCTTGTAAATGATGAGCGATAAAGCAAATGTTATTTACATAAAGGGTAAGGTTTAACAAGATTTATATTTTTTGTTCACTAAGATTGTGACTATCCTTACAGTTTATAAATTATACAATAGCCTTTCAAAATAAAGATTTTTTCATTGGATAATCCAAGAAATGTCAAGACACGTGAAATTAGACTCCCCATATGGAATGTCGTGACAACTGTCATTGCAGGGTAAAATATGCATTTCGCTGTTGCGTATGAACTTCATGACCTCCGTTGGCTGTTACTGTGACTGTTACGAGCAGTTAGTTTCCTGCTGGTTTGCTTTACTTGTCCAGACAGGGTTTTATTAATATTTTCCCCTAAAATAAATACAATTAATTACATTTTCCTTCATTGACAATCAACCAGTTATAAACATCTATTCTTGTTTATACAAAAAAGCAAAAAAGACCTAAACTAAAAGTAAATATACCTCTTACTTTCTTCGTGTGTTATATCTTGAGGATTCTTATTGATAATGCTATTACTATAAATGCCTGATTATGTATTAATCTGCATAAAGTGTAACACTTAAGTGTATTTAGACATCATTGTTACGCCTTTTAATAACCTAATAAATATAAATCCTCAAACTCTAATATGACCAGTTTCATTATATGGAATACGTGGGAGCGATATTATGGAACAACACTGCAAATTGAGCTCTTATTTTGTCGTGAAAAGAGAAAGAAAACGTTGGGAGCCGAAGGATATGGAGAAAGCCATTTTTAGCGGTCGAGAAAAGGAATGGAGTTCAAAAAACTTCTAGACACATAATGTTCTAAGGCAGGGGCGGTTCTTCCTTGATGCGTTTGAATCGCCGAGTCACCTACTTGTTTTTTAATACTTACATAATGATTAATGTTCTAGCATTTAATTTTCCTTTATAAAAGTTCTCCATATTATATTTTGCAATGGAACCGCTCTCTTGGCGCTCGTGTGTCGATAATGCAAGTTAGGTTACCTCCCAAGTAGTGATTCGTTATTAAGGCCAAGGTGACCGTAACACTTACGTAGACTGAGGAGAGGTTAGAGGGGCAGAATACATGGCTGGTTACCATGGCTACGGATTCGATTCATAGAAGCCGCATATTCCGCATAAACTCGTGTTGCCAACAGTATACAGGAGCTTCTTCCTACTTTTTCGTTTATTTGAAAAGAAATTTGTTGGTAGAAGTGGTACCCTGCTTGAAGCGAGCCCCGCAATCGTGTGCTACTGTTCAAAAAACGTAATTTTGTATGTGATCAGTGATTATTGTCTGATATACGAAGTGTTTAATTTTTCATACTTAAGGGATTTACACTGAATGCAACACACGACTTGGTGTGTCTCCAAATATCCTTTTGTTTATGAAAAAATGATGACAATTGTGTCGTGGTAAATGTCGGTAGGCCAACACCAGTGCTATGTTTAGAAAAACTTTGTGGCGGAGCATCTTCAAAATACACCAGGAAATTTAAGACTCGTTGGTATGAGGAACATAACTGTGTCGGATTGAAGGAGCTGAGAAAAGCACTAAGAAAATTGCAGACGCTCTTCGGGAAAACTCACGTCTATATATTGTAAAGTACAATGAGAACGTTAAGCTTAACATGCAATATACTATTAGGGAAGTAGACAAGAAATGAAATTTCGTGGACATAATGAAAGCGAGGTCTCTATAACTAAAGGTAATTTTAAGGAACTTTTGGATTCATATACAGAGGGAAGCCCCATCGAAATTCAAAACCCCTATTGCAGTATAAAATCCGTTTTTGTCATGCTGATTTTGCGAATTTAGGTTAGCCAATTTTCCGAGTCAACCCAATGATTTGGTCCAGAGCCGCGCCTGTTCTAAGGGCAACGTTGTTTCCACTATGTTCCATAAAGAATGCTGAACTTAAGAAAATAACTCAGGCTTTTTTTTTAACAGATACAGAAAAGGAGCTTTGGACGATGTGAATAGTCTTTGGCTACTGATGATACGAGTTCTCTGTTGAAGGAGAAACAGCACGGAAGAAATGCTAGTGTTTTCTTTCAAGTCATAAAAATGAAATCTCACTATAAGCCTTTTTATTTATTTATTTATTTATTTATTTATTTACGTCCGCCCCAACTTATTTTCCAATTAAGAAGATGGGTATAAATCTGTGATTTGCACCACAAATTTCTGAACATTGTCCATAAAATACCCCAGGACGATTAAACCAAAATGTTGCTTGATTAAGTCGTTCTTATATCGGATGGTGAATGAATTGGGTGAAATGATGCTCAAATGAGTCCAGGGTCCATGGAGCTTAGTTACCCGACATTCGTCGGGAAGGATAAGGGAAAACCCCGGAAAAGACCTTATCTAGGTAACTCACCCTGACCGAGATTCGAACTCGGGACCTCTTGAACGTGAGTCAGACATGCTACCATCTACGCTACCGAAGCGGGCACACTATAAGCCTTACGGGTACTTCTTACTACCGACAGTGTGGGAGGGAAAAGGTTTGTCTATTGCACAGTTCTAAGAGTTCCAAAAGTAGCAAGTGCGTATTAAATATTACCTTATATCCTAATATCACCGGTTAGCTTTTACGACAAAGAAATATTAACTATTTGCTTCATAAAGGCGCTAAATCTTTATCATCATTTTTATTAAAGCCCACAAAGAACCCGATTTTCTGATGAAGATTATAACTGCCGAAGCATTAACTTGATTGAATTAGCAAAAACTCATGTAAACATTTTACGACGTACGTCCAGAAAGTAAGTTCTGTTTGGTAATAAAATTAAATTGCGTACAGATACAGAAAAGTTATTTATTGCACAAAATTCTACAACTCTTAAACTACTTTTCCACATAACTGCCGAAATTTTGCAGGCATTTGCCATAGCGAGGCACAAGGTTTTACATACCTTCTTCATGGAAGTTTGCCGCCTGTGTCTTCAACCAGTTGGAAACATTTTCTTTCAGCTCTTCTTCATTGTTGAAGTGCTGAACGCCAATGAGAGATTTGAGATGCAAAAACAGATGAAAGTCGCTAAGGATCGAGGTCAGGACTGTACGGGGGGTGGTCAAACACGTCCCTGTATGATGTTTTTCGTCGCATTTGCAGTGGTCAAAAACTGAAGTGCACTACCCATCCGTTTTGTTTTGAGTTGCTCAGTAAGAATCTTTGGCACACAACGTGAGCAAAGTTTACGAAATTTCAGTTTTTCGGAAACAATTTCATGCACTAGTGATCGTGAGATTTGGGGAAATTCCATAGCGAGAGCACTAATTGTAAACTTGCAGTTTTCCTGCATCTTGTCATCAATTGCGTGAACCACTTCTGTAACCAAAGATGGACGCCCACTTCGTTCTTTGTCGTGTACTTCACTACGTCCTTCATTGAACTGTCGGACCCATCTTCTCACCATTGTATCACTTATCACATTTTGTCCGTAAACATCGCAAATTTACCGATAAATGTCAATTGATTTCACTTTCCTAGCATTCAGAAAACGAATCACAGATCTGATTTCACAAGCGGCGGGATTTTCAATCAACACCGACATTGTAAACAAGCACAACAAAGTGTACGTGGCTGACAGCGATCTCACAATGGCGCACGTTTCTTCTCCTTGATACAGAGCGTCTACCGCGCATGTGCAGAACTGCGATCGCAGCGCTGCAGCGGAGATAAATTGAAACAGAACTTACTTTCTGGAAGCCCCTTGTATATCTCCCTTCACATCCAACTCGCAAAATACAGATACGGTTAAAAGTTGATCTGGGTGGCCTACTGATCCCATGATCATAGGTTCAAATATGGCCTAGACTGGTGGCTTTTAAGTGAGTTTAAAGGTGATAGCCCCGTGCAAGTAGATTTACTTGCAAGTAAAAGCTCCTGCGAGACGAAATTCCGACACACCGCATAGCTGATGTGATCCTGGTAGCTGACAGTGTCATTAACAAACAAAACCCCATGAATATCATTTATATGGTCTAAGGAGCGCGCTATAGCGAATAAATAAAAAGTTCATATGAAAAGCTTTAGGAAAGCGGTTCAACCTATAAAACGGACTTGTAGAAAACGCAATGCAAACAAGAGAAACGTTTTTAGCAGAGGTTTTTTCGATAATTCAGGCATTTCGTGCAGTTCGACCATAAGGAAGAAGAGATAAGCTGGGGTTCAAGATCTCTAATGTCTCAACACTGAGTATGAGGGATCACTCCAATGATGCTGCAGACGATGAGTTCCTGTTAACACCAGATTGTGAAGACGGAGAACTCCGTCATTTTTATGAAGACACAAAGGCGAACAAAATGGTGTTATGAAGTGTGCAGTGGAGCTGAAACTTACATTTATAACTGATTTTTGGAAACAAACCATAACCCTATTATCTTGAAGTACTCCATTTTGGAAACCCATTTTGATATTCACCTAATATATCACCTGATTCAAAATAATGTCACATATTATAATGTTTACCATAATCATTGCATTTGTTTATATGTTTGATAGTTACCTATCCAAATGGATTGGAAAGATTTCTAATCGTATCTCCTTTTACAATTAAACTTGTAATTCTATGTTTGGTATTTTTTCCTCTATATTCCTTACAGCCACATAAATACCTGGCATTATAATAAAAATCATTGCAACTGTTTCTGAGAAAACAAAAGGACGGAAAACATGTTACATGTGAACGGTTGTCTTTCTGTTTAGTATTTTAAACATAAATAACACGATTGATATTTAACCACCTTTTGTTTTTGAGTGATGCTGTTGACATATACTCTACACACGAACCTTTTCCTAACTTTTGTTTTTAATTCAGGGACTCTCACCTGTAAAATATCTCTACACTTTAGATACATGATAAAGAAAATATTCAGCTTTCAGTGCTATAAATACTATCACAAATATTATGCTACATTGGTCAAAAACAAAATAAGCTGCACAAAATTCAATATTGCACCCTGAACACATACCTTCAACAATTGCATTTCAAAGTGAAAATCGCTTAAAAACGTATTAATCCCTAGGCTTCGACAAAGTGGTAATTAAAATGCTGGGGCGACATACGAGGTATTATAGCATGCATTAAATGTATGCTTAAACGAGAAAATGAAAATGAACATTTTAAGGGACTTCACAGCCCATTTGCATGCGTATGTCATAAAAAATCTGACATGACGCACTCGCAAAACTGTTTCCACCCATTATAAAGTCATATAATTAAAATTATTCATGCATATTCACTTTGCATGATAACTTTGCTTAGAATGCCGTAAAGGGAACTGGTGGCTCTTGAATTATAAGCGTATCTAAACACTTCTGGATACAAGCATTGAGACATAAACCAAATTTACTTACAGTGCTGCCTAGAACTAAATATCTGCTTGGTAGTGCGCCTACCCTCCTTACTTTAATGGCAGAATGAAGCATAAAACCACTGGCACGCAATGAAGCATTTACCTAATTTAGAATTACGAACCTAAATTCTTACATGTATAGATATAGGTTTTTATTTTTACTCACCAGAAGATTCTGTATAATGTTAAGGTACTGAAACTTACCTGAAACAAAATGCAACAGTGTCATATGTACATTTGCTCTACATTTCCATACAATATTTTACTGCTTTATACCATTCTTTTTTTATCAACTACAGTAAATAGTAACTGAAAGGCTTTTCTTAAAAGTATATATTAACTTGAACATCATAGACATCCCCGTAGGGGAGAGTATGCGTCCGCTTCAGCTGCCGTGGTGCGGGCGCTGCGGACCCCTAGCACTCGTGGTACCTCTGACGTTACTAGAGGAACGTCGGGTCGAACATTCGAGCCCACCCTCCTGATTGGGAGTTACTCGGATTGGGTTGGACTCGAGGGGGCAGTGGTTCCCGATACCCGTGGGTGATCAGGTACGTCTCCGGACGGGGTTGAGGGAACCCATTAATATTCCCGTGTACTAGCCAGCATAGATATAGTAGGTGTGCTAGGTCACCAGGCGGCCCCACCGAGGTCATATATGTAGCCTTCCCATTTTGGAGTCGGCGCGCGTAAGTGGCGTATCCACTTCTATCCCGTCTTGAGTCCACAGGACCAGATGGGGGGGGGGCTTGTTAGTCTCTAGGTCTTGCCCTATAGAAAGCCCCACGGAGGCGCCGGGCGCCCTTTTGGGACAGCTCGGTAACTCCCTGGTCGAAGGAGGCTCGGCCTTGGTCCTACGGGTCCAGGACTAATGGGAGTAGAACCTCTGGCATAAGAACATCATAGACATAGACCTTGTGCATACATATATTAAATACTATACTGATGAAGAGAAAGGTTTACAAACATTACATTCTTGTCCTGCCCAGAATTACAATATTTCTGCTTTTAAGCGCACGTTTCAGACCTATCCAAAAGACCCTAAATTTATTCCAAATATTTTCAACAACTGTCTTTGAAATCCACAAAATAGTATAGAATCTCAGACTGTTTATGGATTGTTCACTTCCACTTACGAGTATCTCATTCTAAGAGATCCACATAATATCAAAATTCAGGTGATTATTTATTCCCCTTTTGCTGTTAAGCACCTTTTTCCTTTTATTGGTTATTGTTCGTTAACATTCACAAGGCAGCCTTAAGGACATTTCTACATCAGGATCTCAATGTCGTCCTCATTCCACCCCTCCCCTTTCTTTTGTGATGGAGGCTGAAAAGATAACGATTCATTTTATCTTTCTGTTGACACCACAGTTAAAAAGTGCCTCCTATTTTGATCTACTCAAATTAGCGAATCTTCACTTAGTTTTTGTTAGGGGTGAGAGCTTTTAAAACGAAACAAGCAGATTGTGAATTTGGCACTGGCATATCAGAGAACACTGATATTGTGATATGTAGAGACGCGTTGTCATAGGCGCGTGTTTATTCCGTAATGTTATGTTAATTATTAGGCACCTAAGCGAAACAGTGAGATTTAACGTATCCATAACAATGATATCAAGTAAGTTCATCATCATACATGGCCAGGTGGCTCAAAACCCATTCTATTCACTCACAATAATATAAATCATCTACCTATCTCGTTCTGGAAAGTCCCAATATCCAGAACTTAGAAAAGAGAGAAATAATTTGTCTCTTAGTCAGACTTTCTGGAATGATCCATAGAAAATTTCATGTCAGGTTTTCTTTAGGTAACAGTGTTCAAGGCAGTTCTTTTTCTATCGTATCCTTTCTAAAACACAGCTTTTTTAGCCTTTCTCTTTAATGAGCTTGTTCTAAACGGATCACTGTTTCCCAATTATACATTTTACCGCAGCCTTGTCCTCTTTATTTACAGGTCTTAATCGTAAATACCTCTCTCAATTAATTTCATATTATACATTTACATTTTAGATCAAACGGAAAAGGGGAATTTTTAGTTTCGTTTTTTTTATGCTTCAATAAGGACGAGTTCATTAAACCGAATGTTTACATAAACATAAATTGTAACAAATATGCGATTATTAATTAGAATTTTCAGCAACAGAGTCAAATATTTCATTTGCTGAAAATTATATCTCACGTACGGCTATTTTTCCGACGACAATTTACCAGTCCTATCATTAAGCGACTGTCTTTAATATATATAAGGGAGCTTTCAAAATATGTTTTCAACATGGCACGACTTTAACATTTGCTAGAATTTACATGATGGTTCTGCATCGGACTTTTCAAATCAAGTTATTCCGAAAAATGGGAAGAGTGTATGGCCTCCAAAGTACCCCGATTTGTGTGTCTATGTGGTTTCTCTGACGCTATTTGAAAAGCAAGGTTTACTCAAATCCTTCACAAACAGTTGTATCTTGGCATTGTAAAAGCCAATGAAGTAATTGTAGGTGCACCTGACACCTATTGTTAGAACAAAATTCATTCACTCATCTGTTTTTCAAGTTACTGGTGCATGTATGTCCTTATTTCCCAATACTGCTACGGTATAAATATATTAACACCCATCCATATATTACAGGCTTTGTCGCTTTTGGGGGGGGGTGTAATTTACGTCCTCCAACGTTAAGTCATTTCACACGGTCAATGAATTGGGTGAAATGATGCTCAAATGAGTCCGGGGTCCACGGAGCTTAGAGCTACCTGACATTCGTCTTGAAGGATAAAGGAAACCCCCGGGTAAATCTTATCCAGGAAACTCACCCCAACCGAGATTCGAACTCGAGACCTCTTGAACATGAGACAGACACGCTACCATCTACGCAAACGAGGCGGGCGGCTTTGGTGCCTCAAGTGTTTCAGTAAAAATAAAATTGTCATATTCCTATTTATTTCAAGCTTTCAAATATTCCTTACGTGCAGAACATTTTGATTTGCTTATAAAACACATTAAAATCTAAATATAGAACATTCAATTATATCATAACTATATTTTATTAAATATTTAATATACAGCAAGATACGAACCTCAACTCTGCACCACCGAGAAGCACTGTATAGAAGTACTCAACCTGTATTTTTTTGACATCTAGGATAATCATCTGAGACATGACAAAGTTCGTATGTTTCAGAAACTTCTCCACAGAGTTAAATTTATATGTGTATTTTCCGCAGTAATCCTTCAGTTTTACTCGAAATAACTGCACTATTTGATTAATAAATAAATTAACAGATCTCGAGCTTACAGACGAGATCTAGAAGTGGGAAATAAATCGAATCGTGCATCTTGACGTCAAACATATATTTGTACAATTGTGTCCAACTGGACACACAATGCTCGAACTAACCATGGCACATTATCCAGCACTGTATGTAATTTTTACAGTGGTAATGGTTACCAGGAGCTGTCGAGAGACTCTTTTTGATAGAAGGAAATTTCCAAAGGAGTAAACCACAGTTTTCTGTGAAGCTACCTTCAAGCTATTCTAACAATCGGATAACAGGTGTTTTGTTTGCTCGGGTGACTTTTGTTTTTAATGAATAATAGGAACATCTTCCAAGAATGCGGTCGGTCCTGAAGAAGCGTTTGCTACCTAATGCCCATGGTTTGTAGAAAACTTAATACTGCCCTAATCTTTCAGGACTATAGGATAGCAACTCGGCACAATGGTTCATGTGTAGTATTTGGATACACATAGTTTCGTTGCGTTTACGTTCGCCATAATACGTTTACATTACGGAACAACGATTACGTTCATGAAAAAAGCTCATTTACAAACAGTTTATTCTTTCTTTATAGCATTTCTCCGTAGTATTGTTTCATGCAAGTTTAAAAGTAACGGAAGACTGGATATAAACGGCATACAAACAACTAATGATTTTATTTTGTTTCTCACATTTGAAAACAGTGGATGCAAATTTAGTGCACTGGCCAATCTGAATGATCCGTTCTTTTGTTAGGTATTTGAGAGATTCAATCGACGGGTAAACGACGGTTTGAATACTCATTATCACGATTATACTTTCAGTTAAAGGGAGGGGGCGGATAAAGACGAAAAGCTTGTCACTTATAGTTCATTTCAAACTATTTTTAAGTACATACTCTCTAAGGCAGTTTCTTTCGGACTCCTAATACATCGAAAAATACACTTCATCGGCCAAGGGCATCATGGAATCGTTTAGAGAGGCAATAAACTCCAGGGTGAGTGTCTTTCAGATATTTTACTTTCCATGTAACTAAATCAGGATCACATCTTCGTTCACAAGAGACACTGCTTACTTTGCATCAGTCTTTACAAGAGATACATTCCTTTTTATTTTGTTGGCGGCAGTACGTTTTTGGCTTGGATTGAAATTTCCTCGGAATTTGTTTAGAAACAAGCGCTCAGAATAAACATTAGTGATTTGATACGGGAATTTTATTTTCGTAACAAAGAAAAGCTAGAAAAAAGAAAGCAATAACATCTTGCCTATGTACCATGTAATTAATGTTTTAACATGTGAATGTGTTCACACATTCTTCTTGAACAATATCTGTCAATCCTCTACTGATAGATTTAAAATTTTGTTTGCGCATAACATGACTTTTCCGAGAGCCAGCAGCTGCAAAGTCTTGTATTTATCTTC
The DNA here is from genome assembly GCA_030765055.1 of Mantis religiosa. Classification (NCBI taxonomy): domain Eukaryota; kingdom Metazoa; phylum Arthropoda; class Insecta; order Mantodea; family Mantidae; genus Mantis; species Mantis religiosa. Next base: position 94,931,772 of record CM060949.1, on the reverse strand, counting down.
ACCGAGACTTGACTATTAACTTGTATACATTTCAAACCAATTAAAGAGAAACTGTATACTTCAGAAGATTCACTTGCGTGTTGCCATTACAACTTACGAATTCTATTTGAATCCTTCTAAAATTTATGCTGTACACTTTGAGATGTTACCTAATAATTCTTTTGCTTCTAATTGCAGGCATGAACAATCATCCGCTATGTAACTGCTATTTAAGAAGTTACACACATACAACAAAATGTAGGCTGAAGGAATTTGAGGAATGCCACTCATTACAAAAGCAGGTATTTTACATTACATTTGTCGTATAGTTAAGAAAAGAATTGAAAATGTGACTGATTCCTACGCATTCCCAACTCTTCTCCCAGTTTGTTCATTCAGGAGTGAAATTTGTTGGGAAAACGCACTTCACTGTATTCTTATCAGCATCCAGTGACTGTAAGGAGCGAGAGACTTGGATTTTGGCATCTGTCCCGAAGCATAACGTGCAATAGGAAATCTTGTCCCAGTATGACCATGGTTAACAGCCGCAGCATCTACCGCAGGAGTACACGTCACTAAGCGCTCAGGAATTCCTAGTGCGAGGAGAGAGGTCAGTGACGGCCAGCGAAGCAGATTCCATTGAACTGCCCAACGCATTTCGTACGGAATTTCGCATAAGCGTTGACTCGCACTACTCTATTTTGTCTCCCCCCCCCCCCCAATTTGAGTGAAGCTGTTAAAACTGCAAGAAGTAAATTGTCCCCTATGCTATAACTTTTTACCTGTTCCTTTTCCTTGATGTTTTGTTTTCCTGCTCGTTACCCGTATTGTATGTCTTAAATTAGCGGTTAGCTTCATTACCATCACAAAATACTTTTAAACCCTTATTTTCTATACACTTCTGGAATGTTAGAAGCACGTATTAAACTATTATTATTATTATTATTATTATTATTATTATTATTATTATTATTATTATTATTATTATTATTATTATTATTATTATTATTAATTAAACGTTCCTATACTGTCGGATGACGGGATTAAAGCAAATAGCATGTACAATTTTCCAGAAACTTGAGTTTTGTGCAAGCGGTTGGGACAACATGGTATTTTCCCTCAGTTTACTATCATAACTTGAAAAATAAAACAAATTAAGTCAGTGCATGTAAGTGCAGAACTCAGCGTCCGTTCATGTGGAATTTCTTAATAAACACTGCAACGATATGCTTAAATGCTATATTGGTTCTCGAAATTTTGATCGGATTACAATACTGGAGACATTTTCTAAATACTGCACTAAATACGTAGTACGCATTTTAACTAAAATGCTAAAATCATTCTTTATCATTATTGGAACCACTTTCCTTATTACATGCTTATATCGTATATTATTCTTACACTTTACATCGAATCATCAGTGGTTAGTTGGTAGTAACAACAGTAGTACCTATGGGTACCTACCTACTCAAGGTACTCATAAAAATGCTCGACCCAAGTTTTACAACTCAAACAGCACTAAACGTTAACTCTAACAAGAGCATAAAACATGAAACTGGCAATGAATTCCTTTGCAACAATAACAAAAAGAACAGTTCTTCCATTCTACAACAGCCGTTTTCAAACATATTTTTGTGATTTGTTAAAATTGGAAAATTCGGTTAAATATTCTGCCAATAGGTATGCATATTTCCCCTCATACTGTTTGAATTTAATACTTCGTAAAATATACTTTATACCTGAAAAATTCTAGCAAGCAGGAATTCATGTTCGAAGTTATTTTCCTCTTATAAGCAAGCTCAATTTTAAGTAATTCTTATAACACTCATTTCTTAAGGCAGTCTTTAGGAGCAATGGAAGGATTCCGGTTTAACTCAGCTACTTAGTTAAAATCTGGACTCTGTGCTGGCAAATGTACGACTTCTGGTCAGTTATATAACAAGCATTCCTTGGAAGCATGTGATTATCTTGATATAATTTAATCACATTTCTTATCCCTAACTCCACAGCACACTGAATAAAGTTTTCTCTGAGAATGTGGAGGCACAAATATTTATCTACAGCATTTCAATGAAAAGAAATATTTTTACTCCACGTGCCGATACACACTCCAATACTATCACATTGCTGCCTCTGTGTTTTTCTGTAGGGTGTAAATTCCTTTTGTCCAAGTCTATTGTGCATAACATGAACCCCGCCCCCTGTTCTGTTTTAAACACTTAAACGCGAATTTTTATTTTAAATATTACATTCTGTATCTCTTTTGCAGTATTCCTTAGTGAACTGCCACCTCTTTGCTGTGCTACTTTTATTTACATAGTTGTCCTGTTGAAGCTTTCCTTTCTAATAAGTTAATAAGCCCTATTTATGGCTGCACAGTTTTGGCAGACGGAGTTCGGTCGTCAATTTTGGGGCCCTTATTTTAAGGTTACTACCTTTCTCATAAACAATTCCTTCTTTCCATCACTCAGCTTCTGTGGCAAAGATTCGACTCTTCCTTCCTGTCCAAAGTGTTAAATGTCTTCAATCGTGCTCCATGTTACATTTATCTTCGCAGCAATTTTTCTATGCGTGTGACCATTAACATGGCGAAAGATCACAAATTCTCTCTGTTCAAATGTTATTTTGGCTCCTCTACGTCCCATTTAACTTTTCGTTACACCATGGCAACTTAGAAGTCCAAGTTTGTCGCTGATGGTAATGAACGTGTGAGAATCAATTTTCACACCATCTGAGCCGTCGAATACAAGCATAACAATGATCTATTATTAAAGTAACGCGTGTATATATTGTTTTGAAGCCAATGGTATCTACGAGCTAAGAGTTACTATCTTTGTTGTAAAACTCCAACAGGCCGCCTTTATTTAATCTTTTGTTTATGTTTTATTTTCAATATGAAGTTTAATATCACTTGATAATTTCAAACAATTTTGCAGAAATTCTTATGAAAGAAAATATTTATGTGAGGACTTGTGTATCTCTTAGTAACACAAAAATAGTTGTAAAACTTCTAACACTTAACGCAAAATAGCTTTGTCTATATATAGATCTACAACATTTTTATAGATGTTTTAAGAGATAAAACATAACGAAAATCTTCACTGAAGGGATGCGGGGAAAAAGCACACAGAAGCACGCACGCACGCACACGTCCTTCTTAAAAGGTACTTCGCTTATTAAGATTTAATTTCGATTTCTCTACTAAATTGTTTTCCCATAGTAAACATATATCTTCACTAAGATTATAACGGAGAAAATGAAATCGTGTGTGTATGTGCGAGAAAAGAGCAATTCTGAAAACCACTTACTTAGATTTTACCATAATATAGCCTGAGAAACGTTCTGAAACCCTTTCCAATATCAATTTAGCGCCCATTGGCTGCCACCTCTATCTCAGGAGGTCCCAATTTCGAATCTGGATCAAGGGAGCTACGTGGATAAGGTTTTTTCCAGGATTTTTCCTCACGCTGAAAGATGAATATCGGGTAACTTGAATGGCCCAGGATTATTTGAGCATTATTTCACCCATTTCATTCTTTGTCCGATGTGACTTACATTGGAGAACACTAATTGAAAAAAATGGGTAAATCAGCATTTTCTTCTATTTTACATTATGTATACATGTATAAAGTGAGCCAAAATCTTTAACCACATCTTCGGTGCCTTGACTAAAAAATTCTTGCCTGCAGTACTCTACAGGTTAAATGTAAAGCAAATTATGAAAGGCCACGGAAAATGTAGAAGTTATTTCATAAGATTAATTCAAACAGTAGTTATAGTGTACGAAATCTATACAACTGTAAAACATAATTTAATCTGATTGTCCGATATCTGAAAGAAAAACATTCCACCTACAGTTACGTTTTTAAGAGATAATATAACTAAATGTAAAATGTATGATACATTCATAATGATACGTAATATTCCAAATGTGTAAATCCACTAATTGTTGTATCAGTTATAACGCTAACAAGCCCTTCTGCCGCAATAGGGTTTCAGAAAATATGGTCAGACATTTTCGGAGGCTTTCTTGAGGCTTCAATTAAAGCAGGTTACATATGGAATGTTGCTTCACTATGCTTCTTCGTATTATTATTATTATTATTATTATTATTATTATTATTATTATTATTATTATTATTATTATTATTATTATTATTATTGATGAAATACGTTTGTATGAGTTTACATGGAATATTTATCTCATAAGTTATCAACCTCTGCAGATTTATCGAAGTTTACATACAATCTTTGACCTGTATCGTGTGACTGATAAGTTTGAAACAATCATTATAATGAGCACCCTGACTGTTGTTACTCAGCAACAGTTCTGTTTTTGTGTGTATGTTTTTTTAACGTTGTTTATGCTCGACCATGCCAATCTTCAGTATTAATACAAGTGGTAGCAGTACTTTAATGGGCCTCATTAAAGTACACCTGTTCATTAAAGTATTGGTATTCGACCAATCAGAAGTAGCCGCGTAGCATTGTAACAGGACACGTATCGATTATTCTTGTTTCGATCGACAACGGTACCAGGGCAATTTTAGAAAAAAGTCAAAATGTCTGAGACTGGTAACAGTGACATAGAACTTACACCCCCCGGGAATTACGGCAAAGGCACTCAATGTTACGAATAACTTGCCACAAAAGTCAATAAAGATGTACGACGAATTCAATTCACAATTCATGGATTGGAGAAAATCAAAAGGTATAAATTCGTTTTCAGAAAATGTATTCCTAATGTATTTCGAAAAATTGTCTCAAAATATGACATCATCGACCTTGTTGTCCCACTATTATATTTTGAAATCAACACCCAACATTAGGCAGCAAATTGACTTACTTCACTAACTGTACAATAAATAAACAATATTTGAAATAAAGTCAGTTCTGTTCATATTATCATTAGCATTAATTCCAAATGATATTTCAATAAATTCAATTTGTTCCAGTTTGTCTATACTTTCTTAAACTGTGTCACACGTTAACAGCAGTTTATATGAAAGTAATCTATTTCTGCGCCTGCGTACTACGTCTCACTTTAGATATAGGAATAACGATTGTAACATCACTAAAACCAGAAATGAATAATTTGAAATGAAACTTTTCATTTAGATACATGATCGAGCTTAAACAGTCGTATGAAACTTGACTATTATGGTAGTAATTAAAACACTTGTATCATAATTACTACCATTATAGTCTCGTTGCATAATATACTATTACATGAAATATATGCGTAATACCGTTTATAATTCTCATGATTAAATATACCGATAAAACTAAATATGGCCTCCTTGGGGTCCAATCGTATCTTCTGTATTAATTGCATTAGAATTAGTTTCCGGTTGCTGCCAATTTGCTGTTTTGTTCTTATTCTTGTAATTTCTTATTAATTCATCACAAGTCCCTTGAAATGTCCCTTGATCTACTCCCGGCAAATGTAAGGAGTGTTCTCAATTAGGATTACTGGCTGTTCACTTTAAGTTTTGCAACCTTATGTTAATATTTCGATTATACAAGACAAAGTAGATACTCTGGTAATCAAGTGAATAATATGAACAAATAGCACATTAGTGTACGAGCCTCTAAGGCTGGGAATGAACGATAGATCTAATCCACGCCACATAAATCTGAGTGGTTCTATACATAGACCTGTTACCACAACCGGAGGAGATACGAGGGGAGTTCAATAAGTAATACAACACATGTTTTTTCTCGGCCAATTTTGTTGAAAAAACCTGACATTTCTTGCGGAACATTTTCAAACATTTCCACTTCGTCTCGCATAGTTTCATTGGCTTCCAATAGGTGACAAAGCTATACGGAGATTTTAAAATGACGTCTGTAACGGAGCTGCGTTCCAAACAACGGGCAATGATTGAGTTTCTTTTGGTGGAAATCCAGGTCATCTAAGATATTCATAGGTGCTTGCAGAATGTCTACGGTGATCTGGCAGTGGACAAAGCACGGTGTGTCGTTGGGTAAAGCGTCTGTCATCGCCGCAAGGTCAAGCAAAACTGCCTGATCTCCCGCGTGCTTGGCGGCCGTGTACAGCTGGACTCCAGCAATGTTAGAGCGTGCGAACACACTCAATCGAGATGATCTACGGATCTCAATCAAACACTTCATTGCTCAACTTGAAGTCTTTGTTGGTAGTGCTGTCACAATTGCTCACCAGTTGGGATATTCAAAGGGATCCCGCTGTGTCCCTTCATGTCTAACCGAAGACCATAGAGAGCAAAGGAGAACCATCTGTGCGGAATTGCTTGCTCGTCATGAGGCTGATGAGGACAGTTTTTTGTCATTGTTACTAGCGATGAAATATGGGTTCATCACTTAGAACCCGAAACAAAACGGAAATCAATGGAGTGGCGCCACATCCACTCCCGTACCAAGAAAAAGTTTAAAGCCATACCCTCAGTCGGTAGTCATGGCTAGGGTCTTCTGGGACGCTGAAGGAGTTATTCTGTTCGATATCCTTCGCCAGTTCAAACGATCAACTGTGCAGTGTATTTGTGATACTCTTCGAAAATTAAAGAAACGACTTCAGCGTGTTCGTAGGCACAAAAATCCCAACGAACTTCTTCTCCATGACAACGCAAGACCTCACACAAGTTTTCGCACCCGAGAGGAGCTCACAAAACTTCAGTGGATTATTCTTCAACATCCTCCCTGCAGCCCCGATCTAGCACTGTCGGATTTTCATATGTTTGACCCAATGAAGGAAGCAATTCGTGGGACGCACTACGCGGATGATGAAGTTATTGTTGCAGTACGACGTTGGCTCCGACATCGACCAGTGGAATGGTACCGTGCAGGTACACAGGCCCTCATTTCAAGGCAGCGTAAAGCCGTAGCATTGAACGGAGATTACGTTGAAAAATAATGTTGTGTAGCTAAAAGATTGTGGAATAACATGGAGTATTTGAATGCTGAATAAAACATCTGTTACAAAAAAAAAGTGTTGCATTACTTATTGAACCGTCCTCGTATCTATCGAGATTTTCTGTCATCTAAATTTCTAGTATGGCTTCTACCGTTCGAACAAATGATACTCAATGTGCTTAAGAGATCTCTTCCAAAAGTAAAAGGAAGTCAGCATCAAAGAGATTTAAATACCTTCCGAAGCAAACGTGTACTAAGTATTTTTACACAAAAGATCCTCGCCTTTTGGCGGGCTTGAACCCATGAATTTTACCTACACTCAAAGCCGAAAACATTATTAGCATATTGATTAAATGACTGCATATGTCAAAAAACCGGAAGCGTTTTTGTGCCATTCTCACAACGGTCATCCAGCTTACTCAGAACATGTTCCTCTTACGCATTGTGATGGACAACAGAAGCGTATAAAGATCTTCTCTAAGAAATATGTTTATGTTTAGGAGAATTTATAATCTGAATTCTGAAGGTGCCTAGAATTCGATTTCAAAAATAGAACTTACGTAAGCAGAAACCATTTTTTTTTTTCAGTTGTAACCAATGTTATCTTTGCCCAGGTACGAAATCTGATATTTCTTCTAACTAGTACGAAGGAGTTTTCTTGAACATCTAAGTGGTGTGTCCACAATTTTAATCCACATCTTCATATAATATCCAGTTTTCCTCTACTATGTACAATGAATGTTCTGTCTCACACGTAGTTGAACTTATAATCCATATTTCATAAATTTATTTAATTATTTCACATATAAGTAACTTCCATGTGTTCCAATGACAGCGGTGGTCGATCTCATACGGAAAGATGATTGCTCTGTTCATAAAAAAAAAATATAGTGAAAAGAAGAAGTCACAAGCATATGTTGCTGACAAATAAAGCAGCAATACTTGTAAAACCGCTTTGTGAACCCCTATATATATATTGTAACAGGACGTGTGGCAATGTTGTCGTGGACTGGAGTCTCAGGAAGCAGAGCTTCCTGTGCCTTTGTATGCAACAGAGATATGGGCGTGGATCACAAAGGAAGTCTTGAATCACTTAACAGAAAAAGAGCACTATACTGCTCTTCGTCTTCATTAACAGATCTGTAACTGGTTGTTTCCAAAAAATATGCGGTAGTTTACATCAATTAACGTAGCGATGTGTACTACACAGAGAAAGGTATCCGGCTACCACAACTGGACAGGCGCTAGTCTGATTCCAAAATCGCTGGTTCGAAACCGATCGATACCAATCTCTCTTAACAGTGTGCTTAAAGGCGATAGCCACATGTCAGTAGATTTACTAGTACGTAGAAGAATTCCTGCGGGACGAAATTCCAGCAAATCGGAGGGCACTGAACAGATTCAGGCAATTAACAAAACGGAAGATAAAATAGCCAAATGTTACCAGTGTCAATCAGCACAGTAAATCAAATCGATAGAAACTGCATTTAATTTTTAATTTAATTTTAATTTAATTTACATTAAATTTACATTTAATTTCCTATTTCTCGTTAGACGATTAGCACAATTACGGTCATGCAATAAAATTAAGTTAAAGTTAATGTGTATAGTTACTGCAATAATAATAATAATAATAATAATAATAATAATAATAATAATAATAATAATAATAATAATAATAATAATAATAATAATAATAATAATAATAATAATAATAATAATCGCTACTTTAAAACTAATTGTTTTCCAAAGGTTGGTAGAAGAATGCGTTCCCCCAAAAATTCACTGTGGTATCTGAAAATACGCATTTCTAAATGCAATAGTTCCTTCCCAAAAATGTTAGAGTATGATACTGTGTATAGCGTATATCTCTGAAAATAAAATTAAAATACGCAAAGTTAAGTAAGCACAAACTTGGAATATATGTCCATCATCTTTCATGTAACACGAAGGGTTTGAACACGTAAATTTCTGGATTATTCATTGCATGGAAAATTTGTTTATACTTAATTTTTATTTTAAAAAATAACGATTTCAATTAAAATATTATATTTTACAAAGCTGAGTAGAATAAGGCGCAAACCTTACATCTTTTTGTAAACAGACTGAAGACTCACTTTGGTTTGAATAATTCATAACCTTGGAAACCAGGGATAAAACAAAAACTTATTTGAGAAAGGAAATAGAATATTTTAAAATGTGCAAACTGGGGTATTTTTCTTTTTATAGCTTCAGCATTTACAAGAAGTTTATTTCGTGTTGTTGGACTTATTTTCCAGTATTTCAAGCTACATCGTTCTGAAAAAATAGTACTCGTTCTTTTGATTCTCATTAAGCTAGGCAAAGAATATTCAAAATATCAGGTCCTGCTATTACGAGCCTCTTTTTAGTAGTAGTACTAAGGTAGCTACAAAATGCGAATGAACATAAGATGGGGCTAGGCGTGGCTGATCTATCGCTACTAGCCAGTGCGGTGCATGCAACGTTGTACATGCATACTGGCTCGCTTTCTCAAATCATACGCTAATTTCTTTGCGCGCTCTAAAGATACTAATTACAGAATTATTTTGTTTTTCCCATGTTACATAGCTATATCTTCTTAAAATTACTGTTCAAACCCTACGTTTGTAGCACATCTGATTTGGGAGATATGGAAAGATAAAAGACGCCTGAATAGAAAGAAAAGAATCATTAACTGTCCGTGAAGAAAAGCACACACGTGGTATACTGCAGATTAGTATTCGTACTTTATGCTATGTTAATACAATAAGTGCACTGCAATCATTTCAGAAAATACTATAGAAAAGTATTTTTTATATTTAACAAACATATTTTACAAGTGGTGCTTCAGTGATAAGTAATTCGCCGGATATTTACATTTACTAACGTTATAAATGCATAAATATAATTTATATGTTGTAAACACATTGTTGAACTGATCTTATTATAGCTCGTCGATTTGCTGAGCACCTTGTGCAGTCTGTCAACAGGTGTTAGCCAGTTGGGTGGCTGTAGAAAGGTAAAGCTAATACATACATTCATTTTGTGGAGGTGGGATTGGAAGCAACCATAATTTATAACGATTATGAAATTGGGCTGTAGAGCTAAGATCAGTCTGTAGGGTATTTTGTGGAAGAAACTTTTAGTGTAGAAGGCAACTACAAAGACGTATAAATTGGAATTCGAAATGGTTGAGTTATAGTCGGTTAAGTTACTTGCCTCGAGTTAGAAGAAGGCATCTTAGGATCTTAGGATCTTCCATCTCTCTGTACAGACGGAATTGTGTAGTAGTCCTGATTTGCCCTGAGTTAGAGAAAGCGATTTGTAATATATATTGGTTATGTAGCTACGCCAGACTGTCACAACGTTCATTCCCATGAACTATTTGCCTTTGATTCATTAGTGAAAATATTTTCACGGGCTGTAGATCAGCGGGTGTGTGATTTGTTCTGTTGCAGGTGGCAAAAACCACAGCTTTGTGTCTACGTATGACGTCGTTGAGGTTCTGGTGTTCTATTTATCTATTCATTTCAAAGCCAAGACAAAATTCAAGTTTAACCTGGAGTTATTTTTACTCGTGTGAAACTATCACTGGAATTTTTAAGGCAAACATACCTGCGCCAACGTAGTTATTTCTCTTGAAATCGAAGATGTGTGAAGACGATGCAACGGGCATATGTGTTGCAAATGTGGGTTGGTTGAAGTTGTTCTAGAAGCTCCATGTTGTAGTGATCATTATGCAACGGGTTATTGCAAATGGGATGCATGATGTTGTGATGATCTGTTTCTCACCTTAGTGACGATCTTGCAGTCGGATCCTGTAGGTTCCTCGGCAGCATCACTGAAGCAAGAGATCTTACCTCTGGGTGTGGTCGCGGAGTATAGGAAGTTAATATTGCTATTGTTGGAGAATGAACAATTCTTTTCTTTAAATAATGTGGATTTTATTCCAACGAAACAATTTTAAACTCTGATACAATTTTAAATTATGTAAATGATGTCTTTTAACATACGATGATTGTTGCATCAATAAACTATTTCTCTCTTGTACACGTCATTAGTGCAAAATAAATGCATTCACTCAAAATGGTTTCTGCACATTCTCGGAGCGACACAAATACACGTCTTACTCCTACGAAAGTTGCTTGCAGAAGAAAGCTAATTGCAGATACCTCCTGCTCTCTTCTTTCTCCGTTGCTATAGCAACCAAATAACCTATCTCATACTGGTCCACGTCACACATTAGGTAATCACATTCTTAAAATTACCAATAATGATAATATTACATAACATTGCACTCACATTGCATCATCTTATGACCAACCTAATTGTTCACTTTCATTTCCGTACAAATTACTCTTTTCATAAAAATTCCAAATCAATTTTTAAAATTTAGAAACATGAAATAACCGCCATATCGGGAAATTCGGTGTTTTCCACCGCAGTAGTTTCTATGTCTATATGGTTATATTGAGGTGGATTCCTTTGAATCTTGTTGGAATTGTTATTCTTTACAGAATATCGATCACAGCACTTGTGGTTTGATTCCTGACAAAAACTCTTACGCATAGATGGATAGCAGCAATATATATCCATATCTCCGCAGTACACTTTAAGATGAAAGAATGGATAAATGTACATCATCAGAGAGAGATAAGAAAATCCAAGCGATCTGGAAATATTGACATTAATTTAGCGGGAAGTTTCGTTCTCACAAGGAATTACGAGGGCTTTTTTTTTTTTTTTTTTTTCAAACTCCGGTTGCTCTGTAGCGAGACCAGGCAAACCTAAGTAGGCGGATTTGTCCACTGTACAACAGAGCAATTAGCCTACCTTAACGCCCACCGGGGCCAACGTCAATACGTTAGTTGTAACAGAGCTCTACGGGCACTTAAACATGGCCGCTATCATTGTTTCTCCCGCCAAGAGAGATCTGCGAAGCGTCATTCGTTTTCTGCAGGCAGAAAGGAATATTGCAGAAATTAATCGAAAGATTAGCCGTGTGTTTGGTGCACACGGCATGCACTCCATATCTAGCGCCAAGTGACTCATCTTTTTCGGCAGCTTAAGAAAGACCTGCGAGCACGAATGAAAACCTATCGCCATATGCTTATGGCTCACGTTTATGAACAGGTTGCTGGAAAGTTCGTTTATCGATATAAAAAATGTCTTAACCTTCACGGTGACTATGCGGAAGATTAACTAATTATGCTTGACTCCTAAAATGTCATTTGGTGATTCACATTAGTCTTTCTGTTATGCTCTATCGGAGGCTGAAAAAAAAATCCTCGCAGAATACTTGGGTGGAAGATTTTAAGTTCAAGCATTTGTCCTATTCTTCATGGTCTAAGATTGTCTTTACGGCACCTATAGATTTCCCTAATGTAAAACCATATTGCTGCGATGGAATCAGATTATAGAACGAAGAAAAACTATAGTTTATCCATAGTTTCCACAAACATTTCGTCATGTTCAATTGTTTTAATTTCAATTGCGTTTATTATTTATTCAAATACCTTATAAATATATGTTATACCTTACTTAATCACTATTAATGACAAAATTGAAATACTTTGCGATTCATAGCAGATTGATTCACCGATACCTTGCTACAGACTGCAGTTTTCTTCTGTTCGTTTAAGAAATTCACGTTCAATTTTTTTCCAAATTTGAGCAAAGCATCCTGTAAACCCTTCAACATTATCTCCCAAAAGTTGAATAACTTTGTGCATATATTTAAGCATGCCAGCACCAATTGCATAGGTTCTAGACATTTTTGTCGTCTAAAGGTTATTTACATACTGGCCTACACCATAGTCCTCGAAGTCAGGCTTTGGCTCCGTATTAGGGGGCCTACTGTCTCCGAGATTCGTGTTCTGATTCTTCGTTTTTCGTTATCGTTCGAAAGCCAGGATATAATTAAGGAGGAATCTGTAATGAAGGGTTTTTGCTGTTTCTTCCTCTGACAAGACGGGGAATCCGCTTGTTCGTGTTACCGCAGTAGGTGTTCCTTCGGCGAACCCTTGCTGTTCCTGTAAATATTACAAGGCACCTCGTTGCTGTTCTCGGTCCAATATAGTTTCCAAGGTTCTTACTTGGCTTTAATTAGTTCTGGTTTGTACTAGTTTCTTAGGGTTTTAATCCGTTACCGTGTCTCCCTTTTGTGCCGGGGTTTTGCTTCTCTTATCTGTTTTTCAGTGCAGATTTGCTTCCTCAGAGTATTTAGTTTAGGTGACCACCAGGGCTTGAACTTTTATGTTGGTAAGAAAGACGGTGAACAGCTATTGCGTATTTTATTCAGTTGTTCCCATATTGTGACGGGACATTCTGTGTTCTTGTGGCAGCGTTGTTTAATTTGGTCATTCATAGTTTGTCCGATTTATAGTTCTCTATTTGTGTTTCCAACTTCTGGAGGGGTTGCTAGCTTAACAAGTTATACTTATAAAGCATTTGTCGGCAGCAGTTTAATGGTTATACAATGTGTCTGGTTGTGTATCTTTTCACTCACTTGTCAGTTACGGATTCTGTGATTTTTTTGATGGATGTGAATAATATCGATTCAGGTTTCTCCGAGCAGTGCAGAAACTGGAGATAACCTTTTCAATCTCTGTGATTAAGTCATGGGCTGTTACCAATTCCACTAGCGTTCTACCTCTAAGTATTGGACTATACCATAAGCTGTCAAAACCCAGATAAAGTGTCCAACCTAGGTTGAATTTTTGAGAAAGGTTTTACGTAGAACTACTATGTTCCAGTATGTCACAGAAGTCGGTACGACCTAACAATGTATTACTGTGCTACGCTAATGATTAACATGCGGCAATTCAAAACTGAGTCAGAAGATGAAGTTATTCAGCGTCGCGAAAAGCAGCATCACCTTTCTCCAAATGTACATTCGCAGCACACGCGCAGTCTACTTCTTAGACAAACAAGATAAACAATAACCTGTAAAATAGAAATAGTTGTAACTTCAGTATCATTGATGTCCAACACTTTTTAATGTTAATGTAGAATTTGAATTTTCAGTGATTAAATATAAAATATTAAGGAAGAGTAAATCAATAAAAATTAAAACTATGGCTTGGACTAGAGTTCAAAAAATTTCCAAATTCGTCCGTTTATGACATGTTCACGAGAAAACTAGCAGAATGGGAGAGAAAACGGAAGATCTTGCAACGCTGTGTTTGACTCCACGTGGAGTTAAAACAGTCTATTATTTATAATTTATATGATTTCCTTGATCAAATGACACCTCATTGGTGCAACGTGGAACATCAGTGACTTCCGGGAACAAACAATGAAATGAAATTGAGTTTTATTTATGGACGCCCTTTAACTGCTATAGTCCTTAGCGTCCCATTCTGGGCGAGAAACGCCATTTAATTTTATCAAGCTTGACATCTCTCTACGACACGGGACCACCGGCTTTTCTTCCCTATAGAAGGAAGCCATGCTAGGGATTTTTATGCCCAATAAAATCCATCGCCCTCCGCCACCCGCGACCTCGTAAAATCAGTGGCTAGGTAGCCTACGGAGAATGATGCACGCGGTTTATGCCGAAAGACTTGTGATGATCAAAGGCAAAGCGCATGTTAACAATAACAGTAGCATAATAAGAGATAAGGACATTGATGGGCATGGCAACAATGTCATTTGGTGTAGTAGATATTTGATATTGCACATAACTGCATACTTCTTCACAGATTATCTACACCTGATTATCTGTTCACAAATAATTTGCAGAACAAATGTGAAAGTAAAGGAATATAGTAAGTAGGAAGAGGTATACATTTTGTCAAAATGACAAATTTCAAAGGGAACCGCTGTCCTTTGCCCCTAGGTTGTAAATATTAGCCAACAAAAGGGGACCATTATAAACAGGACGAGAGACATTGTAGCCAGTTTTCTGGATCCCTTATTTTCTGCAGATGTATACCCTGTACACCCAAACCTCAAAGTAACACCGTCCTTGACAGAGGAATGGGCAGATGTGTCATGTTTTGGAGAAAAAAAAAATTATGCCATGAAATTGTAACACATCTTTTTCTAAAGTTATATCAACATCTACGGCAGTTCTTGCTTACATCATCCAATATGAACAGAAAAATGGTCACAGTTGTATGATCATCTTGCCGTAAAATTTGCTCGAGTAACTTGCTACTAGATACCATCAGTTACGTGTCCTGTCTTTCATTGACATTCGTCCTCACAGTGGATCTAAACATTATACATAGTATTTTGAAACACATTGTTTCTATATTTAAAACTATATAAAACACAAAGTGGAATGTCGAAAGACTGAAAATAGTAGAGCTAGTTATTCCTCATACTTCAGGATTAACGGTCGCTCTTTAAGCAGGACTGCTTGGAAATGTTTTATTCATAAGCTTACTGATACGTGCTAACTCGTACCACGAACTTTTTACGGGGGAAATTGATATCGCTGAAATAGCGTGAAAGCTTGTACAACCCACAAAACATGTCTTATCACCTTAAATTACATACTTATAGCTTTAATGCAACAAACTAACAAGCAAAAATATTTTTGAGAGAAATCTCTTTGGATGAATGAATGCTTTTGAGACTTCGTTTTTACTTGTGTGGATTACAAAAGTTATTACATTAATAACCAAGTGCAACACTACCGGGATCTGAGAATTCTGGACCTCAGAAGCTCTACATGTGAAAGTAAACAATTATATTGGGGAAAAATTCAAATTTATCTTATGGGTGCTATTTTCTTAGCATTCGTCTTTTTAAGCATTGGAACTATAAGCCACGTTATAAAAGACATCGTAACAGCTGAACTAGTTCAGCTGATGTAACCGCTGACCCTTTTAGAGCTGACTATTCAATGATTTCCAAAATTATAGAAAGTTCTAACATTCAAGACCAATTTCCTGTTAGTGAACACGAAATTTCTATTAATTGCTACACCTTCCGTCGGGTTTCTCTCTTCTCCCATTACTTGGGGACATTGCAGCATTTCATTGTCGGGTTAAATGGATCCGCCAAAACTGCTCCTCTGTTACAACTCCTATCATGGTTCTCCTTGCGCTTTAGCTGCTCATGGTCTTTAAGACGTGGTTTCTAAGACGTAATGCGACAATGGTTACGTACAGCAAGTACAGGAAGTACTTCGTATTTCACCCACTTGGATTTTAAAATCTTGCATTTCACGTTTATATGCGTCATTTGATTCTTTTTAATGGCTCCAAAAATTTTGATTAAAATGTCAATAAAATGTATATCTAAAATTTTTTGGAAGTTGCCTGATAAGTCTTCTTTATATAGAAGAAATGCCATATAGTTTTGATAACTAGTAAACAATTAGCACTAGACAGAAACTAATGTATACCTCTTTAAAACAAAACCATTTCAATTTGCTATTTGTGGCATTAGCAATTTCTCAGATATTCGTTGCTACTGGTTTATTTCACATTCTGTCTTTTTTAATTGCTGTCTTCATTCAGTTGTTTTCGCGATGTTCGGAAATAGTACAGAAATTCAAAATCTGCTGCTTTTGATCAGTTGACTATAGTTTCGCTCTTCTGTATACCTCTTGTACGTACCTGTAACAAAATCAGTATTTCTGTTTACATGAAGCATACAGCTACAAAAACAAGTTTCTGTAACAGTAGTTGGCAGAAGTGATACAAGCAAACCACTAAAGACACAGAAAGTATTATGAATGCAGTCCTAAGAGTTCTTTTTCTTTCGCAATCATGCAAGGAGTGGAATTTCAAAATCAATGCATAACGAGCCCTTTTAAAAACCGTTATTAGCCTGAATCCCTTTACACCTACAACCAAATGTGTATGTGGTAAAAGCATTTCTGCAACATTTACCTCCATAACAGGAAAAGGAGTAAGTTTTTCTATGAATAGGCAATAGAATAATGTGTAGAGAGCTTCATGACATTAAAACACATCAGATTTTTAAACATGGATTAAACCAATTGACTTTGTGCTTACCTCATAATCAGCGCTAGACACGATGGGTTATTTTCCTTTCATCTCTACACTGTGTCCTATCAGCTTTTCCAAATTCAAAAAACATCAATAGTAATTCCGCCAGCTATGTTAACACTCAAACAAAACTGACTGTTCGAAGAACTGAGTCAAAGCTGATGCTATTTTCGGCTATTTTGAAACGTGATACATAAATTGCCACGTTTTAGCAGTTTTGTTCTCCTGTCAACTTATACGTCGACGTGTTTGAGGTGCTACTGAAAACTAGTTTTATTCTTACTCCGGCTAGAAAATATCAGAGTATTAATTTTCATTTCCGCTTTATCATTTTAACATCCATTCAAAATCCGTTTTAAAATATGTTTAAAAGAAGTATTTTCTTGGAAATTAATTGTCCTTTCACACTGGCCGTGTGTAGGCTAAATTGTGGAAACGTTGAGTCAGACTGAAAAATTCAATTCCAATTCCGAGTCAGTTGGAGAATTTAATGTCATATCGGCACGTTGGCCATAGTAGCTCAATGGTTAGAGCGGCTGGACGGAGACCAGAAGAACCGTGGTTCAAATCCCGGCTATGGCACTGAATTTTTAAGTCTGACTCTACGTTTCCACAAGTATTTTCTTGCTGCGCGTACATGGGTAGGATGTTAGGAGTATAAATGTAAATATTTGTATTGGTAACACAGAGCAGAGTAATGAACCTGACAACAATATTTCCTTCATTTGCAAACTAATAAGTTTAGGTTTTAAGAGTAGTGTGTTTTCAGGTTGATTAGTGTCTCCAAGTAAACGCGGCACATACTTGCCATGCGTGTTTATTTTCCCGGGAGGGTAGTTTATTGGGAGGGGTGAAGCAGAGTAAGCAGTCCTCAACCTAAAGAATGTCGAGGTCACTTCAAAAAACTAATAGCAAACGAAGGAATCCAAATATTTCTTATTTGTGTTGTCTACAACTTACACTTTCATAGAGAAGTGAGAAAGGGAGTTCAAATACCTCTATTCGTGGATTTAATGCCTATCCTTGTATTTCCAATATGAGCATTGTTGATTTTTATGTATTGTCTCTTAAATAATTGTCTCTCTATTTTACTATATCTTCCTTTTCTTTTGGTTTCCCAAATCAATTTCTTTTGGTTTCACTAACAATGACAGGAGACTTGCTTTGTCATACACCGAAAAATCAATATATGCATTTCAATTAAAAAGTAACCTAAAAACGTTAATGACTCTGGAAACTTCGAGGATAATATTGCTGGGAGTCGAAGCTCTGTCCCTTTCGTGTTTAATATGCCACTGATATGAAACCGTCGCTCATAAGTATACTTAATGTCACCAATGAGAGCCGAAATCGCATTCCCAACTTCTAGGACAGATTATAAGCGCTCAGCCAACTGCCCCACCCAGTTCGACGGTGCTTACAGCTCTCTCCCTTTAACTGCTCTCGGATTTTTATTGATTTAAATCAGATTTGAAATCTTTCCAAATATCCCCTTTCTGCTGATTCACAGATTTATTAAACATCTGAACTCTTTTGTGCAGCGACTGAGGATAAACAGAGCGACGTTATAGGCCTCCGCAGTTGCGAAAGCACCTGACAGTGTTGCATATTTTCATTAACATTTTACTGTGTTGCGAAAAGAACAAAAGAAAGAATGCAGCAAGAAGGAACTCCAGCCTTCAGCCGCCAAAAGAGAAGAGTATGATTAAAGATGGCATGCGTATATATCTCGCAACATGTCAAGGTTTCGCGTGATTCAGCAGTGTCAGGCTGTTAAAAGACGATTGTGCTCGAAAACACAACACTAAACATAAGGCAGTTTTTAAAACATGGGAAAGCAAGGTCTAGCGAGAACTACAGCCGAAGTAATTGTTGGTTCAAGAAACTACGTCGTTGAAATGTGTACGTTTAAGGACATCCTGAAGATAATGAGGAAGAGTACATACAATAGGTATTGACAGAGAAGAAACTGCGTACTTAAATATTACAAATTTGAAGCTTTTCATTTACCCACGAAACGTTACCGTTTGTCTCGGATGTTCTAAGTTCTATGAACACTATTCCGTTTCTAATTTTAAAACCTTTTTTTACGTATGTATTTGCATAAAACTGATTTCTGAACATGAGGAGTTCCATGACAGACTTTAGCTAATGTATTTTTAATTGATCTGATTTCACTATAACCCTTATTACTTTAGCAACACTGGCCTGTACTAACTGCTTTTCTTTCTAAGAGTTTCACAGTAGGATTAGCTCTGATTCCATTCAACAAACAACTTAAAAATGACGTCTACCCTTAATTATAAATGCTGCAAAACTGATTTTTATGAAGCCAAAGATTTGGGACCATCAATACCTGCCAAACTTTAGACGTCCTAATGGCGTAACTTTACGTATATTGCGACCTCAAAATAACACGATGGAACAACTATCCCTCATTGAATCTCAAGTGAATGTTATAATTTTTAGTGTCTTCAATTACTTTGCTGAAACTTCTAATTTAAGAGATCACTGGGATATGTTCCTTCATTTTCATAAATTTAAACGCACCTACGTTTCATTAGCAACGTTGTAGCAGCGACCTAACAGCAGAATCACTGCTAAACAAATGCAGAATCTCTTGATTAGCCGAGGACGGCCAATTTGACATGTAAGTCATGAACGTTAGCACTGAGAAAATTGACATTGTACTCAGAGAGGACTGAGAGGAGACAGGACCTGAACTAAACGCCGCTAATTCGCCGGAAGAAAAGGAAAACAGGAAGGGAACCAAAGAGCAGCATCAACCACCGGCGCTCGCCCGGCCTTCAACTCTCAGCCGTCGACCCCGGCCACCCGCCGCCGCCACCACCGCCACCATCACTCGAACTTCTAGTTCTAACACTACTTCAGCACTGAATACCGCAACCCAGCCGGAATTGCACCCAAGATGGCAAAACCACAGCCAACCATCTCGAGACCCATGTGGAGTCACAATTGTCAATGGAACACATGCCTCACCGCCACCACCGGCCGTGTCTCATGGGAAGTACAGTACTGTCATCTGCAGGGTGCCCGGGAACTACTCTATAAGTACCTTTTCACCACAGCACAGCAGAAGTAGCCTTTAGGAATGGGAATGCACGAATCACCACACGCCTAGGAACGCTTAGAGCTCGTAGACCCTGGCGACCATGAGACAACCTTGAGAGCGGGTCTGCCAGCATTGAGGGCAACCGAGAGGATCAGCAGTTTCCCTTCGGCGCTGCTGTGTACCCGCTATCTCCTGCGCCGTACCACCAAAGCGTCACTACTGTGGTGCCTCGACTCACCGCCAAATGTACAATACATGACCTGAGAAAACACTACCGGCATTGGGCCACCTGCAGTGGCTTCGGCCATTTTATCCACGCAGCAGTACCAGTCACCAGCCTCTTCGACAACGCCAAATTCAGAGCGAACACCACCGCCGCCAACGCCACATCATCAGCCACAGTCTGCTAAACCAGCAGCAGACTCCATACACGTATCCTAACAACGTATGGGAAATATGTCGCCAAATCTCCGCTCAGCAAGATCAACTGACATTACCGCGTCGAGAGTCCAAAGAATCGAACAAGTCACAACTTAAAGTCTACCGTGCTAGTAGATATGCTTCATCGGCATCCGCATGACACGCATTGACTAAATTACATCAGCATTGTAAACCGTGAATGACAGACATCAGCAACACCTTAACACATACCAACTGAACAGGACTTTCAACATCTCTTCAAGTGTAAGATGGAAAGCATGGAACAACAGTATAAAGCGACATCATCGCCAGATTACGACATCCCAAACATGACAGGAGTCCCTGTGGCATTCCAACACCTTTCTTCTTTTCTTCTCCCATCTTACCTCTCGTACTCCTCTCATTCCGATTCCTGAACTACGTACACAAACGAATTACTGGGAACCCGAAAAGCCAACATCACTTGAAAATGGTGTTGATATTTATTTATCACGATCGTAACAGATGAACTATCTATAAGCTACATATCGCGTATTCCTACTGTTCATTACTCGTAACTCTTTCCTTACAACATTAGATTCTGTCGTCATCATCATAGCAATTACGTGTGTCAATATATGTCTTGTTTAGTACAACAGAATGAAAGCAATTATGTAATGCAACACAATCAGCACTTCCCCTCCATGTCTGTAATGGTACCTTCACTGCAACAAAAACACTCATGAGCTGCTGACGAAACGCATGCACCGCAACTATGAAAGTCTCGGTCTCATTTCAATATTTTCTTCTACAATTTTACTTTCTCAGTATTGAGTAAGGTTTAATTTCAGACAAGACTAAGAATAATAATATAATAATACGAAGGCTGTTCAATAAAGAATGATTTTTTTTTTGACAACGTACCTTTACTCATCCTCATAATTTTGATGGTTCTTCTCAAAATAGTCTCCCCTGAGTGCGATGCACTTATCCCTGCGTTTCTGCCAGTCTTCAAAGACATGCTGGAAAACATTTTTGAGAGATCCCTCAAAATCGCCTCCGCAGCCTTCACCACTGCTTCTGATGATGGATAATGCCTTCCACGAAGGCGTTTCTTCAAGTTAGGGAATAGAAAAAATGTCTCATGGGGCCCAATCCGGACTATAGGGAGGGTGAGGGATGCACTTCACGTTGATTTTTGCAAGATATTCAGCAACAACATGGGCAATATGCGGCCGCGCATTATCATGCTGCAGCATCCAGCCTGCTTCACGGAAATATGGTCTTTTGCGCCTGATATGGACTTGACATGTTTTCAGGGCATCCCTGTAGTATTGTCCAGTTACTGATGTGTGTGCAGGTACAATATGCTGATAAACCATTCCATGAATATCAAAGAATGAGATGACCCTAACTTTCTCAGCAGAAGCAACCAAGGGGCTGGTGATGGAGATTTCGACACTGAGCTTTGCTGTTTGCTCTCAGGATGAAAATGATGTAGCCCTATTTCTTCAGCAGTGATTACGTTTGAAAGAAACTCCCGATCTTCCTCTAATATAAAATTTAACTGCATGCAGACCTGCATGCAAATGGCCTTTTGTTCGGGAATCAACAGTCTTGGAACCCATCGCGCACAAACACGTCTCATGTGTAATGCTTCTGTCAGCAATGTGTGGGTGGCACCCAATGAAATGTTCAGTATTTCAGAAAGTGATCATAAGGTAATTCGTCGATCCTCTCTCACAATGGAAGCAGCAGTGTTGATGTTTTCTTCCGTAAGAGCAGTAGCTAGAGCACCGGGTCCACCTTCATTTGCAATTGATTTTCTCCCCTCTTTAAACATTTTAAACCACCTTCGAGCTGTGCTGTACGCAAGAACAGACTCTCCATAGGCCTCCTGTAACATTGTATAGGCCTCAACTGAAGATCTGTTGAGACGAAAGAAGAATTTCAAAGCCACATATTATTCGTCGCGTGTTACCTCCATTGCAGCGATAGGCGATAATGAACATATCTGAACTTGCCTGGATCTCACAGGTGGGAACCAGGAGTAGCATCAATAAAACTACTACGACGTGCTTGTTTGACATTAAGCTAACAGAATATAATAAGATTGAATTTTAGTGCAAAAAATTATGACCGTAAAAAACATATGATCATTCTTTACTGAACAGCCCTCGCAATAATAATAATAATAATAATAATAATAATAATAATAATAATAATAATAATAATAATAATAATAATAATAATAATAATAATAATAATAATAATAATAATAATAATAATAATAATAATAATAATAATAATAATAATAATAATAATAATAATAATAATGACGATGAGACTAAATCAATGATGTACTAGTAAATACAGACCAACGTGTTCGTAAAATGCTAATGCATTAGCCGTATTGGAGAGGATCAAAGTCGTATGATGGAACTATCCCGGAACATTCAAACTTTAACTCGGGGGGGGGGGGGCGTTGGAATAAGCATAGAAATTTTCGATTTGCTCACAAATGAATTAGTAAACATCTACTGTTTAAATAAGTTTTTAGCTGAAAATGCATTTTGTTTTCAAGTTAACAGTTTTTTCTTTTTTAAGTTAACCACTACAATAAAAATAACTTTTGTTACCTTAAGATTTCCAAACTTTTGGTATCTAGATCCAGGACAGGATACTTACCTGCAACACAAAGAAGAAAAGGTGTATTATTTACAAAGAAACATAACATTATGATACACATTTCAAAACTTGATATTATGTAACACCGAAGGACTTCCTTCTCCCTTTATTACTGTGGTATTACACATTTTTCTGAACTGACTAACCGTACGACATATTTGATGTTTTAATACAGAGGTGACGAAAATGCCTTCCTTCCGCCAGTCACCAAAATATACAACAGGCAATTACATCATTCAACAGCAAGTGGAAAACAAATGAACAGCCAGCCAGACAGCGAGCGAGCGAGCGAGCGGCACTTGCAAATAGAGGATAGACACATTTCAACACATCTTTTAACGAGCACTATACTTTACCTGCATTGTCCTTTAGTTTCTATATCACACTACTAAGTAAGGGGAGAAAGGTTTACACTCCATTATAAGATTCTGCATTGCATTTCACCTGAATTACAAATTTTGCTATCGTCTGCCCCCATCAGTGTCTGTGAATGACATTTAACAACAAACTACTCTTTAGATTATTATTATTATTATTATTATTATTATTATTATTATTATTATTATTATTATTATTATTATTATTATTATTATTATTATTATTATTATTATTACTAACGAAGCTAAAGCAGATAGAAAAAACATACTTCAGAAAATGCAGAATATTTAAAACTATCAGATTTAATTCGGTAGGGTCTTTACAAGACATTTCTTGATGCTCATCCAATTTCTAGTACATTTCAAGCTACCAACTTTTGAAAGATTTATGTCCGTTCTTTTTCCTTCATCGTGGAACTATTCCAATTATCTACTTCAGTATATATAGGCAGCTTCTTTTTAAACATTTGACCATCATACTCTTGTTTTCCAAGCTTTTACGTACATAAACAAAAGTAAACTGAGACTGGCCCCATAGCTCAGTCGGTGGAGCACTTGCCTGCCGTGCTAGGGGTCCCGGGTTCGATTCCCGGCGGTGGGGGTGGGGATTTTTCTCCGACCAAGACAATTCCCCATCTTCCCCAGAGTCTGGAGTATGAATGAGAGTGTGAATGTGTGCGTGATCTAATGATTAAAAAACCAAAGATAACGAGTTAACACCTTCAGTATGTTCCAAAGGAGAACGGCCGCCGATATGACCATAGCAGTTAAAGGCGGGGTATAAATGGAACAAGGAAAAAAAAAAAAAAAAGTAAACTGATCATTTGTTATTAAACGAAGTAAGAAAATAAGCCTCCTCTATCAATACTTGACAGAATAGATTGAAAGCACGACATTATAGTGAATACTGAAAACTGTGGAATTGCAAACTCATCAAATTTGTCTAGTTTCTTAGATATTTATTGTAAATTCAATTATTTAGATTTCTTGAAATCTTCCTCTTGCATTCTTAAAAGAATACAAATAATTTGGGCTTATCCCAATATTCGTTTTCACTTACCCTTTTATCCTTTTCTCTCCCACAATTTAGCAAGCTCTCTCTCTCTCTAAAGAAACGAAACCAAATGTTTAAGTCGAATGCACTGCTCCCTCTGCATTAAGTAAGAGACCCATAGTAAAAGCTACAGATACAAAGAGACGCTAATTCCAAACTTTATTTTATTTTATTTAGGTAATGGTCCAAATTAATCGGCTGTAGCTTCCCTGATTCTTTCTAAAGGTCGGAATACTATTCGGTTGTTAACAGTGCTCTACAACAAACAACTTTGAACAGTCTCCTCCTTGAGATCCTCTGTTCAGAGACAGTTGTATAATTAACCGCTCTGCGCTTCGAAATGATGCAGTACTATGTAACCTCATTTCATCGGCAACATTCCGTAGTGATGAGAGCTTGGCGCAGCACCTCTTGTAAGTGCACCATCTTGTAACATGCATAGGTTAAAGTGACAAAATTCGTGCAAAGGCATAACGAAATGTAATCTAGCCTTAGTGTAAAATGTGCATGCTATCCACGGGAAATAAAAGTAAACTTATTCCAGTGAAATCGAATACAGCAAATTTATTTATTGCACTCGTATGCTGTCTTCAAACCACTTTTCCGTGAACTATTGCTTATCTACTCATTGATAAACTGATGAATGTTTGCAGAAACGGTTTCATTATACACTTCCTTGTAGGTACAAAAGGATACTAGGCAATTTTTTATAAAGCGGACTGTAACGGACAGGTTGAAATGTCATACATATTCTTCGCGGATCAGGAAACAACCAATAGCTACTTGGCATACTTCTAAAGGTTATTAAAGGAGAAAAAAATAAAACAGAAATCGAACAAATGGATTACAATTTTTAAGAACAGTGTCAGGTAACATGTGGAAGAAACTAAATAAACATGCAAAAGGATACCCCATGCATATTAATAATACAAATTACTACTTAAACGGTCATATAATGTAAATTAGGAAGCCATGGAAGCCACAGAACTAAATAGTGCTGTTTAAGGCTTGCAAGATAGTAACGACGTTCCTCATATAAAGACAGAATCAAGGAATAATTCTAACAACAAACCATCGAATGCACTGTTCGCTTAGCAGCATCATAATAAGCAACACAATTAAATAAGCAGTTATTTAATATTGTTATTTTAACAGGACGAACGTGATTTTACGGTTTATGCAACGAATCCTGATCCACGTAGTTATTCCATAAAATGCATTGACACTTCAGCTAGACTCTAGCGAAACTTCACTTTCTCATGACTTCTTTGTGACCTTAGCACTTAAATTCGTGATTCGTCGGCTATGAGCGTAACCAACGACAGTCATTCCAGGCTCATAATCCAGTGTCCTTGATTTGAGATATGCTATTTTTTTACTTTTAGTAACAATGAAGCTACTGGTGCGTTCATAACTACTGCTGCTAAGGCAGTTATGGGGTAGTTTGGCTTATCGCCCTTCCTGACTATATTCCATTTTTAGTTCTTTCATGATTGTATGCTCATTTAATTTCTCCTTTATGATCTTTTTTCGTCTTTAAGTTTCTCAGATCTCTTGATGGCGGCAGCGGTTACTTTTTGTTTGATATGTCAGTATTACCATTGTCGTACATGTCACGCTGGAAGTTTTTCATTTGCATTTTAGAATGGTAGGGAAATTGTGCAGAATGGTTAGGGGAAATGCCCAAGTGTTCAATCCACCAGAACGGGACTCTGCCAAGAGATTAAAAAAATGTAAGTAAGATGTGATGTCATAACGACCCATTTTTCAAGTTTAACTCGACTCATTGGACATAGTCGTATGTAAAGGTTATCATGAGCATTTCATAGAAGATTATGGAAGTCCTCCAAGCAATGGAGGTACTTCAAATAAAATATCTTTATTTTATTTTCTTCAATTTAGAACAAACCTGAAATGCATTAAGACTTTTAGAATGAGTTTAAATGAAATGATAAGTCATGTTTACCGTTTTGTAAGCTTCAACGTGTAAGCCTAGTTAGTTTTTAAATCATGCACTTGCTTTCGATACTTTTGGTTCCATTTTAGATATTTTCAATAAAAATTCAAAAAAGTTACACGATTAAATTGTTTTAATCCAAATAAATTGCATTATAAAATGAAATACAACTATGAATATGCTTATTAACATGAAACATAAGGAACTATTTCCACCTTGCCACCTTTTCACCTACATGAGCCTTTCGCAGTCAATAATCGGTTCGGTGATGTTAATGTATCTTACAAATGGATCACTGTGAAATACTAGGGCGTATCAGAAACTACTACTTCTTTATCTTCCCTAGCTGTGTCACTATTGTGGTGTTAAAAGATTCTTGTTCCTCAGAACTTATCTCCCTTTTTAAGGGCAGGCCTGAGGAAACGAAGCTTTGGATCTGATAAGAACCAGGATAGGTGATCAGCACAATGCCTGGCGTGAAGGTGAAGGAAGTGGATGATATACTTGAGGGCGAGGTGAATGATAGGAAAGATGATAGAGCAATTGGTGGAATGCTGACGGGGGAAGCCGGAGGACCCGCAGAAAATCCTTCCCAGCGACACGTTGTCCACCAAAAATCTCACATTGCGGTTGCCTAGAATCGAACCCGGGCCGCCTTGGTGAGAGCCAAGCGGTTGTATCAGAAACACCTTTACAAATTTTGGGTATGGGTTTCTTATACCACAGGAAGAATAAAGTTCATGTGAACTTATGTCCCTAATCCTTTGTTTTCTCGTTACTCGTCTTAATGAAAGTGTGGTTTCAACGACCTTCAGGGTCTAAACTCACAACTTCATTCCTCAATGCACTCACAGAAGGCTTTGACTTATTGTACTGCATACAGTAGATGGCGAAGTATTGCCATAGAGACTTGTTTACGTTTGTTGTCTGCCTTCAACGTTTCAATTGTTTCAACTGCACGTGTTTCAACTATTGTTCAATTTTATTTCGTGAAAAGGCAGACATGATTCCTAGGTATGGCCGCGACGCTGCACGGCCTCTCAGATAGTTTCCAAACCGAAGACAACCGAGTCGCTGCTTGATTGTCGCCTTGCTGAGACAAGAACCTTTGCTCCACGGACTATTGATCGAAAAAGACCAAGAGTTGTTCTTATGACGGAACGCGAAGAACAAATTTTACAGTTTGTCTAAGATGACCAGGTATCAGTACAAGACAACTGGCTGTGAGATCTGGTATCTCGCAGAGTACAGTATTAAGGGTACTTCATGAGTAGCACCTGCATCTATGTCATATACAACGTGTGCAGGGCCTTTCGCCTGCCGATTATCCACCATGGGAGAACTTTTGCCGATGGTCTGTAGGACCAACAGCCAATCCATTGTTTGTGTCATCAGTTTTGTTTGCAGACGAGGCAACGTTTGGAAGAGATGAAATTAGTAATTTCCACAACGTACACGTATGGGTAGATCGTAATCCTCATGCTCTGCTTTAGGTTAGACATCAGCAACGGTTTAGAATTAATGTGCGTTGTAGACGACTGTCTGGTAAATCCATACGTTCTACAAGCCGTCTTACAGGTGCTGTCTACAGGGACTTTATCCAGAACACTATTCCAGACTTATTTCACGAAGACGCGCCTCTGCAAATAAAACCAAAAGATGGGGCTGTGACACACTCTAGTAACATTGTTCGGGACGAACTGACTGATATCTACCATGACAGACGAATAGGCAGAGGAGGATCAGTTCCATGGCCTGCACGTACTCCCGACCTCACTCCTTTGATTTTTTTATCTTAAACTATTGTTTTATGGAGCAGCCATCCCAAATGAAGAAAATCTTCATCGACATGTAATGGAAGGCTGCGAAACCATTCAACACCATCCGCGTGTTCATGATTCGAAGAGTGTAGGCATGCCTAGAAGCAAGATGTGGGTGCACATGTTGGGCATCCATTGTGAGTTTTGTGTGTTATGAGTGTATCGTTGTGTTGAACACCTGCTGAAGAGAAAACAAAGGATTTATGGGACATACGCTCATATGAACTTCTTTCCTTCTTGTGCCTAAGGAACGTATAACCGAAGTTAGTAAAAGTATTTCTTATACATTCTCTATAATGTCACATGATGCCCATTAGTCTTGACCGTGCTTAGGTATATGTAAAACATAGGATTGGATAATTTGCTTAAGTTTCGGCCAAATCCCAGCTTCAGATCTCTTTAAAATATACTTGAAATTTTACATATTTAAGTTCAACTTCGTGCACGCAGAGATTTGCTTAAAAGTCATAAATTGTTACAATCTTCCATTTATACTACGCTTATTTTGGCAGATATTTTAGCAAATTTGAAATACTTAACTTCTTAAACCTTTAAAATACAACCAAATCCGTAAACCAGCAGTTCGTAAGCTACAGAGAAATGCGGATGGATGAAACGAAGCAAAAAGTATATACTGAAGAGCTGAGTAGAAGTACTCAAAGCGTAATGTAGGGTCATGAATATAAAATGTCAAAAAAAAAAATAAAGAAACATCATAAGGAATATCAACTATAAATATGCCTACAAACTATGAAAGTGGAGTATGAAACTGCCTTTGAAAAACAGAATAATTTATCTAAATCAATAGGTATTTTACCTATGCATGCATAATTTTGCCTTCTTTCCGATAATTTAGATTATAGATATGTCCTCAGAAAATGGATTAACTTACACAACGTTAGCAATAGTATTCAGATTTAAGTAAACATCTATTTTACTACAGAATAAATGGCGCAAAATTACGGTAGGAATAAAAAACAGCTTCAATGCAGCAAGTCTGATAGAACCCAGTGGTAACAGTATCATAAATTTTATTCTTAAGATACAAATGTTTCTGTATCACTACTAGAAGTGAAGTTATATTATGTTTCAAGTATATTTTCTAAACAATGAAGAAACTTACTTAGGATGTTGCGACCAAATATAACGTATCATTCTTCGTGGAAAAAGAAAAGTTTAGAAAATACTGAACAAACTTGAAAAAGGTTTTTTCCCTCCTCTTTAGTATCTAATTATACTCAATTACGAACGTATGTTCATCTTTCTTTTTCAACATCTTCTCGATGCAGAATAAATTCCACTCATTTTTTAAATTTTATATCTATTACGTTTAAAGGGGAGGTATTAACATTCCACCCAAAAATTCGATATGAGCCCCCAAATCTTAAGTGTAAGTGTGTAAGTGAACAGCATAACGCAAAAATCCAAGTCGGTTAAATAAACATCGTATTTAAGTTCAGCATCCTTAGAAGGAATGAAGAAAGTTGCAAGACCAAAGTTAAGGTGGGAAGACGGGGTGAGAGAAGATGTAAGGACAATTACTGGAATCAAGAACAGGAGGAACACTGCACTTAACAGGAAAGAATGGGGAAAACCTCTTCAGAAGGCCTAGGCCCACAAAGAGCTGACGTCAATGATGAATGAACGAAAACTTTTAAGGATACGACATGAAGATTCCGACTGGAAGTATGAATGAGAGTGTGAATGTGTGCGTGATCTAATGATTAAAAAAGAAAAACCCACAGGAACCCAGCGTCTACGAGATAACACCATCGCGATGTTTGAAAAGAAAACGGCCGCCGATAGGACCATTGCCGTCAAAGGCGGGAACAGTAAAAAAGAGAAAATGCAATTTCAACGGCATCACATAGCGACCAGCTCGTTAAAGATTTATTATTGCTTCAGCCTTTTGTATTCCATATTCCTCTTGTATCTGAAAGAAAAAAACAATAATTCCTGCAAACGTTTATCTTGATTCATATGAAGTAGATTGAGGAATAAGCGTTTGTAAGAATAAGTTGTATAAGAATAGAAAAGGTCACGAAAATTAACACCAGAGTTTTAGTAATTTTTGTACGGTTTTATAAGATCTGATTATTAAAAGTACATGAAATTGGAGTATTTTAAAAATCAGAAAGCAATCTTTTACATTTTCCTTAGGAGAAAGAGCTAGGATTTGTAACACATCGTTTAGAAATAATAATAATAATAATAATAATAATAATAATAATAATAATAATAATAATAATAATAATAATAATAATAATAATAATAATAATAATAATAATAATAATAATAATAATAATAATAATAAATAATAAATAATCACTGTATGGATTAGACTCATCTGTTTTGTTTTCTTCTGCGGTCCGCCCACAACTCTTCTCCCTGCTGGTTTATAATTTAATGCTATTTTTGGAAGTCTATCCTTTCTACATTTAACAGCCAATTATTTCTGTAGTGCTTTATTTCTTCAGTTTAGATTTCACTTTCAGCTCTGTGGTCTAGTTTTCTACATCCTTTACTTCTCAAGAATTTCATTTCAAATTCTTGTATCTTTCTTTTCATCTTCTTTGTTATAACCAAGGCTTCACCTCCATATAAAAGCACTAGTTTTGTCATTATTTTATAAAATTTAATTATTGTATCCTTTCTTGTTGTATTTAAGCTGTGCAATGTTCCGCATGTACGAGTAGTTTCAAATCTTGACAGTTTCAGGTTAATCTCTGTTTCGCTGAGCATATTTCACATCCAAACTATCTGAAACTTGAGACCTGTTCTAAAGGTTGAACATCTAATAACCATTACCTTTGTTTCAGAAATATTAAAATTATAATTCTTATATATTAAGCTTAATTTATATATAGTACATTAAAAATCACCCTTCAATTTTCTGTATTAATACTATATCGTCTGCAATGGGAGGACCCGGTTGGATTCCCGTGCCCAACCTGCCTGACACATGGCTTTTTTCGGGGATTTTCTCGGGTTGGTTAATTATATTCCCCGAATGTCCTGTTCCTCCATTTCATCCCCATTATCAGTTCATATTTTTCATCTGTTGTATCTTTCAGTCTCGAAGTGTCGGCGGGTGTCCTGCGGGGCATGACAGGATGATATGCTGAGTGAACCAACTCTTCCTCCGGTAGGGCGGTTGCCGATCTCCGAATCCAAGTCTCGTGGTGGGACAGATTCCGAACCAAGGTGGGATGTCCGTTGTCCTGGCATGCCGGGGCGAGTTTCCATCTAAGTATTTAAAAAAAATATATATATACCCTGCCCTCAGCACTGTTGTGACTCCTTGGGGGCCACTATGTCTCCTCTCGCCTCATCCTTCCTCACCGGGACTGTAACACTTGGGGCATAGGTACAATAAACCAAGTATGGTTTCCGTAACGAGACACCTCCGAACTTATCCAGTTATATGTTTGGTTATTTGATCTAATTTCTTTTTTAAAAATCTGCTTCTACTTTAGGAAAATGTCATTAATATACACTTCGAAATAATCCCAGATCAAATACAGCTTATTTCATGTAATGAATTCTTAGGAAATTAATGAAAAACTGCAATTTCGATGTTCTATAGTATTGGCAACTGTTGGAACATGTACCTAAGTGTAAAGGCATTGAAACTTTAGTGATAATCGTAAGTGCATATGTATGCATCTAAAAAAATAGTATTTTAAAAGAAAAGTTTACTTAAATTCATATCTTGTCCATTCAATTGTAAAAGTTGCAATACAGAAACTAATGCATTGTTATCCACGTACATGAATGTGTTCTTTCTTCTCAAAAGTGTACTATGACTAAGAAGAAACGGTAAAAAAAAAATTACACACATTTCTAACTGCAGCAACACTTGTTGCTTTGCTTATGAGTAGTACACATATTTTGACAGTGTCTTTATGATTACAGTACAAATTCCATCAGAGTAGATAGGGTATCTCTTCCTGTTTTCAGTAGCATCGGCGCGATGTTCAATCTGAAAATCAAGTTGCTTCACTTCGGACAATTCCACGCTTGTAGCAACAATGCATCACTCGCTGTATTAGTTCTTCACTTGTTTCTCAGTTTTCATAGTAATCTCCTCAATTGTAGAGAACTTCTTGTTCAATGTCTCCTTATACGAGGAAAGGACTTCCAGAAATTGTGACGCGCAGAGCATTGGAGTGACAACTGTATGGGACCTGGGTAACAATGTGTCATAAATTTGCAAAGAATTCGATGTTAATAGTCCAAGCGATTACCTCTCTACGTGTACTAAACTTACGTCAGTGCCTTGAAGTACAATTTAAGATGATTTAGGTAGGTTGAGGTCATCAACCGCAAGGTGTATCGAGTGTATTTGGATCGATCTGGGTGGCTCAGTTGGTTAGGCACTGGCCTATAGATCCCAAGGTCGCAGGTTCAAATCCGTCCCAGAGCGATAGTTTTAAAGTAGTTTAACAGCGATAAGTAGATTTACTGACATGTAAAAGAACTGAGGTATGCAATGCCGCCACACCGGTGGCGCTGATATCATTATTTATTTATTCGATTATGTTTAGACACAATAAGCTATCATTGGTTCTCTGTATTAAACACCTTTCAATCTAGTTTTTTTCCACTTCCTCTGACCGCTCTCCTTTGAAGGTGAACCTCTGCAAGACTAAGCTAGGCGTTCTGGTCTGAAACACAACTTTAATAAGAACAGACATGCTCCCAGAATTTACAAAGGTATCATATACTTAAAGATGTGTTGCATTCACGTGACTTTCTCTACTCATTCTTGCACAAACCATTTTATAAACGTTTATTCTCCTAACCACGTCATGTTAATCGATAGGTATCTGTAGAAATACTTTTTTAAAGATTTTCTTGTAGATACAATGGGAACAGAGGTATATATAGTAGGCTTCAGGAGGAAATGTTCAATGCAAAAGATATTTCACGAATTACGCTGCCCACAATTTTTTCCCCCGCGAATGAGCTCATGTTAGACTACGCAAAGTGCTTAAGA
This sequence comes from Mantis religiosa, assembly GCA_030765055.1. Lineage (NCBI taxonomy): Eukaryota > Metazoa > Arthropoda > Insecta > Mantodea > Mantidae > Mantis > Mantis religiosa. The sequence goes on along the minus strand of CM060949.1, from coordinate 94,898,567 downwards.
CAGGTTTCTTAGATTTTCTAGTAATCCAAATTTCTCTCATTCTTTGGCTGTCGTCTTTCTTTCTCTCGTCTGTCCACGTTGTTACAGGCTTTTTCTTTGGTTTGTCCATTTGGTGAATTTGCCACTTATGCACTTCCATTCTAAAGACGTTCCTCTCTAGATCCTGCCAATTTTAAATAATTTTTTACTTCACCAATCCATTACACAGTGCCCACTTGTGTTTTACTTATATTTTCTCAAAATTCTACAATTTGTTTTGTGAGCCTAATCGCTTAAAGATAATCGTTTAATATGTTCATAAAATTTTAACCATCGTTTCCTAATATCTCTATGGTTGTCTGTATATCTTTTTATTTCCTTTTTAGTTTTAAGTCCTTATTGTTCACCTATGACTTCTTGATCTAAAATTTTCCTAATCATTTTATGTTTTTCCTTTTCTATATGTTCGGTATCTGCTTTTCCGTTCAAAATTTATGTTTCTGCTCCAAAGAGGCATTCTGGTTTAATTACAGTGTCTTAATTTTAGTGTATTATTATTATTATTATTATTATTATTATTATTATTATTATTATTATTATTATTATTATTATTATTATTATTAGAATACGTGTTTTACTTAATGTTAGGTACGCAGTAGAGAAAGTAATAAATCCAAAGAAAATAACGGTGTAACATTTAACAGCATCCCTTTATCCCAGAGCTAAAACGCTCCAACATGCCGTAAATCACTCAGTGCCTAATCTTGAAAGCATAGTTTGAGGACTTTGGAGTTTTGTAATTAAGAAACTGCCCAAGAGGATAGCTACTACTTATTGGGGCAATAAACAAAAGAACCTTTGCTTCTAAGATTTAGCAAAACCAGTTACATACATAATAGTTTTAGATTTGAAAATACGATATGCATTATTATTCACTAAAGATAGAGTCATTCTTACAGATTATGAGGAAAGTCTGGGGGGGGGGGGGGGGAAGGCAATAACGTTGAAATCTAACGCTTCACGCGCTGATAATATAAGATGCAAGATTCTCAATTACTCTTTCAAAGGCCGTGCAGTTTAAATGTCTCTTTTTCTTTCTTTCTTTCTCTCTCTCTCTCTCTCTCTCTCTCTCTCTCTCTCTCTCTCTCTCTCTCTCTCTCTCTCTCTCTCTCTCTCTCTCTCTCTCTCTCTCTCTCTCTCTCTCTCTCTCTCTCTCTCTCTCTCTCTCTCTCTCTCTCGACATCCTGCAAAGGTATTTATGTAGCATTTTCTAGCTACTGAATTGTTTATAAATATAGCAGATGATGCTTAACTCATATTGTCGCGTATGCTTTGGTGAGGTGAAGGAACTTGATTTATTTTAGGAATTTATTTGAAATCTTAATAGCATAAGGTTTCTTTATACAACTGAAATTATTAATTTTTCGAAGTAAAGATGTAGAAACCTCTTAGCGGAACATTGGACGTCAAACCCGTAGTTTGCTAAATTTTCAGAGCATTAACAACGTAGGAATGCTAAATGCTGCAACTCTAGACGTTGAACCCGGTAGTTAGAAATGATCAGCAGGTCGTTGGGTTTAAACCAACATGGCGGATGGAATGTTCCAGAAGCTTTTCTGCTGATCAACTGGAAAAAGTCCCTAAGTTCAACGTGTGTTGGCCCCCTCCTCTTGGGTCTGGCTGTTAATACATATAGCCTTGGCTTTCGGGGCACGAGGGACTCGATTGTGTATCGTTGCGGCCGGAGGCCACGCCGGATCTTCACCTCACCACTCACCGAAATACACTCCTGGAAATGGAAATAAGAACACATTGACGCCGGTGTGTCAGACCCACCATACTTGCTCCGGACACTGCGAGAGGGCTGTACAAGCAATGATCAGACGCACGGCACAGCGGACACACCAGGAACCGCGGTGTTGGCCGTCGAATGGCGCTAGCTGCGCAGCATTTGGGCACCGCCAACTTCTGAGTCAGCCAGTTTGCCGTGGCATACGGCGCTCCATCGCAGTCTTTAACACTGGTAGCATGCCGTGACAGCGTGGAGGTGAACCCTATGTGCAGTTGACGGACTTTGAGCGAGAGCGTATAGTGGGCATGCGGGAGGCCGGGTGAACGTACCACCAAATTGCTCAACACGTGGGGCGTGAGGTCTCCACAGTACATCGATGTTGTCGCCAGTGGTTGGCAGAAGGTGCACTTGCCCGTCGACCTGGGACCGGACCGCAGCGACGCACGGATGCACGCCAAGACCGTCGGATCCTACGCAGTGCCGTAGGGGACCGCACCGCCACTTCCCAGCAAATTAGGGACACTGTTGCTCATGGGGTATCGGCGAGGACCATTCGCAACCGTCTTTATGAAGCTGGGGTACGGTCCCGCGCACCGTTAGGCCGTCTTCCGCTCACGCCCCAACATCGTGCAGCCCACCTCCGGTGGTGTCGTGACATTCGTGAATGGAGGGACGAATGGAGACGTGTCGTCTTCAGCGATGAGAGTCGCTTCTGCCTTGGTACCAATGATGGTCGTATGCGTGTTTGGCGTCGTGCAGGTGAGCGCCACAATCAGGACTGTATACGACCGAGGCACACAGGGCCAACACCCGGCATCATGGTGTGGGGAGCGATCTTCTACACTGGCCGTTCACCTCTGGTGATCGTCGAGGGGACGCTGAATAGTGCACGGTACATCCAAACCGTCATCGAACACATCTTTCTACCATTCCTAGACCGGCAAGGGAACTTGCTGTTCCAACAGGACAATGCACGTCCGCATGTATCCCGTGCCACCCAACGTGCTCTAGAAGGTGTAAGTCAACTACCCTGGCCAGCAAGATCTCCGGATCTGTCCCCCATTGAGCATGTTTGGGACTGGATTAAACGTCGTCTCACGCGGTCTGCACGTCCAGCACGAGCGCTGGTCCAACTGAGGCGCCAGCTGGAAATGGCATGGCAAGCCGTTCCACAGGACTACATCCAGCATCTCTACGATCGTCTCCATGGGAGAATAGCAGCCTGCATTACTGCGAACGGTGGATATACACGGTACTAGTGCCGACATTGTGCATGCTGTGTTGCCTGTGTCTATGTGCCTATGGTTCTGTCAGTGTGATCATGTGATGTATCTGACCCCAGGAATGTGTCAATAAAGTTTCCCCTTCCTGGGACAATGAATTCACGGTGTTCTTATTTCAATTTCCATGAGTGTATCTTCGGAGGTAAGCGTCACCAAATAGTTGTCTTAGTTATAACCTTTTGTTCGATGCCTCTTCAATGCTTTTGTGTGGGTTCATTAATAATATCCCGGTTTAATAACATGTGAGGATACTAAGAGTTGTCTCTTCTTCCCTTCTTTCCACTACCCCATCCTTGCTCTACCTTCTGAACTTCCCGCTACGTACCCCAGTCGCTATTCCAATCCTGGGGTGTGACAACAAAGTTATAAACCATTAATCAAAGACTCATCACCCATAGCTGAATTTACACTTCTTTCATGTTTACCTCATATGCTATATCTGCGGTAATTTGCCAGAACAAGCTGGTTGAACGCTGTTTGTCGTGTCATCTGCCATTTTGTTCTAGGTTACACTCGCTAATATAACCTACCAATTACGCTAAAAAAAAGGGAGAAACTTACAGTGAATGGAAAAGATGGCATTTTTATGTTTAGTGTTAAGTTAGGTATCACTGCTATGAAATCAGAAGACCGTATATTAAGGAACTTCAACGCAGTGGCCAATTCTCGCTTTTGCAAACACAAAGAAGCTAGTTCAATGAAGTAATTGTAAGTGGAATTATAATTTGAGAATGTTTTGAAACCTGATGAAATAAGATGTACAGTTCGACACCTCGAAAAAAAATACTCTTGTAGAAATGCCAAGCTTTAGTGTGAAAACACCAACTGATCCTGAAACTCATGCCACAGAGATTAATCTAAGTCTTGTGCAGTGTCCATTAATAAGATATATTATATCAGCCTTTGTGGTTACGTTTATGTATGAATTATTACCTGAGAAATTGATTAATAAACGTCACAAAACGAAAAAGAATGTGTTTGAGCTGAGGTCTGCAAATGTTCCATTTTATAGCCATGCCATTTTGATACCTGCTGATCTCATTTTCTGTACTCGTATAGCAACTAGGGGAAGTATTGTAATATTCCATCCAAGAATTCGATACCGAGATTTCATTGGAAATATAACTCAAAATCAAAATGTCTGTTAAATATCAAACTTGGTATTTAAGTTTAGCGTCATTCAACGATGTGAAATGAAGATTTTAAGAAATTTCCTCACCCTAGACTATCATTTCGATATAATACTTTTTGAAATCTTTTATTTTCTCGAAAATTATACTTTTCATTAAAATAACGCATGTTTAAGTTACTTCCACTGTGGTAAAGGGTGCATAGCAAGAGTTTCTAGGGTGTAAAATTTTAAAAATATCACATAAGGGGACGATTCTCTTACAGAATTCATATAAAGAGTGAAGGCTGGTTTAATTTCAGAAGTCATACATGTTGGTGAAGTGGGGGAAACCCCACAAGGCAAAATATAGGAAGGAAATAATAATTTTTTTACACTACCCGTGTGAAGGCTGAGGTTTGGATGAGTAGTCAGACTGAAAAATTCAATGCTATAGCCGGGATTTGAACCACGGTTTTCCCGCTCTCCGTGCGGTTGCTCTAACCCACTATGGCCAACGTGCCGACATGATATTAAATTCTCCAGCTGACTCGTTAGTTTCCCAGTAGACCACTAGGGGTTGTCATATGCTATGAAACAGGCACCTTTTGTGGCGACTTACTATGCTGTAAGCACTGAAGTCCCAGGCTTCATAGTTAAACCACTATATTTTTATTTTAGGTAAACTGTTGGGAATAATCATTTCTTCCACACTAGATGTGTGTAGGCTAAGGTTTTTACCAGTGGAATTGTCGTTCTCTACATGCTAATTACGACTCTCTTGTGAAGGAACTCTTTGAATGCCACGTCTCCATCGCCCTGCTGTCTGAAACTTGTTGACTCCGAATAAGTCTCTTCACATACCTTCTTTTTACCTCTATTCCAGGGATAGGACGGACGGATGGAGAGGAGTTGCTGTTCTGGTGCAGGCTATTATTCCACATTCCTCAATTAAGACATATCACAGCCAAATCCATTCTTCCGAAGCTGTGGCGGTAAGGACTTTGCTTTGTCAACGGGAGGTCACAGCTGTTTGTTTATACTGTCCCCCTAGAACTATCACCACCGGTCGAGAATGATATCATTTCCTGCGCCAATTACCAACCCCCACTTTACTTGGCGGTGATTTTAATGTCCATAATACCATATGAAGATGTGACCTGATTGACGCTGCTGGTAGACACTCTTGGACTTCATCGAAGACTCTGGATTGGTTCTCCTCAACGATGGGTCTTCCACCCGGCTCACACCGCCTGGAAACAGATCGTCAGCGATTGATTCGACGCTCTGCTCCCCGTCCCTCTCTTCTGGCCTCAACTGGAGTTATTCCCTTCACAACGGGCTCGGATCATTTTCCGCTGGAGATTTTGACTATTATTATGCATGCTTCTGCTGCCTACCAGCTGCCTGCTGCCTACTGGTCTTCGACCAGATGGAATTTACGGCATACCAATTGGGTCAAGTATGGACATATTCTCGACGCCACCCTTTCTGACATTCCCTCTGAGTCCTCCGTTGGAGCACTACTACACCTTCATGCTATGTATCAATAGTGAGGCTACGCTTTCGATCCCAGAGAAACAGCCAGTGATTACGTATCACCTCCTTTGTGGATTGCCGAATGCAGTCGTTTTGTTGCGAAAAGGAAAATGGCTCTCTATACCTACCGGCGTAACTCTACGTGGAACATTTTAACCTATAAACGGGCCGCAGCCGAGGCCAAACGTTTTTTACGGCAGTGCAAGGAGTGCTGGTAGACCTTTTGTACCAAACTCTCTAAGAATAACCCACTATCAGATTTGGGGTTTTATAAATAAATTGAGGAAGAAGCCACTTCTTACATGTTCCCTGAGGGATTGGATAGCTGAATTTTCAGACCACATTTCTCCGCCATCCGTGGCATCTCCACCAGCACCTACTGGTAACTCTTCTTCCGGGGACTCGCATCTTTCTCTGATGTCTCCATTTTCCATGCCTGTACTCAACAGTGTGCTGAAATCTACCCCAAATTCGGCTCCGGGTTATGACCACATATCCTACAGCATGCTCGCCTACCTTCATCTTTTGGGACTGTTCAACGAACTTTGGGCCTCCGGGGTTTTCCCCGAGAGTTGGACCACATAGATCATTGTACCTATCTTGAAATCGGGGAAGGGACCCTGGTTTTAGTACCTCTTACCGCCCGATTGCTTTGTCTTCTTGTATCGCCAAGACATTTGAACGCTTACTTAAACGACTGGAATGACGCAAGTTATTACCAATTTCCCAATAAGGTTTCCGCAGAACCCGAAGTACTTTGGATAGTCTCAGCATCCTGACTACCGACATCGAGCGTACCTATTTGGAACGTGGATATCTGACAGCGATCTTTTTGGACATTTCCGGCGCCTATTATAGTGTTTTACTGACCGTTTTTGCTTGGAAAGCTGCACGCCCTTGGTCTTCCTCCGTGGTACTGCTATGGCATTTGTAATCTTCTCCGCTATCGCATCATCTGTATACGTTCTCCTGATAATTCCTTTTTTGGCACTATAATGATGGTTCGAGGATTGTCCCAGGAAGCAATCCTGGGGCAATCTTCTTTATACTCTTCTTTATACTCTTTATACGGCGGACTTAGACTTCCTATTTAGTCCTCACATTCGAATTCTTCCATATGCTGATGTCTGTACGCCCGATCCCCTTGTTTTTGGATTACCCATCTTTGGCTTAGTGACGCAACCACTGATTTGTCAATTTGGGCCTCTGCTCAACGGATTACATCTTTCACCTACAAAGCCTTCAGTCGTGTTTACTAGGATACGACGGCCATTTCCAGATGGTGTTATGCACTTGGGCCTTTTACTTTTACCCTTGCATGTTCCGCAAGATTTTTGGGTATCCATTTGGATAGTCTCTTTTCCTGGAGTCGACATATCCAGCATCTCATTTCCAAGATTGGACCAAATCTTAATGTTATATGCAGTATATCTCACTCATGGTAGGGCGGAGACGCTTCCATATTACTTCTGTTATATTGCTCCCAAATCAGTCTAACGCAAGTTGGATATCGCTCAGTATCGTGGGTTTTCGGGATATATACCAAATTTTCCCACTAATTTTAAATGTCCCTCTCTTCCTGGGTTTCAATATCCATTTGACCTGAACTTCCTGAATCTTTCGGTGCATTATCTTCCTAATTACATAATTCGGAGCCCTGACATGTGACATCTCAAACGGATCAGCCTGTACATCCTTAAGCGTATCACCCAGACTCCGAGAGAATATGCTCGGATTTCGCCTTCGTTCTGCATGACTAATGCGAGACTAAATCATGAGAGAGAGAGAGAGAGAGAGAGAGAGAGAGAGAGAGAGAGAGATAAATTCGTACTACATAAAATATTTAGATATTGTTTAAAACATTTTACACCAAATACTATTGTTGTGGAGTGAACGTTTCCGACATATTCCTTATAATTTGTTTGAATGCCTTAAATGGGAAAGCATGCTTTTTTTTGTGCATCCTAGGCATGCATAGAGAATGGAAGTTCCCTTTAAAGATCTGACTATCGCTTACTCTAGTGTACTCCAATAGCAACTTCAAGAAAATGCGTAATCAAACATTTTCTACAAACTTTTGCATCGATTAACATGAAGTAGATAGAGCAATAAATGTTTGTATCAATAGTTTGCGCAAGAATAGAGTAAGTAAGTCAGGCGAGTGCATCGCATTAGTTTTTCTTTTTGTCATTTATGTTTGAGAAGAATGGGAGTCTCAAAATACACGCCTTCGCCTTCGCCGCCGCAGCCGCCCGCCACACCACCACCCCTTATGGATATAGGCCTTTAACTTGTTTCCACAAGAGATCTAGTTGATACATCTGGTGCATGGGCGTCAAACTCTTAGTGCACAAATTTATTTTTAATAAGACGGGCAGGTTTTTTATTTAAAAAATTTTAAATCGAAATATACGATAAATTACATGTCAACAACAAAGATGAAAATGTGAAGAAAGGGTAAAAGAAAGGAAGAAAACCAGGAAACTGAACTACTTTATCCAATGCATAAAGTGAGAACGTCAAATGAGAGGAGACGCTGGCAAGTAGAGCTGAGTAATCTCAATCAGAACTGTTATCAATTTGACAACTCATTGTGGAATGTTACGATAACTTATCGCTAAGGTCTTTTTAATCTCAAAAAAGAGTAACTGGCCTGTGACGTGCACTTCACCAAACAATATCCAAAGGCAGGAAGAGATAAAAAACAAAAGTTGATTCAAGGATTTAAAACCCACAGGAAAGAGTACTTCTTGGAACATTCAACAGCAATGAGTGAAGTGCACCTTGCAAAGAATGCCGGGTTTCACATTGAATACCTATCATTGATAAAACATCTAGCTTCATGATCACAATTGCATTTCTAATATGTATAGAAATAAATAGAAATACATGCTCAGGTTTATTTTTGAAAAAAGTGAACTTATTTTTCCGCAAGATCATATTTTCACAAAATTCTGTTTTAAAGGTATGAAAAGGCTATATAATTTTATTTTAGTAATTTAGAAGCACACGTTGGAAGTATTTCCTTGTTTGTTCAATATTTCTGTCTGATTAAGACGTGTAAGTTAACATATGTATACCATTAGTTTTGGTAAAACCAAAAGTGATCTGTCCAGTTTAGTGATCTGCACTTTTCGCACGTTCCTCATAATTATCCCCTACTTTATCATGTATACGAATAAGCAAGTACAAATTGTCCTGGGTGACAGTCACGTTAATGTATCTTTCTTTTGTTATTTACTTTACCTATTTTGCAAATTATTTATACAATTGCTTCAATACGTATTAACAGTGAATAACGATTTTACAGTCAAGAAAAGTGTATTGGAAAATTCGAATCAATAACAAAGTATATGTAGAAATGATTCGCTTTAAAAAGAAGTCAAATTCTGTTTTAACGAGATATACACTTTTTGTGTATTAAGATTTTGTCTACGGTTCACCATTTATGCAAAAGTCATCCAGAATGAAGAGAACTTATGAGGGCATCTCTTAAAAATTCAAAATATGCATTTCGTTTGTCATGAAAATTTTAATCAAAAGAGTCGTTTTATGCAAAGAAACAAATCGAAAAAAATGTTAAATGCCGTGGGTGGAGGGATTATCCCTGAAAATCTTGTGGCATTCTTAGAACTTGGTGAAGTTAAACACCAATTTTGGTATTTAACGTACGTTTCATTTTTAATATGCAGTTCACGTGCATATACAGACCTTTTTCTAAAAATACCTGTTTTTTATTCAGGTGGTCTCAAATCATGCATTTCTAGTGAAATCTCGGCTGGAATACAATAACATTTCTGCTTACTCTGGACGTAGTAGAGAAAGTGAAAACTGGTCACATATAATACATTATACATCAAAATTTGGCTATCGTTCCGTATCTCAGGTATGTAGGATTTTAATCTAAACTGTCCGAGCCATTTTTAGGGGAAAAAACCCACTCATATAAACAGGTGTCTGCTGTAGCGAAATCTCATGAAAATCTCTTGAATATTTTCAAGCGAAATTAAAACGTTTAGTGATTCCATAGTTGCATATTTCAACGGCATCATACTCGAGTCCTCAAAGCATTCAAGTACGCTTGCTCGTTCACAGCCAGTCACTTTGTAAACAAGACGTATAGAAATACCCAGTTTGGCGAAGAGTAACAACATCCAAACCACTAAATAAATTTGGTACAAAAAATAAAAGCGCAGGACACATTTTTTGGCTGTTCGTGCTATTATATTTATTGCATTCCTTGCATAGCTACACTGTAACACAGCTGCGACCGCCGCTATATACCTGACCTTCAAGTGGGGCGAGGTGGGGGCACGAACCAGGAAATGCAGCAAAACCTGAATACGCCATGGCATTTCACCATCACCTGCTTGATTATGATAACATTCGCTCTTTGCTGAATGCATGCACCTCTGGGCTCATGCAAATACTCGTCCTTATGGCGCTGATACCGTCCCACAAAACAGCGAAATTGTCCTCAACGATTATTATAAATGGCAAACAAACTTACTTGTATTCTTGTGCTTTCCTTACTCCTCTCTACAAAATATTCTCAGAATCTTATATTCCTCTCTCTACTTTTGGTTTGGTCTTGTATTGATATATCAGAGATAAGCAGATATAATATTTACAATTTCTAGTGCTGAATAATTTCAGTAACTAATTCTACATTCTCTAACGGTCGTACTCGCTTCATATTGTATATTGTTAGCCTCCATTAATGTTCAAGCAACTTTAATGGTGTTATCTACCCTTATATCCACTCAAGCATATCCTGAAACAAAGATATAGTTCGCCGCTGAAGTAGCTGGCAGTATATTTATAAAATACAGGGATAATGATTGGATCCGTCATCAGAAAGAATACACATGAAAGATAGCCGTCTTTAACATTTACAAATTTAATTTTAGGAGTCCAGCATGTCAGAATTTTAAAAACCGTGTCCCTATGTAATGGCTTTGAAATTGAATGCTGGCACGAGAAAAGCGAATCCAGCTGAAAAAAAAAAAGTATCTGAAAATTCAGACCAACAAAAATGTTATTATAATCCTTTCTTCGGCAGACTATCGCTAAAAACTTCTTTTAACTACATCACGTTACCCGAGGTAGACATTTATAGAAACGTTTTATTGCGTATGTTCTTGTCAGTAAAGTAGTAATATGGCATTATGGTAGACTTAAGCAACAATTGCATATTTTAAGAAATGGTGGCTATATAATGTCTTTGAAAATTCATTCCCTTTGCATGATCATTGATCAGGTTGAAAATACGAATTCCACTTCACAATTTCAGAAAAGTGTAAGAATTGTAAAATTCAAACCACAACAAGGAATATGGAAGATAACTAATACGATAAAATGTATTTGACATGAATTGTGCTTTTTTAACGCTATCTACATCTTGATGCACGAGGTAAAATATATTTACCATGCTTTACGGTTTATCAGTTCTGCAAAATTCATTCAGAGTGTAAAGGATTTCAGAGGTTATTACCAGAAAATGCAAGATACACATTCCGTTTGCAAAGAATATGTTTTAAACATGTGTTAACTGACAAAATAGTTAGAGCCATTTTTTGGAGAAATAAAAATGTTTCATTACATTTTTCATATAAAGGGTAGTTTGGGATAGGAGCTGGGTGCTTTCTTGAAAATCTTCGTTCAGCATTGTTGGAACATACTAAATTAAATACTGTATTTGGTATTTTCATATGAGTTGTGCCTCCCCCCCCCCGCGCGCACACGCACACGCACACACACACACACACACACACACACACACACACACACACACACACACACACACACACACACACACACACACACACACACACAAGGATGTGCGCCTTTTATTTTATTTATTCAGGGGGTCTCAAAATGTATTTCCGAAGAAATATAGATAACGAATTGTTTGATGAAATGCAATACTTCCTCTTCACACTATAATAAGTGGATAAAATGCATAAATATTTCCTTTAACTTAATATGATAGATACATTACCACTTTTTAAACTAACGAGAACCTTGGTAGGTTAACATATTTGAGAGGGTAACCAACAATCCGACTCGAGCTCAGTTCTGTAGATTTACACTTTCCCCTATTTGGTTCCTTTAGATATATGAAAATTAAGATTACACAATTCTAGCATTATAAATCCATTATGATGGTGAAGACACTGCAAATGGTACATATCACAGGGGCCATAATAATTACTTAGCAAAAATGATTTATAAAATCTACGATGCATTTATAGCTACCCCAATTTTCTCTTAATCGAACATTAAAAACTCTTCTGCAATATACCCTTTATAGTCTTTGAGTTGCAGTGAAAACTGCTGTCTCAAAAATCAACTCTTACCTTACAAATTGCTAAGTGCTCTTGTATCTTAGAAGGTAACACATATATCCCTTTTTTTTAATTTACGTCCTCCAACGTTAAGTCAGATCAGACGGTGAATGAATTGGGTGAAATGATGCTCAAATGAGTCCAGGGTCCAAGGAGCCTTGATTAATCGATGAGTTACTATACATTTACTGTATTTCGTAAGACACTAGCACAAGTATAAATTCCAGTTCTGCTGAATTGTTATTCATTTCATCCACTATATAGGTAAACAAAGCTGTAAACCGTTAAACGTTATGTATATCCTCATTCGTGTCATTCCTAAAAATTAATGAATGAGCAACAATGTGCTAAATTCGTATTTTAATGTCCCATTTAAAATAGTGCTCCTATTTCATACGCTACAGATGTTACGTCACAATAAATAAATGGGAAAGGAAATTTGGAAAGGAAACGCTCCAGGCTTCAGTTTAGCGTACCTCATCGGTACTTGCCAGTTAAAAAGACAGGAAACTGCTTTAAAAAAACTGTCAAGGAAGAACCTGGTGAAGTCTAAAATGTAAACCTCCCATTCGGGAGTTTATATCTTAATGGCCTTACTATATCCGTGTAGATATATTCACTTATACCACAATCTTGGTATGTAATTATTTTAATTGGATTAATGGTTAGTTTTAAAGTTCGAATATACGACACATTTCACGTTCAGGGGTAAGTGGAATTGCTAATTAATCGACCCCAAGATCGTGATGTGCGGAACATTGCTCTGCTGCAAACTTTGAGTTTAATCGGAAGATGTTCATAAGTCTAAGACCTGGCGATTAGCTTGATACCTCATTAGTATGCGAACTCTGTTCACAAGCGTGTAAAATGGTAATATAAAATTAACACCGTTAATTACGAAGTCCGCAGAAGGAAAAATAAGTTATCAGTACTTAAACCATCTTCAAAATGATCCTGCTGAAAGGCTATTAAGATCCACTAGAGCCGGGCAAAGTTCAGATGTACGGAAAGTATTTTTATCTTAGTAACACATGGCTCATATCTCTGATCACGTGACTAGAAAAGTATTGACAATTTCTATATTGTGCTACAGACTTTGTACCTACAAGAGCGCTATACCAACAATCTTGAGTGGGATGTGCCTCTTTCTGTGTAGCGTTTTACACAACTTAGAACATTACCTACTCACTACTTACAGATATTTTAATTTTATGAACTATTTTAATATTCCGCTCAATCTCCAAATACGGCAAAGAAAACAAATATTCATTTGTTAACTGTGAACCACATTATACGCTCTGCATTTGCAGAATAAGAGCAGGTATCGTTTCAGTGTAAAATACACGCTCTAGAAAGAGAGAGAAAGAGAGTCTGCGTTTTCTGATCTAACAAATTCAAAGCAATACAAATCACATGAATATAAAAGTTAAACAACAATAACAAGTCTTGAAAAGGAGACGCTACATTCAAAATACGTTCTCTATTCTCTGTCGCTTATTACGGGATGTGTAAATTACTGATATGAAAGCTTATTTATTCCTATACTTCATTTTATTAGACATAAACGTTTTCAGAAAAGAAAAAGAAAAGAAAACTACATTAGTCAGTTCTTTACAGATTCAAAGCAAGCAGCTATAGCACCATGACAAGGTTCGTTAGGGAGAATAAGCACCTCGACCTAGGGTAGATCTTTTGGTGAGGGAGAGTTATGATGAAAGGATGCTAACGTTGCTGGAGGTGAAATGGAATGGCAGGAAATTCGGGAAATGTAATAGTCATCTCAAGCATTCGCCTAAACACCCGAGAAACCGCCGAAAAAAGCGCACACACCGGGAAATTCGGCCATGGGAAATGAATTTAAGACCACCTGAATGAAGACCAAAGCGCTAGCGCCTGAGCCATTCCAATCGGTTAGGGAATCGCTATGGTGAAATGTTCAAAAGCGTTTCTGCCTAAACCAGTAAAAAAGAAGTTTGCATATTTTAAAATGTCGATCAATCCGCATTCAACTACCTAAATATATTCTCCACTAACAAGAAATAAAATAGTCATTCTGCGCTTAATCCGCTGCGGCCTAAATTCATTACCCCCATAGAAATGTATTCTTTTTCGTGCACCTTAGTTTCCAGGACACGACTGCACTCCTAACTTAGTTCTGAAGAATCTTCCACGCAAGGATCTACTCTCTTCAATGCGTTTTCTTTTGGTTAATTCCCTTCCTCAAAGAAACATGCATACCTATTGTCTTTCACAAACTTGAAAAACCAATCAACTTTATTCTAGTAATTGCCCTAGAAGTTTAATAACAGCTATTTGCTAAGCGTTTTAAAAGCTTCTCCTAAAACGTATTATCAACTTTCTCTCCGCCAATTTTATATTTCCGGAATTTCAGTTTCGGTTTCAAACCAACATTCCAAGATACATTTCTTGTAAATCACAATGGAGCGTGTCGCTCGTGGCTATGAATGTAAACACTACACCACTCAGCTTCACTGGAATTCACATAAGCCTTCCATAATGTGTAGCTTACAGGGCTCCTTTAAAATTTCGCCAAACTGATTTCTCAGATCATCTGTATTATATCTACATACCTTTCTTGTAGATCACACCTTTTCCGTTAAACTGAATATACAGTCTCTACATTTATGCCTGTCTCTACTGGTTGCCTCAAGGATCAATACTGGAACCAAATTTCTTTAGCATCTATGAACTGCCTAGCTTATCTATGTATGCAGCTGACACAGCTCTTCACCACAAATATCGATATTCTAATACAACTTTATTCTTAAGCGACATCGAATGGTTTTTCACCCTGGCTCACTACCTGGAGTATTGCAATGAACACAATGAAATGTGAGATTGTTAATTTTACTCTTCGCTTACCGACACAGCCGCCCGCAGGTTTACCCCAGAGTTCAATAGTAGCATGGAAGTCCACAGATGCAGATGTTAAAACTTCCGAGTCCAGCTTGAAAGCCGGCTCACTTGGAAAATGCACTTTAATCAGAAACTCACCCCTGACTATTCCCAATTATTCATATTACAACCCTAGTGAATCACTAATTCAGTCTCTAAAGCAACCTTCCACCTCTCAACTCTACACCTCTGTCATCTGTCCATTGATAACTCACACTTGCACAACGTGAGGGGGTGCAGCTTCCAGTAAAATTCAACCTCCACAGTCACTATAAAACAAGTCCCTTCGCATTGCAGTGGACACACTCTGGTTTGTGTGCAATTCGCAACCCCATCATGGACTTGGTCTAGTGACCATTCAACGACTTATGCCAACTCAAGCTACAAACACCTTCCGCAACCTCCACACCGTTCCTGGAGCTATGTTCTTTTCTATCGACAAGCAGGCTCTCTTCCCTAGGAGAATCAAGAGCTGTTGACCATAGCACACTCTTCCACCCTGGGAGTATTCCACTGAGCAGAATGAACCCTGAAATTCGTAGCACTATCGCACTGTGTTTTCAATGCTACTGAGAAACCTAATTAAGGCCTATCTCATTCCTGATTTTCTGGTATCACAGTGATTTTACTTTATTAGCAATGTGTTATACTATGTAAGTATATGTATTATGAATGTACCTTTTAAACACTGGAGGCTATATACCCGCCTAAATATGCTGTCCATGTCATCGCAAGAAACAAGCGTATTGGATTAAAAAAAAAAAACATAGGTTGTGTTACATTTACGTTAACTTTCCTACTCTTGGGCACTGTTTTAATTAACATTTGTTATTTGGGACAAACCTTTGCAGAAATAGATAAATTACACGTTTCGTTATGAATTCAATGGAAATAGTGACAGTCAAATGTTTATAAGTTATAGTAATGCTTATTTTAAAACTCTATATTATTTCCATGCAATGCCCTAACGAGTAAATGTCGACAGAACTTCAGAGATGACGCTCAATGCGTCCGGAGTCCATGGAGCTTCGAGTTACCCGACATTCGTCTTTCAGGATAAGGGAAACCCCCGGAAAAAACCTTATCCAGGTAACTCACCCTGACCGAGATTCGAATTCGGGACCTCTTGAACGTGAGGCAGGCACGCTACCATCTACGCTACCGAGGCGGGCAAAGAAGTTTTCAAGAACACCTATTACCCTAAACTAACGTTTACATGAAACCCTTTTCGTTGCTTTTGCTTTGTCAAAAACGATTCCGTGGTTTTGAATAAAATACCATAAGATATCATGAACAAAATGTATGCCTTAAACCTTTTGGGAATAACGTATTAAGTTCTGTTCATTCGGAATGAATTTTGCACAATTTTTATAGCTAGTAAATCATAAGAGATAGACAAAAACTTGCCCGCCAGGTAGCGCATACGGTAACTGGCCACCTCACGGTCAAGAGGTCCCGAGTTCGAATCTCGGTCAGGGTGAGTTATCTGGAAGATTTTTCAGTTTTTTCCCCCCAAATTCTGGAAGATGAATGTCTGGTAACTCTTATCACCAGTAGACCATGGACTAATTTGAGCATCATTTCACCCATTTCATGACTTAACTTTGAAGGACATTAACTGAAAAAAATAGACAGAATACTAATGTCAAAATTTCTTTGAAATCTACTTTTGCTGAATCAGTCATTTCAAAAGTGTTAGGCAGTTGAAGTGGTCTGTTTCTCCAGATATATGGACATACTCTGCGGAATTTCAACGCCAGTATAGAGCGATTTGTTTATCGCTTGAGTCTCCACACTCCCTATACCCAAAAGAAAATGTGTAATTGATACATTTCTGATAATCTTTATCTCAATTAACATATCGAAAATACGGTTTTGTAAGATAGTTTGACAAAGAGATATAAAAGGCATGCAGAGAAAGTAATAGGAATGAAACGCAAGTATTTTTCTTCTTAAAAATTGGTTAATTTGTATATCCCTTTCTAACACTGTTGGCATATCGTAGAAATCTATTGGAAACTAGCTTTTTACGTTGGTTTCGTTCATTTTTTAAATTAAACAACCACATTTTGTAGCACATTCACGTGCTTCCAGACTCTTCGGAGGGAATGATTCTAGTTAGAGAAAAACACATTCACCTCGGATAGAAACTGAAGCCAGAACCTCTAAACTGAGAAACCAGGACGCAGATGAATGATTACATAAATATATAAAATAAATAAATATAAATATATTCTCCATTTCTTACGTCTTGGCCTCTAGATGCTATACCAAGACACAGTATTACAATTTTATATTTACTCAAACATAATAATATACTGATATTTTTTACAAACATTTTGAGAAAAGCTAACCTACACTAACCTATCTAATTTAACCTAACTAATCTAATTGCTACAATTGTAGCTTACAATTTTCACAATCCAAAGTACTTCTACCTTCCTATCCCTAATATATCATCTATCCTTTTGTTCTTGTCTTCTTCTGTCGCTTCAAATCCTTCTGTTGAATCCAAGATTGTCCTCTTCTATTAATCCTTCGACTAGGTGATGTTCCTCTTCTTCCTTTGGTTGTTGAAGCTAGGTATCCATATTCTGTCCTCGAAGTCGTTCAGATCTTCTCGGTGTGGAAGGTGGTTCACGATATCTATGTTGAATATTGTCTCTTACTCGTCGTTGCTGCTGTCTTTGTTGATTATATTCGTCCATTGCTATTGTTGAGACCTTATCCGCTGCCAATTCTAGTATTTTAAAATCTTCCCTCATCCTAATATACATTTTCCCTTGGTAGCGTGGTGGTAGACTGTCTGTCTCACGTTCAAGAGGTCCCGAGTTCGAATCTCGGTCAGGGTGAGTTACCTGGATAAGGTTTTTCCCCGGGTTTTCCCTTATCCTGAAAGACGAATGTCGGGTAGTTCTAGGCTCTATGGACCCTGGGCTCATTTGAGCATCATTTCACCCATTCCATTCATCGTCCGATATGACTTAACGTTGGAGGACATAAATTACACACACACACACACACACACACACACACACACACACACACACACACACACACACACACACACACACACACACACACACACAAACATTTTCCTGCTAATTCTTTCCTCTCTTCCTCTAGCTGTTGTGTATACTTTATACATTCAAATAAAGTATGTTCCGGAGTATCTTCTTCCATGCAGGTGGTGCACATGGTTTCATCTGCCTTTCCTATCTTTTTAAAGTATGTCTTGTACGGTCCATGTCCTGAAATGTATTGTATTCCACTTCGTTTTGGTAGGATCTCCTTTAATTCTAGCCTCTCATTTATACTGGGAAAGATTTCGTGTGTCCTTCCTACATCAATTTGATCCCATTCATGTTGCCATTCAATGAATACGTTCCTAATTTCGTAATACTTACATAAAAAAATTAAAAAAATAAAATCTGCATAGCTATTGCCATGGCATCTAGAATCTATACCAGGACATAGTTTCCGCTGATTTTATTTTTATAGGAAGACAAGTACTCTTAGTTTTCTCTATGTTCCAATACCCTTTAAAATGTCATTTCCGAAATCTGTTAATGGGCAGATTTCACCGCCATAGAGCAGTATAGATGAAAACTGGCATTTCTTTAACAAATTCTTTAAACAAAATCGATGACACTGATAATAAAAATTATTAAAGCTGTTCCATTTAAAACGTTGTAGGAAAATTCCTTGGTAATTTTATTCTTGGTTTCTAGACAACGCCATGTGTATTCACCGCTATTTGGTTTCTTAATACCGGCGTTACATTTTTTCCCCTTCTAAAAAGGGGTTTCTTTTGGACTCAAGAAGTTTTGAAGCGTAAATATAGCTGCCGTAAAACACCAAAACAAATTTATGAGTGGAAAACAATACTTTGATTAGCAACAGAGAAAGTAAAATACAATTATCCCAGAAAGGAAAGTTCGTCTTTTGTTGCGGTGCTGTCAGTGCAAACGAGGAAACAAATCAGTTTAGTAATCAAAATTAAAATATATTGCTCTTCTCCTTATCACTGTTTTAAAACAATTATCTGAACTTTATTTCATTACAAAGCTGTCACTGACCTTGTCCTGCCAAGCAAGTCCCAAGTTACACCCATGTGTATGTATGTGCTTTCATCTATATGCGTGAGACGGTGGATGACCTTGCATAAGCTATTCACTAAATTCCAGGCTTGGTCTCTTCACGGTCAGCCAGCTAGCGCAGCCCGCATATAAACTTTATGCCTTAAGCCAGCGTAGCTCATGAAGGGTTATTAAAAGCAATTTTTCTATTCAAAATAAAATTAAATAGCACGCACTGTGCTAGGTTTAAAACAAAGAAATGTGCCCAAAAATGGACGGGAAACTTTGATGCTTTATTTGCATAAAGGTGCAAAAAGTATAAGCTTTATACTATTTTCGTAGTCTTCATATTTGTTTTACAAACTATATTTACGAAGTTAATTGTTCTTCCACACTACCCGTGTGTAGGAATTTAATGTCAAAAGGTAGCGCCAGACTGAAAAATCCAATGCCATAACTGTGATTAGAACCAGATATTTTCCGGTCTCCGTCTGGTTGCTCTTAACCACTGAGCTACCATGGCTACAGGTAGCATCATGCTGAAGAATTTAGTGTCATAATGGCATATTGCTATCTTTACAAATGCTATTTTTTATCTAGTTGATGCTAAATGCAGAACTAATTTCATTTCTCGTTTCCTTGTAGGCACAAGGGGACAGAGATGGCTGAAGAGAGTCACATATCTAAAAGTAAAACGCTATATTCTGGCTTTGAAATTCCATACTCTTTCTATAACCACGAGATATAATCAGTATGCTTTAACAATGTCTGCATTGGTTTTCCAGTTAAGCAAAGTTCATTCAGAATGAGGAGGATTTAGCAGGCTTTTCTCAAAATCAAGGCAAACATGTTAATTATATAAATATCTTAAGCATATGCTATTACAATCAAAACCATAACCAAGTCATTTAAAAAAAAAAAAATTAACACACACACGCAGATGTATTTTATAGACGTGGCGCATGACCTTGTTCGGATGTGCGCATGTGACGTCATGCGAATCAATGGTAGGGGTAAGATCTGTGCTTTCACCAGCAGATTGCTGATAAAGCTAGTAGGTTAAATGGCAGATGACTAACCTGATACCTCTTTTTCTTGCAAATAAACATGTGGACTCGGCCATAAACCACTGCGCAACATTACGTCATACGCCACGTTTAAAAATACCTATGTACAAACTGTTTCTCACATACAAACACATCTATGTGCTGTTATTGTTTTTTTGTCCCCTTCCATTTATATTCCTCCTTTAAACTGCAATGGTCATATCGGTGGCCGTTTTCCTTTGGAACAGATGGTGTTAACTGGTGAACGTTGGGTTGTTGGTACTTATGATTTTTTTAATCATCAGATCACGCACACATTCACACTCTCATTCATACTTACATAGTCTGGGGAAGATGGGGAATCGTCTTGGTTGGAGAAAAATCCCCACCCCTGGCCGTGAATCGAACCCGATACCCCTCGCACGGTAGTACATGTTCTACCGACTGAACTACTTGTCCACTTTTATTATACTATTATTATTATTATTATTATTATTATTATTATTATTATTATTATTATTATTATTATTATTATTATTATTATTATTATTATTATTCAGGGGTCTGAAACCATATATTTCTAGTGAAGTCTTAATATCGACCTATTCAGTGAAATATCGAACTTCCTCTGTATATACCATATGAAAAATAAAATAAAACTAGAACATAGCTCTCCCTGTAGAAAAAGTGACCTGGTTAGCATGCTATTCCTGCCAAGGGCACAAGCTGAAGGGTTTAATAGAAAGGCTTTAAGAATTCAAGCTTTAGAAGACAGAGTTAATTACACACACCCTGGAAGAACAAAAACAAAATATCATCCAGGAAATTGTCAGCAATTCACAACGTGAACGAGTGATAGTTTGCTAAAGAGGTGCCAGTTTTAGCGTCTCCTTTCATAAAGCTAGTAAGTAAAGCCTTTAAAAGTAGTTTTAAAAATGTTGTATGGTTTCATCCGAGCCTTCCGAGCATTGATAGCGGCAGTAGGCGACTACTGCCCAAGATAAGACGCGCACCCGGTTCGTAAGCTTTTGATTCTCATTCAGCGTTACTTATTTTTGTGCTGAATTTGAATTTACATTGTTGAATGCATTTTTGGTTATATTTATTTCTCTTTGTACATTATTTGCTCACTTCTGTTCATATAAATATTGTCTGTTTTAGGTTTTCTGATGATGCTGTTCCAGTTGCTCTCATTATTCCTTATTGGTGAATTGTCCATTACAAAGTAACTTTCAGTCTCAATGACAACCAAAACCAATGTATACAATAAAAATGACAGATAAAAATAAAATAATACACTATCGTTAGGACCTTTTATAGCCCAACAAATGTACTAATTTGGGGAATTTCTAACTTAGAAATTAAGTAGCATATCAAAGGGATTAAAAAATATGTTAAACAGCATATAAAAATCATATAATTTTAAAGTTAACAATTTTTTTTAAGATTTTGTTAGTTAGCCACGTTCCAAGGCACGAAATATTAACCTAAAAATGCAGATATTACTTTTAAATAAAGTTGTTTTACGTAGAAATAATCATATTTGAATCTGCATACAACAGTTTACTCTTTCATTTATACGACCTGTTACCTTAATTACTAAATTTTATACACTGGTACTTATAATATTTTGATGACACAACTCTTTGAAAATGAACTAAATGAATGAAACCTTGTGAAACTATTTAAAGAATGAAAATCAATTCCCATTTGTTTCATGTTTGCACATGCAGCAGCAATGTACCTGAACTAATTCTTATGTGCATTCTCGAAAGAGCTAACAATTGCGAAACCAAATGGAATGCCCCTTACTTTTACTTATGCACTAGTTTTTAGTGTTAATGTAGGATTTGAATTTTCATGAATTGAACATAAAATGCGAAGGGAAGGTAAAGCAATTAAAATCTCTATTATCTTCCCCAGAAATATAGAACTTTCCCGCAGTCATTTCATGCTTAAAAATGTCATCTATTATGAAAATTTTCGGTCGAGCCTCGTAAGCTACAAATGACGCTAACAAATCCTAAATTCACTTGCTCTCAAAGACGAACGCAGAGCTTAATATAACGTCAATTTTGCTCATATAGCTAATAACCAAAGAGTTGGTGTTCAGTCTTCCAAATGAAATGGATATAAAACACATTGACAAGCAGTCCAGTGTCTTATGCACTGGGTACAGCTGCTTAGCGTGAAAGGCGAGGGCCAGCTACCACAAATTCGAAAGCAAAGGAGACAGCCTGCGACCAAGGAAAACGTGTAGGTAATACTCTGTAATGAAACATTTTTCCTTCTGAATCTATAAGCGTTGTAAAACATTTCAAACAAGACGTGGCCAAGATGCCCAGATATGTTCTATGATGCTTGATACTAGGAGGACGCCGCTGATACCCTTTACAGCTCACCGCCACTGCTGCTGCTCCACTCAAGCAGACCTCAACGATACTTTGTTTACTCATTCTGATCAGTTAACTTCTCCAATGCGAAAGAAACGTATATACATCTGATCCTGCCAGTGATGTCGATAGAACTAAATTTTAGTAGTGGCTGGGAGCAAGAAGCGAACTCGTTTAGTTCTACTGTAACATTGATACCTACGTAAACTACAGCAATCATACAAACCTGGCAAAATTAAAATACCTATACCGTATTTACGCTAATCTAAATGCGCACCTTTTTTTTTACCAAATGCAGTGCATAAAACCGTGGTGAGTGTGTATTAGTTTCGAGTGAAAATCCGATCCGCAGAACGCCAGGAATTTCATTGCTTTTTCGTTTATTACGTCACAGTGCTTTAGCCTATTATTGAGTGTTGGTTTGATATGCCGCGGAAGTACACTATTATTGAGAAGGGGCAAAAGGAAGCACTTTTAGTTACAATATGGAGGGCAAATAGAAGATCTTACGACGTTGAAGCGTAAAGACCCGACTCGGTAGCGTAGAGGTATCGTGTCTGCCTGACGTTCAGAGGTTCCGAGTTCGAATCTCAGTTTGGGTGAGTTACCTGGATTAAGTTTTTTTCCGGGGTTTCCCTTATACTGAAAGACGAATGTCGGGTAACTCTAAGCTCCATGGACCCCGGATTTACTTGATCATCATTTCACCCATTTCATTCATTGTCCAGTATGACTTAACGTTGGCAGACGTAAATTACAACAAAAATTATCCTTCATGCTGAAAAAAAAAATTGTAATAGAAAGGCAGGAAGGCAGTTTAATGTATCAGAGAATAACGTTCGCTTGTGGCAAAAACAGAAATTGGCATTATTTGTTACTAAAGCTTGTAGGAAGAAATGTAAGGGTCCTCGCAACAATGTGTCACCTAACAATAGGACACTTTAAATTCTATAATCTGATGGTTTAAATTCGATTAATTCACTGCTGCATAAAATACCTAACATTCCGTCACTAATGCATTACATTCGATACAAACCTTTTTTTTTTTTTTTCCTCACAATTTTAAATTTCAAATATCGGGTGCGCATTAGATTCGCGTAAATACGTCATTTACGTCACGCTTTAAGGGTTTATGCATTTCAGATGCAATTGTTGCTAATACCTCCAAAGACGAGACGTACCAAAACAGCATAGGTATGTTGGAAAGTACTGAAAGAGGAGCACCTCAAAATAGCATGCCCATGTAACGTTTAAATACGGAAGGAGTACAAATCACCGGCATTACAAATGTGACTATCGGTTTTGTACCCCTCATTAGGGCGTAGCGGTTTATGGCATAGGCTATATATCCAATCAAGCCAAGAAAAATAATATTTTGAGCATGCCTAAAGTGACCATGCTCGTTATTTAATCTTGAAGAATGTAATGTTTGAGGAAAGCATATGCATACAGTTAAGATATGCAATAAGCCCTGTTTGCTGAACATCGTAAATTTCCCCATTAAAAGTCTAATGATTTGGCAAACAAAACCGGAGTAAAAGAGCAACATTACTAAACAGCAGCTGGCAAACTCTGGGTCATGAGTCAAGTTTGGCAACGACAGGTCGAGGCGAGTTTGACCTACCTCTAACTACATCATCTCATTATGCAAAGCGATTTGTATGTTGTGTGACGTCATCTTCAGCAACCGCTACCACATATTAACATATTATTGATGCATAATGTTCATCATTATCTTGCTTTCGGAGAAATATATAAATTATCTATGCTACACAGCACGTTTTTTTTAAGTGGTAATTTACATCCACCAACGTTAAGTCATATCGGACGGTGAATCAATGGGATGAAAGGATGTTCAAATGAGTCCAGGTCCGTGAAGCTTAGAGTTACCCGACACTCGTCTTTCAGGACATTCGAACTCGGGACCTCTTGAACCTGAGGCAGACATGCTACCATCTACGCCACCGAGACGGGCAAGCATTCACTATGGGAAGTGGAATCAGAAAAGGAATCGTTGGATTATTAATTATTAATATTTATTTATTATTAAGGTTGCAAAGCAGCATACGTCGATGTCTCACACCAACATCTTTCGAGAGATAATTTTGTAACCGCGTACTTTTGTTTTCTATCTATCTTTCTTTTTTTTTTTTTTTTTCACTTTACGTACTCCAACGTTAAGTCATATCGGAAGATGATTGATATGGGTGAAGTGATGCTCAAATGAGTCCGGGGTCCATGGAGCTTAGAGTTACCCAACATTTGTTTATCAGGATAAGGGAAAACTCCGGAAAAAAACCGGATCTCTAACCGAGATTCGAACTCGGGATCTCTTGAACGTGAGTCAGACACGCTACCATTTACGCTACCGAGGCGGGCAATGTTCTTGATACTGCAAACGTGCTCAGAATCTGAAATAAAATAGAAATTGGATAACTCATCATTAACATGGGCAAACCCCGTGATCTTAAACACGTCACTTGAAGATTATTCTAGGTAACTCTGATGAATTATCTTGCTTCACTCTCCCGTGTTAAGTATAGTTCCGAAGCTGCTGCTTTAACTCCACCAATCATGTTTCAAACAGACAGGTATTCAGCAACTGATTTTCCCTCAAATGTACATTCTAACCAAAAACTATACGATCGCCTATTACAATCAGGATTTTATAGTATCGCAGTCTCGCAATCAATGGAAGCTACCTTAGCTAATCCTTTACCATAAGATGACAACAATGGACATTATTCCAAACCATTACAAATACCAAGCATTTCAGTAGTAACCACGTGCTCTGCCAGCCTGTTGCACGCCACCATGAAAAAACTAATGATCATAGTTCTTATATTCAATTTTTTTCCGGTAGCTCTCCATATATCTGGGTTGCCTGTTGCATATGGTGCAATGTATCGCAGTTTTCTGTAGTGATGTAGAAAATAAAGCAATCAATGTCTTCTAAATCTCGGATTTGTTTGCTAAAATTCATTCGAATAATTGCAGTTCTACATACGTCATATCAGAAATGTCCTCAGTGCTGCAAAAGATGAAGCAACATCAGCGCCAAATCTATCATTAACGAATTTGGAATAATGGAGAAAGCTGAGATGAAAAGGCTTCAGTTGATTCAGGGAATGTCCCCAAACTATTAAGGAAAAAAAGAAAAATTGTCAGCCTAGTTGCTAGCAAGAAAATTATTATTTTTATATGCAGAAACTAAACACATATAGGTTTTCATGCTTAGGCGTATTTACATTTTTAATGTTACATTACGTTTGAAAATTACACCTAATTTTTCAGTCTTTCCAGACAACTATTTTATATGCAGTTATAGACATTTTGATGACAGAAGACTTGTGTCACCGATGTACAACAGATACTGGAAAGAACTGTAAGATGTAAATTAAAGCACTCATTAAGAAGTTTAGCAAAATCATTGATATTTGATGACACTTTTTCCTCTAACAGATCAAAACGCATTTTCAATTAATGTCAGAATAATCAAATTTTCTAAATACTATACACGAAAAAATCACAATCGAATCAATTTGCAAAAACGTACGGTTAATTTTTTTTTAAATACGTTACACGTAACGCCGTAATACCGCTATTCTTCCTAGAAGTTCATTTTGGCTGCCACACCATGGACAAAATACTTCGGGAAACATCAGATGCGAAAAAATGGTAGTTCGAACTTTAACGTAAAGAATTATCATCCGAGAAGCATCATAAAAATGAGCGTTCCAATCCCCCGAAAAAAAATCATTCGGGGGGGGGGGGGGGGGGGGGGGAGAAAGAAAAGAAAAGTGCGGCCACTAACACTCTCTTCGTACTATTTACCTGCTTCTAATGTTTAAAGTTGCAGGGCTTTCTTTGCCGTCGAACACAAAGCCTGCCGCATAACACCGGCGCAAAATTACAAGCGAAAATATAATTATCGTAAGCAAAATATAATATTCAGTAAATATATTTAATTCGTGTGAAAATATAAGTGATCAAGTATTAAAGCATAAACAAACACCCAGCCTTTATTTATTACTAGGGCTAGGAAGTTGAGGAAAAATTATTTGCTTGTCCCTTTTTGCCTTTTTAGCTATTTTATGATATTAGGTCCCGGTTTAGAACTTATTTGTCCTTTACACCGTTTTAACTATTTTTGTTATTAAAGGTCCTTTTTGGCAGTTTTGTTTCGTTGAAGTTTTTTCCCCAACTTCTTTCGTGTATATTTTTGATGTTCAACAGAAACTAGCTTAAATTCCAATTTCTAAAATGCACTCCTAAGACTGGCTACAGCAGGCAACATATGAGAGAGCCTTTCTATTGCATTCAAGTCATTAGCACCAGGAGAGAACCTAGTAAACCCTCTCTAAATATCCCGTTATTTTTGAGCAGCATTGTAACCCCTACTAGGAGGTAGGATTGGTTAGGTTGCTTTCACTGCAGTTTCGCAGTTTTTGAAAGACATGCTGGCCACAAAACATGCCACAAACTAGACGTAATGAAACGTCTTTACGTCCTTTTTTTCCAATCTTTAGGCCCTTTTGGGATATTTTAGGTCTTTTAAGGTCTTTTTGTGTTTTTAGATAATTTATGGGTCAACTTCTTAGCTCTATTACAAGTGTAAAGGTTCGCATCACATATTTCAACTTGTGATGGAACTCCAATTGCGAAACACTAACATAGTTTGGCATTCGTACAAAATATTTGCCAAGGTTTCGACTTTTCGTTGAGAATTGCCATAGAGGAGGAATTAGTGCTGATTAAAAAATAATACAAACTGCGTTTGAACCCGCCCATGAATGTCACATATACCTTACATATTAATATTAATTTTGTCACACAAACAGATCATAGAGGTGTAATGCTCTGCAGGTATTCTGAACATAATGGCGCCGCCGAGGCCCTGCTCATCTCTCAACCAGACGGCCCGGGTTCAATCCAACAGGACCGCATGTGAGATTTGTGATGGACGAAGCACCATCTGGGCCGATTTTCTCCGCGTTCTTCGGTTTCTCCCATCATTCATTCCACCGCTGTTACTTCATCGCCTTTCCTTTTATAAACTTCACCGTCACTGATATCTTTTTTTTTTTTCCTTCCTTTCTCTCATAACAGGTTGCAAGCTACTCCCGTTCCTGGTTCTTTGGTCATCACTCTGTTTCTCGGTTGCGAAAATCGATATTCTCCAGCCAGGAAGCACAAGCCACATGCCATCCTCTACTGCACCCAATTCGTGACGCCCATTGTGGACTGAGGTGCGAATTGCCGAAGTCGGGCGATAGCCCTTGGTCCTGCGTTAGCTGTCGTTGGTACCACGAGTTTAGTGAACAATGAAAATGAATCCCAAGACATTACACAAACCTTGACCTTTTGACTCTTCTAATATAAAAAGAAGATGCAGAAAATATAAAAAACAGCACTCATAAGAAAACATAATAGTAAACAGAGATCAGTGAGTGTCTGAGGCGGAATTGGGATCTTGAGAAGCAGATGCAGCGATCTCTACTTCAACCGAGTTGACTGACGATTTCTAACTCCGAGACTGTAAGGTTGCAAAACGGATGCAAGTGCTTTGCTTTTCTGTAGTTTTTACTCTAATTCAACCTCCTGTGAAACTCTACACTACAGGATAAACATTTTAACACTGGATTTGCTAAATATTATATAAAAATTTGGCATACCTCCTTGTTTGACGAATATTTATCCTTTGTGTATTATGAAATGTTCATATAAAATGATTAACCACTTCAAGTTATGTTGCTGAACGATTAACTTAAGCAACATGGTCTTTACTGCAAGCACGACACAGCACAGCGTTTACAAGTTGTAAGTCAGTTTTAGTTATTATGAAACTTAAGCTTATGAAAATTAGAGATGAAAGGAAGAATCAATTATAATCTGACTCAACCTAGAACGATCCTGTTATGAACATTAGGGAGGCGAGAATAAGAGCCATACTTTTACAAAACGTTCTTAAGCTGCTGATTGGTGAAAAGAAATCACGAATACAGTGTCAGAAAAATGTATACACACTTTGAACCGTCACAGAAACTGTATTTTCCGTGCTACAAGAACCAATTTCTGGAAGGAAGTAATGTTATCTTTCTTCAACAGGTGGCAGAAGAATTGTCGCTCTAGCTACTAAACTCGGTTAATGGCAAGGAAGTAACTGTAAGATGGCGGACATACGTTGGAGCTTTGAAGTACCGAACAATGCTTGCTGATTCCTGTTCCCTGCCATTCGTGCATTATACGGTAAACAACGAGTTTTATTTCCAACAAGATGGTGCCCCGCACTATCATCGCGATGCAGGAACATACCTGGATCAAAGTTTGCCAGGCCAGTGGGAAGGACGCAGGAGACCAATCGCGTTACCTCCAAGATCTCCAGAACTTTCTCCGTTGAATTTCTTCTTATGGGGCACAGTAAAAGAGTGCAAAGTTTAACCACGTAACCTAGAGAAACTTTGGAATGAGATTCAAGTAGTGTGCGCAGAAATCCCATTGGATACATTGGTACGATGTACGGAAGCAGTGGTAATTTTTGCTCAGAAATGTACTGATGCTCAAAGACAGCCAGTTTGAACAGTGATTACAATTGCATCAGAATGGGCATTTATGTCTCATATTGGACGTTAAGCTTTCCAGCAACTGAACCTCGTTTAAACGGAACATACATTTTGTATGACGGTTCAAAGTATGTATATATTTTTTTGACACACCCTGTATTTATAGAGGCGCTTCCTGACTCCCTTTTCTCTACTTCCATGTGCTTACAACAGCATAGTTCTAGCTTGAAACAGCTATGACATTTTATGGACGATGTGAGGTTTAATCTGAGAAAATATAAGGACGTAACAAGTAGGTATAACAAAAACAGCTTTTTTACAGAAATTTACTATATTTTCCACACAGAAATTCTTTAGCAGTATTTAACTGTGAAATACCTACTGTATCAAAGTTGATTTTTCGATGCCTTATAGTATTCACCTACAGACAAGACAATCGCAGCAACTGTCCATTTTTTTTTTTTTTTTTTTTTTTTTTTTTTTTTGTAATTTACGTCCTCCAATTTTAAGTCATATCGGACCATGAATGGAATGAGTGAAATTATGCTCAAATGAGCCCGGTCCATAGAGCTTAGAGTTACCCGATATTCGTCTTTCAGGATAAGGGAAAACCCCGGAAAAACCTTAGCCAAGTAACTCACCCTGACCGAGATTTGAACTCGGGACCTCTTGAACGTGAGGCAGGCATGCTACCATCACGCTACCGAGGCAGGCAAAAAAAAAAAAAAAAAAAAAAAAAAAAAAAAAAAAAAAAAAACATTATGCTTTGGAAATATATTTAGCTTGCAGAGATAGTAGCTACCTTTCCCACCTGAAGGAATCGTCAAAGTTTCTAATGTGTCTTAATTTACGTGACTGAGCATAATAAATGGAGTTTGATGTTTACCGAAGGTCTAACAAAACATGAGCTTCGAAAGAATTGAAAAACGAGGCTGAGGGGCAGGGAGAGGAGGAGAGGTGAAGGGTAGAGGAACGGGAGGGACAGGTGAAGAGGAACGTTAAAAACCCTTCACACCCAATTTTTTGCACAAGTGTTCATTTTTATTAAATACTTATTACATTCTATGTAATTAAAATGAACGCATTTCGGTTCTATAACACATTTTCTGAAAAAAGAAAAAAAGGTACTCCATTATCATTATTTTGAATTCTCTAGGCTTCTTACTTGGAACGTATTCTCATAGCTTTATAAACCACAAGTGACAAAGAAGTTCACTCCAAGAAGGTAAAACTTCACAAATAAGTGCAATAGACATTAAGGGTCTGCGCGAAAGGGCGTGGTGCATCAAGATTTTAAGGTATGCGCCAGCTCCCGAAAGATGACATTGAAATACTTATTTCACGTGCTCTGTCAACTGAATTCCTATGTAACCCTATGTCTGATTTAAAAAAATTAAAGGCAAGCAACACGTCGCACTTATTTATTTCCAATGAACAAAACTTTTTTAAAGCATGGACTATTTCATATAGAAAATTTAATATGTCTATAAGTAAATAATCTCATTTTAAAACAATCTATTACTTAAAGTCTACATTTCTATTACAGATTTACTGATCAATTTCAAAGTTACTTTAATCAGTCTCACAAAACTAGCGACAGAAATGTAGTATAAATGCAATTTATCTCTTTAATACTGTCAGAAAGTATGTTCAATTGGAACAAGAATTAACTGCTAGATTTCCGACAGTTTAACCATATGTTTAAGTTCGACAAGAGCATATTTTGCGTATACGCACAATATTTCAGCGGTTTGAAATTCTGCTGCCTATTTCCTGCATATATTTACTTTATTAAATGTATTCTGCCAATTGACTTATAAGTATGATATACTTTAACAGCCTTGTCATTGAATCAGTCTTGAAATATGCAACACATGGCTCACAAGCAACGCAATCAATATCACATATCACAGCAGTGGATACGCCTTATGTGGTGCTAGCCGTTCACTTACGGTAGGAAGGTGGCTAGTACAGATACGGATTTTGGTTCAATGTGATGATTGTATCATATGTAATATTAAATTTAGTTAATATTGTACTCCTATTTCTAAAAATTTATTATTAATTTACACTAACTCATTGATTAATAGTTTTAAAATATTCAATTCCGTTAATATTCCTATTGGTTCGCAATGATTTACATTAAAATTCATATTGGACGATGAATGGAATTGGTGAAATGATGCTCAAATGAGCCCTGAGTCCACAGAGCTTAGAGTTACCCGACATCTAAAGGTCAAGGGAAAATCACGAGGAGGGGATTTATCTAATTCTGCCTAACCGAGATAAGCTCCCAATTGTTGTTTTCATGGATATTCTTGCTCTCCAATATTACAGATAAAAGTTTCATGAGTTAAATAATGTGGTTTCTATTATAGTTTTACTCACGAGAGAATAACTGCCCTAACTGCCTGCCTCGGTAGCGTAGATGGTAGCGAGTCTGCTTCACATTCAAGAGGTCCCGAGTTCGAATCGCGGTCAGGGTGAGTAACCTGAATAAGTTTTCTTCCCAGAGTTTTCTCTTATCCTGAAAGACGAATGTGGGTAATTCTAAGCTTTATGGATCCTGGACTCATTTGATCATCATTTCACTCATTTCATTCATCGTCCTATATGACTTAACGTTAGAGCACGTAAATTAAAAAATAAAGTACTGCCCTTTCGGTTTATACTATGTCATTATGATGTGTTAATACTTTTACATGAGCATATTTAGTGCACGATATGGAAGTTTGCAACGCATAAAGGGAGCGTTAGAGCATAAAATTCCTGTCTCTTGGCGTGACATACAATATCATGCGGATGGTGTCAAACCTTCATTGGGAGGCACGGAGGCATGTGTCGTAAATTAATTTTTGCAAGATTGGGTAGATTGATATTATTGAAAATGCCATACTGAACTTAATGTATTCTACGGCTTAAAAATAGTTACACCGATTTCGCATATTTTTATATATAACTTATTTAATAAATAGTTGTCATTACTGCTGAAATAAACATATTGAACAAAGTAATTAGTCGGGCAAAATGTGGTTGGTCAATAAAACATCAAGAGTTTTTTTTTACTTTTATCTTAATCCCCCTCACACACACACACACACACACACACACACACACACACACACACACACACACACACACACACACACACACAAACACACACGCGCGCGCACTACGAGGACCCATAAACTAAATCAAGGTAATTTGCTTACTGGTCCATGAAAAGATCTTATACTGAAAGCTAATGTTGGACATTTCGGGGAAAGAAAACAATTTCATGAAAAATAATAATAAAAAAAAAAAAAAAAAAAAAAAAAAAAAAAGCCTCACCTATGCATAATCGCAGCTTTGCCTTCCAGACCACGTTCCCAAAAGCTATGTGAATGGACGTTCGTGGACCCGTCCAAACACCATAAAACTTGATCATAGCTTCACGGGTGACCAGCAGTGTGAAGGTTAAAAATGTGGAGCTTTTGGCCATTCCAAGCTCCGAGGCCTTTCTCGGAAACTGAATGTAAAAGCTGGCCCTCCATGTGGCAGGGCTTGTGTACAATTAAGGCTCACACCATAAAACTATTTTCTTGTAAACCCAATCTCTTACATTTTGACGTCTTAAAATGTCCTGCATTATACTATTTTAGATTAATTTTAGATCTTCAGTATATTTTTAATGAAGGTTGTTGGGAACACTTAACGGAGTAACTATTTGACATCATAAATAATTTTGGATTTAGAATTCTAATAATTTAACATATAACTATCTTTAGATTTTTTTCTCTCCAGAAAAACAAAATAATGAAAAAAATTTGATTCGCGGAATAACAGAAGTTAAATGTTTAAACATTTCAATTGTTCCCTGCATGGGACATTTCTCATGGTAATTTTTATTTTCACTTTTAAGGTTATTTTCTCCAAAAATTAGATACTTAGAGCCACAAAAATTAATTGTATGTTGTAATTACACTGCACAACCGTATGATACAAACTGGTTGAAATTTGTAGAGATTGTGTTTAATTGCCCAAAATTCTTAGTGCTGGTAATAATTTATGCATACACATCCTGTTATACTCGTTTCAACTTAATATACAGTGTTCTTCTTTTGGGATTTCTTTTTTCGGAGTAAATCAAATGCTTACTAGAATAAAGCTTGGATCATCCCTCCTTCAATGGAAACGTTCAACACACCACTTTGCAGTGGCGCTTTCTGGACTTCACGGGTAATAATACCACCTGTATCAATAGAGAATTTTACTGAAGCAATATTCCTCTTATGTACACCGAATTCCTTTACTGCCACACCTAAAGTTTACGTTACCTGCTTTCACGGGACCAGAAGTGGAAGTTACTTGTACAAATATTTTGTATTTGTTTACAGCATAAGAATAAATTACAATTAATGCTTACGCAGTTTGATACAATTAATGCTGTTAACAACTTAGCTATAAAATTATATTATCCTGTAATGCTGATCAGAAGATGTTCGGCAATAATGATGGAATGCAATATTCACCGTAAAAATAAATTCACAAAGCCATTGGCGAGAAACGCGGCAGCAAATTAAGATAGTGATCACGATAAATAAATCGCCGAAATAAAAGTGCTGAAAGACCTGGTGGGAAGATATTAACCTCAAACCACTCTGTGAGGAAATCACTCAATTCCCCTAGGGTTAGGTTAGGTCAAAACAAATCAGGCTGGATGATCACGATAAATAAATCGCCGAAATAAAAGTGCTGAAAGACCTGGTGGGAAGATATTAACCTCAAACCACTCTGTGAGGAAATCACTCAATTCCCCTAGGGTTAGGTTAGGTCAAAACAAATCAGGCTGGACTGGTAGAGTTAGTTTACATTATATTATGTTACGTTATGGCAGAATGGATTTGGTTAGGTATATACTACCTTCCCAACGCTGAGCGCAACTTCAACCCCCCCCCCCCCCCCCCGCCGATTCAAACAAATAATATCGATAAAATTCTGAACCATGGGACTATGTAATAAAGGTTCAAAGTCAATGGCTCATTTCCTTTCACACCGTTAATGACAAACTAAATGAGTTATTAAAAAAATCATATGACATCCACACCCAATTTCTTAAGATTATTCAACTATTAATAATCGTTCGCATTCTACTTCTAACGCATTAGCCTAAATTATCCATACTAAGCCGTTTTATTTTGCTCGAGGAATTTTATTCAGGGAGACTCAATAATGTAGATGAGCTAACCATATGTGTAAACGAGAGTTGTTGCTGACACTAAAATATAACTGCATATGTCCGATTTTATTGTTCAGTCACGGATTTATTACGTCGAATAGGTCTTCTTATTTGATAATGTATTTTCATTTCTCAACTCTATGTATGGAACTGAATCCTAATAAACTTGTTCAGAATTACAAATATTTAGAAGGCAGTTCATTTTCTATATTTTATAGGCTATAATAATAATAATAATAATAATAATAATAATAATAATAATAATAATAATAATAATAATAATGATGATGATGATGATGATGATGATGATGATGATGATGATGATGATGATGATGATGATGATGATGATGATGATGATGATGATGATGATGATGATGATGGGACCGTGTATGTAACAACTCACCTGAATAGGTCTGGAAAATCCAAGAAACAAGAAATTAAAAGTCCACTCACTGGACTACAACGCCGGCACGAATTCTAACAGCATGTTGGTAGATCACAATATGTGGGTGTGGTTTTACACGTTTTAAAAGTGTCCGGCTGAACTGTCACCACTTTGCGCATAAAGAAATTGTTTTCCCTGAATTAGAGCGTGTTATCATAGCGATCACAAGACTTGTTGGAAAACGTTAACAGCTTGTGTGCAAAAACTGGGTGGGGTCGTGGAGGGGAAGGGGCAAATGTCAAACTTGCGAAGTGTCCGCAAGCGCAACAGTTAGCCACCGAGAAAAGACGAAAGCGAGATGGAGATGGCATTGGGGAAAAATTCACGCATGCACACATACATGCACACGCACACAGACACTGAAAACATTCATAATCATTATTCTTTACGTAGTGCCACGTTTACGTAGCAGTACATAGTAAATAACATGAGATCAACATTAATGCCTTACCATCATTTTGTAGTTTAATTTTCTTGGAGCAGTTGCGGCGTTTTCCATTCGAACTGCCATGTTATTCCCTTTTTTCAAGGTTACTTATCTTCCTTCTCTTCGACAAGTATTAGGGGTGTGCCTCGCCCAGCCAACCAAATGCACACATACACTCACTGAATTTGTAACACGAATTAGTGATTTTTTTTCTCTCCACTTCCACAACTCACTACGAACACAGCTTCTCAGACATTTCATTCACAAAGCTAAAGGCCACCGCTGGTAATTGCACTATAAGTCTGTTATATAAAATAATTACTTACAACGAAGATGCTATTGGTTATAGTAGTTAGTATTAAGCGGAAATGTCTACGAAGGAAACACCGCTTGCCACCGGACTGGCCACCATCTTGACTCTGACAGTGAGTAGTTTAGTGGCGCATGTCGCCAGATAGCGCTGCGATCAAACAACGTACGACGTGTGTTACGTAGCAGAAAGGAAGGAAGGGGGAAAGGAGTACGAGCGGCGCTAGCGGTCGACTTTGAGTTTTGTACGAGTACAGTGCGGAATAATGAAATGCAGCAGACATGGGCGTCTCCGGTGAAGGAGAAATAGAAACATAACCTCTCTTGTATTTTGTTACTGTAATGGCCGATCATCTGAATTTCAAAATCAGTATTCCTATATGTAATCTTATATATATCAACACTCCCTTATATAATTTATATTTCAGTGATAATAAAACTCAAAATATATAAGGAAGAATTTTTTTTAGAAATACGCTTATCAAATTGTTAAGTTGATATTGGATTCAAATGTATCAACTTCAAGATAACGGTTGATTCAAATAATTAACTACCACAATCAAATTAGGAATTATCAGATTGATCTTGATGACTTGCATCTTTTCTTGCCTACACCAGCGGTTTCTATGCTAACGTTGCTAGCGTTAATTCGTTTAAGAATATTTCAGAATATCAGCAATTGAGCTACACATTACGAGTTCCTTATTTGTTTACTTTACATTTTTTTTATTTTATGCACAAATATACTTGAAGTATAGATATTCTAAGGCAATATTGAGCCCGCCTCGATAGCGTAGATGGTAGCATGTCTGCCTCACGTTCAAGAGGTCTCGAGTTCGAATCTCGGTCAGGGTGAGTTACCTAGATAAGGTTTTTCCGGGGTTTTCCCTTATCCTTCAAGACGAATGTCGGGTAACCCTAAGCTCCATGGACCCTGGACTCATTTGAGCATCATTTCACCCAAATCATTCACCGTCCGATATAACTTAACGTTGGGGCGGACGTAAATTTAAAAAAAAAAAAAAAATTAAAAAGGCAATATTCAAATGTCACTTGAAGTCAGTTAAAATGCAGTGAATGAGAAAAATATGGTTAGCATATGTGATTATCCTCACTTCTAATCCGTTACACTCGCACATAATTTCGCAAACATTATAATATTACTATGATTCTTTTATTTAGTTACGCTACTATCAATCAATTTTTGACTAAACATAATCTCAAATTAACCAATATGGATTTCCGCGCATCTACAACATTTTGCATAGTGTCAAATTAGGTTACTGCTGAACATATGAAGAAAAAGAAGGAATGCCCGAGATGCTCTGACTTCAACCTTGGAAAACTTAAAGATGTAACAAAAAAAATCAAAACAATTAATGCTACAGAAAAATATTACTTTAGTAAATTTTAAATGTTAAATATCCCTGCATTTCCGAACAGTCAGTTTTGTCCATCTCTTATTGTAAACCTGTTACACAAAATTATACAGCGTCATTCAAAACAAAGGGATTTTGTTAATTTATTTGGTTCAATAATTATTTTCGCAGGTGGCCTTTATTATTTTAATTTCGCCGTTTAATAAGCACATTTAAGCACCAATTTCCTTTAAGTGGTATTCCAAACTTACATCTTTATTATAATAAACTAATATACCAGGTGAGTCACCTGCTCCTATTTATTTTTGAATGTATGCAACGTGCTATGTGACATATGTACCATGCCTTTCTTGAATGCCTTCTAATAGATGATTTGCAGAACATTTTATAGAGAAGGGGTAGATAACTCAGTGCATAAGTGTTATATGAGACAGAAAGCAATCACTATGTATGTCGATTCCAAAAACATCATATCCAGATACAGAGAGCTGCAGTAATAATTTTAGACGAGTTTAGAAACATTTATTCATTAGTGTACATTCAAACACACCTTTAAACACTCACCTGAAGGAACAAAATAATAATATAATATAAACTCGAGGGATCTACCAGGGCACATCGTCATCCTCACAGAGTGAAGACTGACCCCTCCCCCCCCTCTGACGACCAGGGAGCTACCAAGCTGTCCCAAAAGGGCACCCGGCGCCTCCGTGGGGCTTTCCATAGGGCAAGACCTAGAGACTAACAACACCAACCATCTGGTCCTGTGGACTCAAGACGGAATGGAAGTGCATACGTCACTTACGCTCACCAACTTCAAAATGGGAAGGCTACCGATATGACCTCCGTGGGGCCGCCTGGTGATCTAGCACACCTACTAGCTATGCGGCCTAGTACGCGGGAATATTATGGCTTCCCTTAACCCCGTCCGGAGACGTACACGATCTCCCACGGGTATCGGAAACCACTGCCCCCTCGAGTCCAACCCAATCCGAAACAACTCCCAATCAGGGAGGCGCTCGAATTCCCCTGAAGGAACAACCTATCACATGCATAAGTTGACAATAACATTGAAACACCAAATGGCAGATCTACATAGTGGGACCAAATGGATTTAAAACTTCAGCCAACACGTGTTTTCTTTGAACAGCCATGTTAAAAATGCTAAGAATTGCAAGATTGTCTTTGCTTCTGTAACAAATTACAGCAGGTTTTAGATCATACAATAATTGTAATGGCGGATGCAGTTTTTTATTTCTAAACTATCAAAATGAGCTCAAAACACTGTGTGAAGCTGTAAAAACCGTGTAAGATTCGAGATGAATCCTGAGGTATGCCGTTATTTATTCGTATAGGAACCTTACTCCGCAAGGTAGCGTTAGCTAAATGCTATTATACAGGTTACTTCGCCCCTCTGCCACTTTAAATTCGGTTCAAATCCATCGTGATCAGCCCAAACTTTTATTACCCTTTGTTTTACCTCTTGGGGTCTATAATTTGATATAGTACAAAAACATTTTATAGCATTGTAGGTATTTACAAAATGCAAAAATAGCCATGTTTTCCACTGACAGATAAATGAAGATATAATTCGTAGCAGCTATTTTATTAGAATTATCGGTATTTCCTTGACACATTCAACCAAGTTTCAGGCATTTCACAAATGCGAATTGAAACATAAGATTTACGCATGGAACAAAAGCTATTATATTTAATGTCGTCGACATGCTCCTAAACAAATGAAAGCCAACTTCGTATCATGGTTTACAAGACCAAATAGGGTACAAATTATCAGGGTCAGAAAGAAAGATAAAGGTATCCCGTAGTTACCCTTTAAAGGGCAAGGGGCCTCTCCTACCTGCTGGTAAGTTGCGCCAACTTATATGGTGAGCTAATCGTTGTAGATCCCTAATTATCGGAATGTAATTCTTTGGCTCACAAGGGAACGAATAGCAGCAATAAATAAATTGTAACTAATATACAATCAAGACTAGGAGAAAGCAAAAATCAGTGTGACGTCGTTTCGAACCTAGGCTTTGTTTCGAACCTAGCACCATATTCTAGCTAAACCCACTCGGCTAGTTGTTACATGTTCTGCGGCGGTCTTTGGAAAAGCATTCGTTTATCACCTTGCTAGTATTATATGCATGAAAAGACATCATTTACTTAAGTTTTTGGGAGCTTTTTGGTCCTCATTCAGGGCTGTAATTATTAATGCTGTGTGCGTATAGTACCGAATAGAAGGGCAGAAATGGTCAATGTTTTCACACGAGAGTATAAATTGCGGGTTGCATAGATACGAATAAATAGGGACAGCTGACTCACCTGATATATCCGAGGGGTGCCGTAGTTTTAATTATCACCCGATAGTTTTTATTCTAGAGTGATGAAATTTTTTCAGTGTCATCATTGATCCCTCGGGACATAATTGTTGGTAGTTTCAGTGATTTGAGTCCTTTTTTTAACAATGAGTGCCAGAAGTGACTGAGGGGTAAGATGGAGAAAATTTAAAAGTTCCTGCATTTGAAGGGCAAAACTGTCCGGCAAATCCATGATCAGTTGACGGCTGTTTATGGAAATGATTTCCCATCGTATGACACTATTGTGAGGTGGAAAAGGAATTTTCAAACTGATCACATGCCCCTGACAGATGAACCAAGAGCTGGTATACCGTCAATGACAGAGGGTGATGTCACAGTGAAGAAAGTGGAGTGTTTAATACTGGAAGACAGACGAGCAACCATCCAAATGCTCATGAATGAGACACATCTTAGTTATGGTACTGTGTGGAAAATTATTCATGACGAACTGCACATGTCTAAGGTGTCCGCACGGTGGATTCCACGTTTGCTGACCCCTTTCCAAAAGCAAACACGGTGTGATCTTTCAAGACAGATGTTGGTGCTGTTGGAACAGGATTAAGATGATTTTTTTGATCGTCTGGTACCCATGGATGAATCCTGTATCTGTCAGTATGATCCAGAGACAAACACCATGAGCATGGAATGGAAACATGCCGATTCCTCCGTCCCAAAAAGGCAAAGCTGCAAAAACCAGCTGGGGAGGTCATGCTTTCAGTTTTGTGGGACTGTCGTGGAGTCATCCTTACAGATTATCTTGCCAAGGGTCAAATCATCACTGGTAGATACTACTGTAATCTTCTGGACATGTTACGAGCAGCTCTGATTAAGAAACGACGCGGTATGCTCTCCAGAGATGTTCGTCTTCTGGCTGACAGTGCACCAGCTCATTCACCTCAAGTTGCAGATGACAAAACAAGGGAATGTGGCTTTGCAACCTTACAGCATCCGCCTTATTCGCCCGATCTCGCAACAAATAATTTTTCTTGTTCTGGGAAATAAATTCATTGCGTTGTTTCCGATTTGACAACACAAATGACGTCATTAATGAAGCGGAAGAGTGGTTTAAAACGAATTCCGCAGACTTCTACAATCAAGGTATTCGGAAGGTCAAGAAGCATTCGGAAAAATTAATAAATCTGGATGGTGACTACGCAGAGAGAGAGAGTGTGTGTGTGTGTGTGTGTGTGTGTGTGTGTGTGTGTGTGTGTAGTGTTTAACGCTCGCTTTTAGTACATACGGCACCGCAGGCGGTGACACTGATGATACATGAGATAAAGATGGAGCACCGGTGGAATGAGATGGCGGGGGAAACCGGAGGTCCCGGAGAAAATCCGCCCCAGCGCCATGTTGTCCACCACAAAACTCACTTTGCGGTCGTCTGGGATCGAACCCGGGCCGCCTTGGTGAGAGCCAAGCGGTCTAACCACTGAGCCACGGCGCGGCCTTGACTACGTAGAGAAGAACTAACAAGCACATATCAACACAAACTCTCTATCACATTTTTAAATGGTGATAATTAAAACTTTACGACCCTCCTCGTATTATGTATTTTTTATCCTGTTAATTTGTGGCAATTATAGTATCATATCACTATCATATAGTTGTACTGATTGCGCATGCCTGTCATAAGTACATAACTCGGCGAACTGCAGCGATCTGAAAAATTTTGCAAATGAGCACTTTGATGAATTGGCAGTTAAATAAGATATATCACATACGCAAGCTCATTCATACTCCTACACCAGACTGCGCATACCAAGAACACTTCATTTTAAAGAAAAATTTCTGGCGTACAGCCGAAAATCGAATTTGGAATCTCTCCACTGTAAATGATACTCTTATAAATGATCTACCGGACAAGTTTCTAAAAAAAAAAAAAAAAAAAAAAAAAAAAAAAAAATGTACGAGAAAATGAATTTTAATAAACTACGGCCCGCCTCGGTAGCGTAGATGGTAGCATGTCTGCCTCACGTTCAAGAGGTCCCGAGTTCGTATCTCGGTCAGGGTGAGTTATCTAGATAAGGTTTTTTCCGGGGTTTTCCCCTATCCTTCAAGACGAATGTCGGGTAACTCTAAGCTACATGGACCCTGGACTCATTTGAGCATCATTTCACCCAATTCGTTCACCGTCCGATATAACTTAACGTTAGGGCGGACGTAAATTACAGAGAAAAAAAAAACTTCGCCACTGTCTAAGTTCCCTATTGGGTAATTGTTATTCATCTAAAGTTAAAAAGTTGACGCTAATGACAGTGAAGCAAACATAATTCAACTATAAAAATAGCTAGTGACTAATTTCACTTATTTTTGATATTATATGAAAGATAAATGAAGTTTAGTGATTAAACTTCACTTATGTTTGATATTTCAAAGATATTATACTATGATATATAATATTTTATGATATTATATCAAAGATAAATTAAGAAAGAGTAGAGCCAGACTGAAAAATTCAATGCCATAGCCTGGATTTGAACCATGGATCTTTTGGTCTCCGTCCAGCCGCTCTAAGCCATTGAGATACTATGGCCAACGTGCCAACATGGCATTAAATTCTCCAACTGACTCGTGTTTTCCCGGTAAACCACTTAGGAGTTCTCATAAACACATGAGACAACTACCTTAATGGCGACTTACTATGCTGACCAGAAAATCCGTGGTTCAAATCCCGGCTATGGCATTGATTTTTACAGTCTGGTACTCTTTCATAGTGCGTCCTACACACGGCTAGTGTGAAAGAACAATTAATTTCCAAAGATAAATTAAGTTTAATCACTGGCAATTATACTTAATTGAATATTACTCCTTTTGTTTTTGTTGAACTTTTGTCTGTTGCTACGTGT
The DNA here is from genome assembly GCA_030765055.1 of Mantis religiosa. Taxonomy (NCBI): domain Eukaryota; kingdom Metazoa; phylum Arthropoda; class Insecta; order Mantodea; family Mantidae; genus Mantis; species Mantis religiosa. The sequence goes on along the minus strand of CM060949.1, from coordinate 94,856,538 downwards.
TTTTATTTATTATTATTTATTATTAATTATTATTATTACTATTATTACTTTATGTTTCCTAAATATGTTTCCCTTTTCCCTCAAACAATGAAGATCGAAAAATTGTGGATTATAGAATCTATTGCAAATACCTCCTTCCAAAATAGGGAGCTTAGTGATGCCACGCCCCCTGCATAGAGTTCCAATTTGCGACGTCATACACAAGTTCTGCTAAGTGACATGCAAAGTAAATGAGCAGAAAGTATGATTAGAGAAAGAGGGTGGAAATTAATCCATAGGAAGATACGATTTTCGTTATATTTTGTGGACATATAACAAAAATGTGTATAACAAAACATATAGCATGGTTATACCTTAAAATAGTAACATGTAAGAATATAATTTAAAATAACCTTAAGTATTCCTCCGGTTCTCCTACCTTTCCTCTGATTCTCGTACTTTATGAGTAAACGCACTGATAAATCTCGAACAATTCTAATATTTAGAATCTTTTTTTTTTTCTGTAGAAAAACTGGAATATTGTTCCCTTGACTTTTAATGTTTCAGGAATAAACTTAGCAATACTCTAAGAAACTAAACGCAGAAATATACTATATATTAATTAGATAAGACAGCATATCATCTATTTAATGTGTTACCAGTTAAATGTTTGCCATTTAAGTTTTTTATATAATTATTATTTTTATTGTAAGCAGTAAAAAAATTTTAAAAAAGCCTAACTTGAGCACGAAAAAGCTTAATGATTGTTATCACTGCTTAATCAAAGCCATAATCTGGAGTGCCTAAGGCTGGTAAAGTCAGCAGCAATCTCGGTGTTCAAATGGAAAGTTCTTAACCAGTGAGTGGGTTTAACTTGAATGACACGACAGACAGACGGTCGCCGTGTCTGACCTGTAGTAGATATCGATTGAATATCCTAGCTTAAGCGCCTATGGAGGTTAACATTATTTGCAACTCAGTCTCAGAAACTTTGTTTGATTTTGCCGGCCCTCGTAGCCATGGTCGCTAGAGCGTATGTCTCTAGCGTTCCGCCGCGTAGAGGGTCGCGGCTTCGAGTCCCGCTTTGGGCATGGGTGTTTATGTATATAGTGTGTATGTGTGAAACTACAGAAAACAGATAGGAAAATAAACGGAAACAATAAAAAAACGGTTCAATAAGGAAAAGAAAAAAATATATATACATTGATATATATTTTTTTTTTTCATAAAAATTTTAAAAAATGTGTACATATGTGTATACCATAGAAAGGCATGCTTTTATGTTCAGCGTTGTGCGTCACTGTTCCTAGCAAATCGCAGTTTGAATTTTGAATCACAGTGGAAAATTTCAAGGACTAGGTTTGTGTAAGGCAAGTGCGCGCCCACACACAAATACACACACGCACACGTAAATACCCAGAGAGCGCAAGAAAAAGAGGAAAATAAAGGGAAAATTAAGACGAGTTAAGGGCTGTGGTGGCAAGATATATAAGAAACCCGCGCCCCGAAATACCTATTTCTCATAACAATAATTGATTGCACTACTCGCTACCTTGTGATTATAACTGTAAGGAAATCATAAAGAGGTTTACGCATAAAATCGTCAAAACACTCGACGAATTAAAAGACAGTATGCAGCACGCCTTTTCCGATATTACATTTATAAAAGGCATTAATATGTTAAAGTTTCCAACAGATATCAGGCTGTATGACCACAGTGGGAATACTGCAACATAGTTGATAACTTCTTGCTTTGCATAATACTTATGGGAGAAACGGTCTGCCGCTGCTACACGCACGGACTTCAATAAGAACACTAGGTAGTGGCCGCATCATTCTAGAGATACTATCAGAGAAGTAAAGGGGCAAAGATCGTGAAGATATCTCATCTTTTATTTGCTGTATCATAAGCATTGCATAAGTCTTATAACGGGTCACACATTATTAAATTGCATATTTATTAGGTAAGTTTTGATCCTTTATTAATGTAGTTATTTTCTCTAACTTTTTTGCGCATCTTCCTTATTTAGCAATTTTATGTATTTACATTTTATACAGAGAGCATAAATTACATTTGATGACATTTGACGTAAGAAAGAGTGTGTACGAACTTTACCCGCATTCTTAGAGACACTCATATTCCTATTTAACACTCTGGAAATGTTGCTTGTGTGTGATGTGTTTAAACTTATGGATGCTTTTTAACTGCTTATTCTATATTGGGAGTAAAATAACGTTTAATTTTGCTCAGAGGCTTCTATCAGACTTGAGGTGTTTTTGCGTGGCGTAATCCAAAACGCGGGACTGCCGGTTTTGCTTTCCTTCCGAAGAAAGCTTGATAAGGATCTTGAGGTTCGAAAAAAATCAATCACTCTCAGGCGGATTTGAACCAGCGATCTTCGTAACCAGAGGCTAGCAGGTTACTCCGAGATCACAAAGGTAACCGATGGTGTGGGGGGGGGGATGGCTATTTTCAGGACAGCAGCATTTCAGATCGAATTCATATCCCCAACTAGAGATAAGACAGGAAGTATTTCCCTTTCTCGCGTTTATATTTTTTTTTTTTTTTATTTACGTCCTCCAACGTTAAGTCATATCGGATGATGAATGAAATGAGTGAAATGATGCTCAAAGGAGTCCGGGGTCCATGGAGCTTAGAGTTGCCCGACATTCGTCTTTCAAGAAAAGGGAAAACCTCGGAAAACCCCTTATCGAGGTAACTCACCCTAACTTATATTCGAACTCGGGACCTCTTGAACGTGAGGTAGACACGCTACCATCCACGCTACCGAGGCGGGCCTCGCGTTGATAATTGTCTAAGGTCCGGTTGCTATTGTTTTTGTGCCATGTAACTGGATGTGAAGTTATTTTCATTCACTATGAATTTTAAATAATCTGAGAATTTATTACTTCAAAAAGTTTTCTTAATTTTGTTTTCAGTTCTTCAAACACGAACATGTAACAAACATATTCGTAATTATATTTGCGTTCTTTAGTTGTATAGCAGTTATATTCATTTACAAATTAAATAATTTATATACCACAAATTTATATAAATCTCACAGGTCATTTTTGCGAGTCTCTCTCTCTCTCTTGCAAATTTACAGATAAATTCCCCCCCCCCCCCAAAAAAAAACAAGTCGTTAAAAGCTGAGCTCTTGGGATTATGTATCACAAATCTGCTGGATGCATAAGGAGATCCATGTTATTAAAATAGATTATAAAGAAGCTTAGAACACAAAATTATTTTTTTCTAAATAGGCTCTGTTTTAGAGTATAGGACACCACTTCCCTAAGCATAGATAAATTAATGAGCGTATCAAAGTCGAGAATTCCATTTCCCCTCTCCCCTCCCTCTCTCTCTCTTTGCAAATTAAATAATCCAATGAAATTAATGTTCAGAGCATACCTTTATTGTAGACGTAAGAGCGTGTATTAAAAGTAGAAAAGGGATCATTACTTTTCAATAACTGCTCCTTGTGGATTAATTTGAAAGAGAGTACGTTTTGTTGTGGAAGGCGGAGAAGATTTAAAACAAACATTGATACAGTGGCAATATTACATGGCCCTGGGCCAACAAGTCGGAGGTGGAATGTCTAGACGAAGCACATAGTTTTGGGATAGACGCCAGTACGATCCCCTGCTGTCTTTAAGTCCAGTAAAATCACTATTCGAGATGCTTGTAAGCACATTCCACAAGAAAAGTTGTTCTTACTATGCACCAATATTCTCCGTGCGGTAAAAAAAAAAAAAAAAAAAAAAAAAAAAAAAAAAAAAAAAAAAAAAAAAAAATGTATTACAGCAATGAAGGTGAATGCAAATAACAAGAATAGCGATCTCAGATTAAACTTTTAAAGTAATGTAGTTTAAAATGAAAAAATACAGTTTAAACACATAAGACATTAAGGTATCTGCAGAAATTAGGAGATAATGTAAACGGCTACAATCCACAGACCGTAAAAATTAACAGTAAACTTAAACTCCACTTCGCTTTTCTGGTTCAGTGAAGGACAGGAGACTGAATGAAGCTTTGGACAAACATGGAGGATGATTTTTGTTAATTTATGGAAATTAATCATTTCTCCACACTAGCCGTATATGGGCTAAGGTTTTTTAATAGATATAGTCAACATGAAAAATTCAATGCCATGGCCGGGAACCGTGAGATCCGTGGTTCAAATCCTGGCCATGGCATTAAATTTTTCATGTTGACTCTATGGAGGTTGATTTTTCTTTTAATTTTATTTATGCTTTGTTTTCCTTAGCATACATTCCTTAACATGCAATCTTCCAAAGATTACTTTCCTCAATTAACTTAATATAGTTAGGATTACATATAAAATAAAACATTTTCAGTAACAGATAACATCCAATGATCTAGTTTCTGTGATACTCAATCTTAAAATTTAAATAAACAAGCAGTATTTATGTAATACAGAGGTTCTTCATTTAAAACCTAACGGGCGCACGGCATTTCAGCTGTGCGCGATTGGGTGTGCCAGAGTCAGGATTGCTCCTATATAAACTCCGCGATTAAAGCATGTATACAGTCTTAACCTTATAGAAGATGCTGGAAATGTGGTCCACCCTCAACTAAACAAGCATTATGATTCACACAATCAAGTCCGGCCACTGAAATGTTTTCGATTTCATTTCTAATATGTTTCGTTGTTCCAATGTACGACGATTTGTCTCGTAAACTTTGTCTTTCAGGTTACTACATAGGTAACCTGCTGTATAGGCAGTTGCAGAATTTTGTTGAAACCACCTACATGATTTCTTCTGCCAGTTTATGATAAAATGGGATCAATGTTATTTCGGTTTCTTTCTACATTCACAGTCTGCTCGTAGAAAATTGGACCGATTACGCGCCTAGCGCTAACAGTACACCAAACATAACTTTCCGATCATAATGACCTTCATTTCTTGAACGCGATGTAGATTTTCAGAGCCCCGAAATCGACTGTTACAAGTGTTGACACGACCACTGAGGTGAAACCACACCTCATCGGAAAAAGAAGAAGGAAATAAAACAGAAGCTGCGGATTTATTTTAAAGTACGGATACTTGTGCTAATTTTGGATGCCTTTGGTTGGTGAACGTTCAAAACGTGCGCCTATGTCGTCTAATTTTTCCTCTGTTAACACTTTACGCTTATACCATCGCTTTTTGTTTGCCAATAACCAGTAGTTTCGATTTACTTTCTAATCTCGTGAGTTGTAAATCTGAAAGGAAACATTTCACCAGAAAATATGTGAATATACTCTGTGAGAACATGGCTTGGTGATTACCATTTATAACTAATACACGCCAATGCATTGTTCTCAAATCAAGCCCGTGTTGATTGTGGGAAGCGGTGCAATATTTCCGGATGGACTGCACACCGCTAGCCCCCGCGCACAACCGCGATCGGTAGTGAGGGAAATCCAGCAAGGTCGTAGGAGACGCAAAACGACGTGTTAGGTTTTAAATGAAGACCCTTGTATATAATTCGTTCCCCATTAAGTACGAGCCTCTTACTTCCTGGACCTTATCACAGTGTAATTTACATAAAATAATGAGAATAATAGAATTTATTACAATCAGTAAAATAATGTGTTACAGGTTAATAGAAGCACCTTCCATTATTTAATTTTTCTATTGCGTGATTTTATCAAGCACGCAATCTTACTTGCTTTATGGGTGTATTATGGATATAATGCCGTCAGAGTTGCATTTACTTCCGCCATTACACCGTCAAGAAAACAAAATGTGAAGTATAAAGTAGCTCTAATAGAGCTTTGTAACTTGCAAGTCCCCTTTACCTGGGATTGCCTTTAAAGTTTACCGGGTTAGTTCAATCTGATGAGAAGATTTAATGTGCATAGGGGATCTCTCCATGGTAGCTCAAGCGGAAAGAGCATCAGCACGGAGAGTAAAGAAATCATTGTATAATAACAGTACCTTTTTGGAGGACTAGCCTTGATCCTAATGTTCTAAAAAAAACGACTATTATATTACTTAAGGAAGGAAAATACTTCAGACACGGTGGCTGCCTTACGAAAGTAAATAAAATCGTTAACTGTTGAGTTTCTAAGCCCCGGCATTATAAACGTAGTGTGATTGGAGGTTTAGCTAAACCAAACCAAATTGTTAACACTATGTACGTTTTATAACCTTCTAAAACTAATCCACATGGTATAACTGCCAAAACCTTATCCTCCACCTCCGTCCGCAGCGGACGTCATTAGCGGGATGCAGCAGAGGTTGGGACGTTAGCTTCTCGATTCTCTCGGGCCGGTAAATACGGTCATCGCAATCTGGAGTAAAGAAACAGGTACGGCGATCGGTCCGTGACCTGGCTTGACAGTGACATTATAAGGACAAAGTTGATGAAGCATGTGGTAAAAATCGGAGACCTCAGAAATCCGCCCAGAAGCCTTTTCATCTACCACAAATTCCACGTGCCCCCTGGGATTGAACATGGGTCGCCTTGGTGAAAGGCAAGTGTTCTACCACGCGGCTATGGCGCAGCGTTGTATAATAACCTTCTGGTTACATCACACCGCCGTGCAGAGGGCTCAGAAAAGTTGACGATCGCTATCTTGTATTTACATTGCTAATAAATGCTGTTGGTAGACCTGCCAGGTTACAAAAATTTAACGATATGAAAGAATGGCCATTCTCAATGAAAATTAAGCGTAATAGTTAACGAAAAATAGTAACTTTGCATTATAAGACCAGCTTGTAGCAATTTAGATAAATTCATCAATTTGTCTGGCGATTTTTTCACACAAACACGCGCGCGCGCTACACACACACACACAGTGATGTACACTCGTTTGATTCCACTTAGTACAATTTATTATCTATATTACATTTTATAAGGGCAGCGGCGTGGCCGAGTAGTCAGACCGCTCGCCTCTCTTCCAGGTGGACCGGCTTTGATCCCAGGAGACCGCATGTGGAAATTGTCATGGACAAAGCGGTGTCTGGGCGGGCTTTCTCCGTGTTCTTTTTTACTCTACCATGGATTTCGCCAACACACATTTCCTTTTATCCACTACATCTCCGTTTCATATCATCTATTTCCTCAACTCATAGCAGGTATTGGGCTGATCCTCCATCCTGGACATTCACTCGGATCCAGAGATCTCTACTCCTCTTAAGGCGTCTGACCCCAGGCAACCACTTGTGAGTGCTGTTGGGATGTAAATAATCCATAGAACAGTAAACAGAAGTGGAAAAAATTGAACCTGGAAATACTTTTTTTTTATTCTACTTCAAGTTATTCATGACTAAAATGAAGCATACGAGCATATTCTGGCAGGTAGACAGAAGTCTAGGCGATAGGCAAGAGAAAGAGAGAGGGGGGGCTATTATAGACAAAAAAAGAATAGAAAGAAGGGGCGAACTAGCAAGAATAATCCATAACTTTAAATTTTATTTGTATTCGTTTATCCCGCAAAATCTAGAAAATCATTACTAAAATTTTTAAAAGTAATAAATCCATAAAATAGTACCTAGCTTGGAAGTAATTTAGAAACAAATAATTTTTCACGTGCGAAATAGCCATATTAATTAGTTCACAAATTCGGATAAACCGAGAAATGAATTTAACAAATGTGCTATTCACACACTCCTCAGTTTCCTGAATGTTCTCTGAATTTCACTAGAACCTCTCTTTAGAAGCATTACCTTTGAACACTTATAACATTTCAGTAGCACCAAAACTTTAGTTCTGCTGAAGTTAATGCCTTAAAAAGAATCATTTTTCTTTGCTCTTGGACTTGCTTCTTCGATGCAACTGAACTTTTGGTATGGGTGTTTCGCAGACGTTCGACTGTTTTAGTAAGTACTTCCTAAACAGCTTCTGACTTAATTTAAGGAAGATTTGAGTTTTCTAACAGCGTGTAATTGATTCGCATACGTATAAAATGTTACTAATTTGAACAATCCTTATCCATCTCAAAAGGTGTGCGCTCCTTCCACAATAAATAAAAGAATGAAAATAATTGCATTGCATTGCTGAAGAGTGATTGTAGCCTTCTTCCTGGCACAAGTAGACATATCATCTACTATTACAGTTGAAGAATTTCTCCATTTTTGTACTGAAGTTTAATATTATGAAAATGAAGTAGCTTTTAATTTCCCGAATACATCTTACAAATTCACAGTACATACCACAGCATCTATCATCCAGTGTCAGATCTCCATATAGACTATCACTATATAAAACACAAGAGCGTAGGAAAGCAATGTTTACTACTGTTGCACTTCGAACTATGGCCTGTTTCACAAAACTTTGCCCCGTATCACTTAACTGTCACCTTTCTTTGGCTGCTGATGTAGAGAAAGCTGTTCTGCTGTGCCAAATGATTGTATATCTTAATATACATTCGAAGATAGTTACCAGATTTGCAATACAATAACAGTGTAAATTAAATATATAACGAGACGAAGTCAATATATATGTAATGTATGCAAATTCTTGTTAACACATAGAGGATCCTTCAGTATAAACCTGGTTCTCAGGATGGTAAAGGCATGTGCATCTATCATGATAGATCATGTATCCTTGCACTGCAAATGGCTTACGGACATTACTTCTAAGGCGTACTAGCCAATCATGGGAAAGGGGAACGAAACTTAACATGAAAGAATGTCAGGGAGGCAGGTCTATATGAAACAGAGATTAAAACGTGTACAGTGAACCTCGCCAGTGTAATGGTGTTCTTTCGATCGTTAAAATGAAATTAAATGTGTAGTGTTTAACGCCCGCTTTTACTACATACGGCACCGCAAGCGATGACACTGATGATACATGAGATGAAGATGGAGCACCGGTGGAATGAGATGGCGGGGGAAACCGGAGATCCCGGAGAAAACCCGCCCCAGCGCCGTATTGTCCATCGCAAATCTCACTTTGCGGTCGCCTGGGATCGAACCCGGGCCGCCTTGGTGAGAGCGAAGCGGTCTAACCGCTGAGCTACGGCGCGGCCTTTCGATCGTTAGCTTATGCTATCAGCTAGCACGCCGGTTTCCTCTCGCATGGGACAGAGAAAGGTTTAGGAATACGACGTGCTTGCCTTTTTCATTTATATGATGAATAAATTAATAATAAATGTACTAAATATATACGCTAATACATAGCAAAGACGAGCTTGACACCAATGCAGTGAAAATTAAGTTCTCTTTATTGTCCCCATATGTTTACAACAGGATCATTCTAATTTGAGACAGATGAATAACTGTGACCTTCGCCAATCAGCCAATCTGGAAAGTATAATACAGGATTTGTGACAGGCGAGAGGATTGTGCGGGTTGTTTAAGAACATCATAACTAAAACGAAAATATCAAACTTTATATTTAAGTTCAGCGTCTTCCCAGGACATGTCATGAAGACATACACGAATATTCTCCCAAACGAAACTACCTTTCTCATGGAACATCTTTCGTTATTTTTTTATATATTCTCAAAAGCAGCCCTATCATTTTTATTAACGTTTCATGTTTAATATACTGACATGAAAATTAAAGTCTATATCCCGAATTTTCTACAAATGTCCTTTGAAGTGACGCTTATTTGGTTGAATTTTGTATCATGGAAATCTTAATTGATAGGCAAAACACTTACTACATATACAAGGCAGAGCTCATTAAAACATATGTTCCCATTTTGTGTTAATCGTCCTCAAAATATTCCATGTTGCAAGTTTAGAGAAATGATTTTACACTCATTTAATCGACATGCTTGAAAGTTGAACTCTTGCTTCCCTTTCTTCATTTCTATCGTAAGAACTTGTAACCATGGATCAACATTTGAATTTTGCTTCCTCATGGAGAAAACTTCTCGTTTAATTAAAAAAGTCTAGTTACTAATGAAAATCAATGAAGGTGGGATTCCATAGTAAACAGGTATAATCTGCGAGTTTATACATGAAGATTATTAATAGTCAACTTTCCTATATTAAAACGATCCAGTGATTCAGTCGGTAGCATTTGACAAGGAACTATCACTATGCTCATACCTGTATTCTCTTGAGAGTTTGATGACATCATGCCTCCTCAACATTGACTTGTGTGCCGAAAATCGGCTACGGAGTATAAGCTGGAAGTATCCGAAAATGAGTCCAGAATACGTATGTAGGAACATATAGCCATGTAACACAGCAATGTATGGGAGGGACTGTTTCCCCCTGATGGCAGCGGTCTATACACAGCCATACGTAAGTAGCGCCGGCTCAGAACTCACAAGGGATGTCCAGTAGCTACTTGCAGGCGGTCGAATGCAGCACTTCTCAGGTTTTAGTTTTGGGCGTTGTGGTTCTACTCCGCAGCAGATTTTTGGTACACAGGATCCCACATAGAGCAGAATGATGCCATCAAACTCGCAAGCGAATACAGGTATGGTGTGTGTATGTGTGTATGGTGTTTAAAGATCGATTTTACCACTTACGGCACCACAGGTGGTGACACTGATGATACATGAGTTGAAGATGGAGCACCAGTGGAACGAGATGCCGGGAAAAACCGGAGTTCGCGGAGCGCCGTGTTGTCCACCACAGGTCCCACTTTGCGGTCGCCTGGGATCGAACCCTGGCCTGGTGATAGCAAAGCGGTCTAACCACTCAGTCACGGCACGACCAAATACAGGTATACTCCTCCACAGGAGAGAAAGTCTCCGAGAGACGAGACGCAGGGGGGTTGGCGAAGGTTCCTACACCCTCCCTGGACAGGTTTATGACACCCCCTGTCAGTATAGTTACAGAACATTCAAAAACATTCTGACAGCTTCTACTTTTGTGAATGAATCTTCTCGGTTTTAATGTACAGAGTGAATAGGGCGCATGTTTTTTTAACGGTCTGCTTCCTGTGTTACAGGCGTTCTCTGCCACACACATTCGCTGTCCTTGTCCCACAGCACATTCCTTACAGGAACCTTCTTTGCGTTGCTATACTATATGATCGTCGTGATAGTTCCCTTGAGAGGCCCGTATCTGGTAAGTGTCAGGTTCGGTTTCTTAACCATAGGTTTGTGTGTGTGTGTGTGTGTGTGTGTGTGTGTGTGTGTGTGTGTGTGTGTGTGTGTGTGTGTGTATGTATTTTTGTGTGTATGTGTGTATGTGTGCGCACGCACGCATGCGTTTTAGCAAATTCAGTAGGTGAATGCCTTCATTTAATTTTTTCTTATTCTATTTAATCTTCCATAATAACAATGTCAGGGCACCCTGGACGGTAATGTGCAGCGTATGCGATGAATGTGCTTTGGAAGAATCTGTTTCTTTACTGGCATGAAATCATTTCTCCAGTTCTGTCCATTTGGTTAGGGGAACATCGATGATGCTGTTGCACTCAGCTTGCTGCCATCGCATGTTTCAGGCCTTTGAATTCCCTCATCTCTTCATTTCTTGAGTTTGATGGGGGCAATAAACCTGACCTAGGCCAGGTGCTGAAATGCTCCTCCGTTTCTAATCCATACTTCGTATGTTAAACTATAATTATTGTTTGCTTCGCTGCTAGAGTAAGGACCGGCTCCCATTTAGCCGAACCAAATCGAATCTAAACGCCTTCTCCGTTCTTATCTGGTGGAATTGAGTCGAATCGAACTAAGTGAAGCTAAAGTATACTAATGCTGGAGCAAAACTGGATCAAGGAACAGTAATTTTTGTTATAATGTGGGAACATACACAGAAATATACTGACGTACACGAAATACTTGGCACAAGTGATTCGTTTTATTTTTTTTTTTTTTTTTTTTTTTTTTTTTTTTTTGCTAAGAACCCAAGTGAAGCTTGCAGATGATTTTCGATTACGGGTCGCGAAGTTTCGTTCTTCCACATATGAAAACAGTACTTCTACTGATATTCTAAAATATTGTAATGGAAGAAAAATCCTCCAGACCCAGGCGAAATCAGACACATCATCTCTGGATGAAGAAGCTATTAGTTTTAAGAGTAATTTTAATGTATTTTTCCAACTGTATACAGAAAATGGCGAATTTTGTACAGCTAGGCTTAACCCATAATTCGCAAGGTGAAAATTATAGTTTTAATCCATATTAGAATTTGTGATGATTAAGTGTAAAAATAAAACTATTTACTCCCCTCCAAAAGCAACAAGCGCAACAAGCAAATACTGCAAAGTTTACTGCTGAAATTGAACATATCTTTTTATTCTAACAAACATTTGCTTGTTGCTTTTGAAGAGGAGTAAATAGTTGTCTTTTTACACATACATATACATATACTAACAAGAAGGAATCATGTTGTTGATATTTATCTATCTGAAAATGTAATTAGCGTAGCTTTGATACTGGACTGCAAGAATGCGAAAGTAATTTGAAATGTGATAACGTGGCTTTAGTGAGATGTGCACATTTTCTCTTCCACTTTGCTTTAATCACTTCATTTAAATCTCGCATCTGCACTTTGAGGATTAATATAAGCACTATCAGTTGTGTAGCATATATGTGTTTTGCGCTGATATAAGAAATTCAAGCAGACGGTTTTCGGTACTTTTGACTGGAAATGTAACTATTAACTGACGTCATTGAATTAGGTATAATGCCCATCCTATGGTACTGATAACTTGTTACTTTATTTCTATTTTAATGCTTTTTGCATAGAAATCACACCAATAAAATTTATGATCGACTGTTATTCTAAGCATGGTCTCGTGTAGTTCCGAGGGTTCGAGATCTACTGTGTCCCTTGTTAGAATTACCCCCACATTCATCTTTCACGATAAGAGAAAATACCGGAGAAAGCCTTTCCAGATGTCTCACTCTGACCGAGATTCAAACTCAGGTCTTCTTGAATGTGAAGCGGACATGCTACTTATACACCATAGATGCTGGCCCCAAGCCTTGCTGATATTTTGAAAGTTTAGCCGAAATAATCCTAAATAACGCCGGAGTTTGTGTCACACATTCCTTCAGTCAGGTTCTCTTGAGTGGGACACAGTATACGTAGATATAAGAAATGTCTGCGTCAATCACTTCCACTGCATCCCCCTCCCTTTATATGGTTACTGCATCCTAACTTGTTTACTATTTTGTACCTTTGGGTTTGTTTACGTTAGATTTTCTTTATAAAACATTAAATTTACATACATTGACATTTTTATTCTCTCATACTTCAATACAACAAGGAGAATAGAGAATGATCCTGGTTATAGAAACATCTCCATCCTCTCTAATCGGGAATCCTGAGACAACAACTTGATTAAATGCATGTGATGAAACGGACCAAATGCTCAGTAGATGCTCACACCCTCATTTTTCCGCTTCTCTCTGTGATACTGAAAGCACAATGGTGAGGGTTCTATTTCAGTAAGTGGATGCGGCTGGTTTATTTATTCCAGTCGAGATGTCGAGGTTAATTAAACTTGATGGAGAATAATTATTGCTCAAGAAGCTTTGCCCTTGGCAAAACTTCCCCTTCAGAATTCGCCAAACTATACTCTAAATATATGTTACGTCTCTAAGTAACATTTCTGAATATTGGCACACAAAGTTTAAGTTGAGGTATCAGTGGATGGGGAGTACATATTTACGTAGCCATTTAAGAAAAACACAACAACACAAATCAGTTCTCACTGACCTAAAAGTGGAGGAATTTCCTTCTTATGTAACTACTTTTTATTTGCATGTGTGCCCCTTCTCTTCTTTATGGTATTTATAAACGTAGGTCTGATAAGTGTTACTGTGGTCTAATAAGGATACTTCCTTAAACGTACATTCAAATTCTTATGTACATTGGGAGGAAGGAGGAAAGAAAGAAAGAAAAACACAATGGAAAAACAGAAAATAAATAAATAAATAAGGAAAGAAAGAAAGAAAGAAAGAAAGAAAGAAAGAAAAGAAAGAAAGAAAGAAAGAAAGAAAGAAGAAAGAAAGAAAGAAAGAAAGAAAGAAAGAAGAAAGAAAGAAAGAAAGAAAGAAAAGAAAGAAAGAAAGAAAGAAAGAAAGAAAGAAAGAAAGAAAGAAAGAAAGAAAGAAAGAAAGAAAGAAAGAAAGTCGCCCATAACCCATATCCATTTGTAAGGCTATTTCATCTTCTACTTTTGCTTCTTAAGCTTAACTTCTCATAAATCTCAGGACTATAGCTAGTGAATGAAGAAAGGATAAACCAGCTGAAACAGGTATATGCATTTGAGCTTAAGGAAGAGCCATGGATGAAATCTTAGCCGGAAAAATGACTGAAATCAATATTTGAACTCGAATGATCAGAATAAAAAGCCTCTCATATAATCTTCGAATGTGAAGCTTTGGGTAATTGAATTACTGGGTTTGATAAACCCAGAAGATGATCTCTAAATTAATTGAGTTAATAAACTATCTCACATTAGAGGCTATTTACCCAAATCTGTAAAATGAGGAAATAATCCAATAAACCTTTAGGTTTCAGTGTTAATGGCATAGAACTGGCTCCTTCTTTATAAGCCAAGTCATCAGAATGCTAAAGAGAGGCTACCTATTGCACCCTGAGGCAGACTTTTGGGCTGAAATACAACACTACTTCTACCATGGAAGAGAAAATCACATGAAAATTACTACATTTAGCGCTGCAATACATATTTCTTAATCTTTGCATTTACGATATCCTCAACCGAGGTTGAGACACTTAAATAATTACATTCATGTTGGTGCAGATGAATATTCACAATTAATGTCGCACTGTCCGCCATGTAATGAAAGCTGTTTGTCAGCGCATTTTCTAAATTGACGACCACATCCTTTATTGGCTGGAGTATATATATATATATATATATATATATATATATATATATATATATATATATATATATATATATATATATATATTTAATTTACGTCCTCCAACGTTAAGTCATATCGGATGATGGAATGGAATGGGAGAAGTGATGCTCAAATGAGTCCATGGTCCAGAGAGATTAGAGTTACCCGACGTTCGTCTTTCAGGATAAGGGAAAACCCCAGAAAAACCTTATCCAGGTAACTCAACCTGGCCGAGATTCGAACTCGGGACCTCTTTTTACGTGAGGCAGACATGCTACCACCACGCTACCGAGGCGGCTAGAAATCGTTGCTATCCCGCTTTCATCCATTTAGGCTTCAATTCATATCCGACTTTAGCCATTCAGATACATTAGAATATCTTTCTTCAAGTGTTGTAAATCATGTGATAGCACTTTATTGCTGTGACTATTCTCTGTAGTGTATTGATTGTATATTACGTAACTTTATGTCGTAAGGTCCGGTTTCTTCATGTATGTTGATAGGGTGACCAAAAAATCAAAATAAATGTTGATATAAAATTGGATCACCTTCGTGTTAAAAGTGCCTCACCGAATTTTTTGAGGGACTCATGGATGAAATGTCTAAATCCGCAATTATTATAATTTTGTCAGATACTGCTCTACCACAATTATATGTGTGCTTTAAATTTCATGGAGATATTTTAAATAATACTTTTATCAAGCTGATTAATCACGTGTCCAACATGATGCAAAAATCGCTGAAACTGCTATAAAACTACCACCGTAATAGACATTTAAATTTGTAATAAATATCAACGTTGTGTAAATGAATAACTAGATGGTATACCAGAACAACCTGTTTTATTTCTGCGATATATGACATGGTAGCTGTAAGATTTTGATTTAGCTATAGTGAAATCTGTGCCAAGTTTCATTTATGCCATTCATAATTTTGACGTTCAGATTTTTTTCAGCTATTTTCAACTATCAGCAGCATTGACCCATGTCCAAAGTTAACTCCAATTAATACTTCCTCAAGCATTTGCGTAGTAAAATAGAAAAACTTCATAGAGATTACACTTAATTTTATCAAGAGTATTAAACTTTTTTCGGTTCTGGCTATTATTGTTTCGAAATCAGAATTTGGATATATTTTGTTTATAGAATTGGAGATTCTAACCCTCAAAACACAAACTTATTATCGATTCGCAATGGAAGACTTTGAAAATATTAAAACACCACGTTGAACGTCGCCTCTTTCGTTCATAGTGGGCATATCTTGAGAAGGTATATTTAAATAGTTTATTACATCTGGAAAAACAGTTCAGTGTTACATCAGTGAAACTAGGGAACCTCGTCGACACAGTGAAGTCAATGAGTAAATACACTCTCCCTAGAACAGTCTGCTTTTTGTTCCGCAATCTATTCTTTCTCATCAAGTGCATTCAAAAACCTCAATCTACAGACACCGTCTTCTCGATCGCATTGCTTAAAGATGTTAAAACCATGCTAATTAACATTTTGAGAGGACATATTACTGAATCGCAATAATCGTAACGTGTCACAATTTAAACACAACACTTTTAACACGTTCCTGAATTATTATCAACGTAAAACTTCTGAGGATTATATCGTTTTGCAAGTAATTCTTAGCGTATTTTCTTACAGCCTAGTGTAAACACAAAGGCTATATAGCAATTTGGCGGCAAAGCAAGGCGCGACGTCGGTCATAAGACACGCGATCTGGCGTCCATTGCTCAGTTGGATCGATTACACCACGCCTGTTTCTATGGTGCCCGCTGTACTTAGTCCCACTCTCCCCTCCATAAGCGACCAGCTGTTCACGTCAGAATGACGTAGTAAAATGCCAGCCTCCCAATCAGCTGTAAGGTGCGTATAGTCCGCTCTCTATCGGAACAGAGCAGGCATCGGGGGGGGAGTGGCTGATACAGCCATATTCTGTATTTGACACAGTGACATTTAATCAAATCTATGCACTACGTAGTATGAAATGCATGCATCTCTTAAAAAGCAGTAATATATGCAATCGTCCATACCTAACTATCGTAGTTAGCAAGACGGAGAGTTACGATGTCAAAAATGCAACCCCCACAAGTTTGGTGTGCCGTAAACGAGGTCATTCAGGGCAGGTATGCATTCATGTGTGGGACGTTTACTCAAAATACCTATTTTGTATCACAATACGCACTATTTACAATCATTGCTTTAAGTATTAATGTATACAAATACGGACAAGAAACAATTGATACTGCTATTGTTCACTGAAATGTGAAATTCCTTAGTAAATTGGTTTTAATATTTGTTTGCTATTTGAACACACTCCTTGTCATTTCCCCGTTCATACTTCTACACTCTGTGGAGTAAAAGGTGATTCTGATTAAAGAAAAATTCTCCACGCCGATTAGAATTGAACCTGTGACCTGTGGATTAAGAATCTGATTACTGGATATTTAACACAGTGTGCCAAAATTATAGGACAGAAGCACTGAACCAACAAAGCATTTTGAAGACAGAAAGAAGTTGCAAAACCCTTTAGTACACTACATAATTGGAAATGACATGCATTCTGAAGTTACCAACTGCACAAGGACCATATGCCATCTGTTGGTGGCAAAGAAAACTACTACTGTGATGCTTTAAAATTTGTATGCTTCAGAGGGAAGATAATTATTGTTATACTTAGAATGTTTTCACAATTTTTTTTTCACAGTGCAAAAATATCACTTGGAACATTTCACATTTCCATTTTCATATGTCAAAATGCTATCCCTCATTTTAAAAATCTCTGATTGGAAACCTATTTCTGTCAGAAGTAAACAAAACTCACTTTATACTAATCTTGTCAGTATCTAATGTGCGATATTTAAGGTGCCATGAATAGAATCACAATGTGCATCAGACGTATTCAGTGAACGATTCAGGCACGATATTAGGATATTAAACGAAATATCTGCTGATAGTAAGCTTTCAATTAATCCAAATGAAAATCGTAATGAAACAAACCGAAGTGATGTTGCGCTTATGATACTATTTTCGGTTCTACGTTCCTTAGATAGTACCTTAAATTGTATAAAAATAACTACACATTTTAAATCTTCCTTCAATTTACTTCCAGTTCTCTAAAGCCAGTTTTATGAAGCAGATTATTTAAAGAATATTACATAACGAACATTTGTAACGTAACATTTTGAGAGAATGTGTTATTTACAAAAATTACAAAATTTGTATGAGTGTTTGAAAAATTATTGCAAGTGTCCATTAATCCTGCAGGTAAATCATTACAACAGCAACATTATACTGACGCCAGAAATATTTATGTCCAGCTTAAAAAATGTTAAGCAAAATGTTAATTCCCGGTTTCGTATACCATATATTAATTACAGTTTGGTGCTATGGAGATTTCCAATATTTTTCATTTTAACAATTTTACATCTGACGGTACAGATTTTCCGACTTTTCCATTTGCGATGTTTATAAAATGATTTTATACGAAGTTAGCACAACAACTATTTTATGTCACGGAACTTGATTTGAACTGTTGGAAAACTAAATATACGAAATCGTAAAACAAGCCATTAATGAGAAAGTTTAGCAAAACCGTTGACAACTTGGTTCTTCTCAGTCGGATCAAAATAGATTTTAAAGAAAATAAATGCATAGTAACAACACTTTTCGAAATACACATTAAATAATTTCGAAACATCACGCATGAAGAACTTGAAAAATTGATGCGGTTTTCAAAAGTTACAAAACAAATAAAAGTGTAAAGTTTGAAAATACGCTAAAAGGCGATAACTTCTTGTCAGTAGCAATGTAAGTGCTCCTGCTGGACAAATATGTTCCTGGTAATCTGACAGCTCGTTAACAAACAAAATTATTTTAAATGATTGTAAAAAGAAGTCAGAAAAAATACTCCGATGTTCTGTGTTCTTTTTGAATTTTGGAAATGGACTCCCCTCTTCGTTAGACTTTGCTAAACTTTTTATAAGAGTAGTCCGAATTAAGTTAATGACGCAAAAAATGGGAAAAATCTTTCTATTAAATATTTTACTTATATTTTAATATCAAATAATACTTACAAACATATGACATGCTTTGCAAAGAAAGAGGGAGGACAATAGGGTGAATAGTGGAAGAGTGAGTCGAAGAGTTGAGCTACGGACTTGGGAAATAACGAGCAGGACGAAGTAAATTAAAGAACCAATCCTTGGTTTTTTAATTTTATTATACATGTTGGCTACACCCAACAGGTGTTACTGTTGCGTAGCATCAGCTCAGAGGTAAAACCTCAGCGGCACATGATAGTAGTGACGTCACGCCTGGGGCTGTGAGGAAGCAAACATGCCCCTGACTGACCACAGATTAGTCAGAGCGATTTTCCCTACCTCCAGTTATTTCAAGGGCGCGTGCACTTGAGAAGCGGTCAGGAAACAGGGTATAACGACATTCTTTAATCATTTAGATCTTCGGACATATTCTTTGCTATTTCTAACATTAAAACAAAACTGTATGGACGTGTAAATCAGCATACAGCTTTTGAAACAGATCCACTCAAAATTATATTGATTTAAATTAGTTTCTTGTAGAAGAAATAATGTGTACTATCATTCCTTCAAACAATTAGATAGCTCGTGGCTTCCTAATTAAAGTGGGGTGGGGGATTGAAGAGCCACACTTTTATAACCCTCTTCAGCCATTACAACTTTACATACTGTAATCATATAATACTGATCCTTCCATTCAAAATGCGATATTCATCATAAGTTTGATTCTAAATAATAATAATAATAATAATAATAATAATAATAATAATAATAATAATAATAATAATAATAATAATAATAATAATAATAATAATAATAATAATAATAATAATAATAATAATAATAATAATAATAATAATAATAATAATAATAATAATAATAATAATAATAATAATAATAATAATAATAATAATAATAATAATAATAATAATAATAATAATAATAATAATAATAATATATAAATTAAGTAATATGGATTTGATAGGGACATATCGAAAGTCACTGTTTTTACTGATGCATCCATGGACAAAAGAAGAATCAAGCAAAGATGCATAGTTTTATTTGATACAATGCACGACCGATTATGTAGATGGTGCATGCAGTTCAACCTGGAAACACTTAAGGGTGTAACAACAAATATTTTTAAACGCCTAACGCTAAGAGACTTGTTATTTGACTTAACCTGTGTATTTCAATAAAATCTATATTTTTTCACGTACATAATAACCCTTTTACTATTGCTGATTTGCCAGCCTCGGAAGCGTGGTGGTAGCATGTCTGCCTCACGTTCAAGGTCCCGAGTTCGAGTTTCGGTCAGGGTGAGTTACCTGGATAAGGTTTTTCCGGGGTTTTCCCTTATCCTGAAAGACGAATGTCGGGTAACTCTAAGCTATGGACCCCGAACTAATTTGTGCATCATTTCACCCACTCCATTCATCGTCCGATATGACAACGTTGGAGGACGTAAATTACAAAAAACTATTTCTGATTTAACAATTATACCAAACTCATTATGAATGAGAACGTCACAGACTACTCGCAGAATATTCCAAATGTGTGTTTAATTAATCGCACACCTATCTTTAGGATGACATTTTAATCAAAAGCGATGGAGCCATAGTTGAGAAAGTGATAAACTAGAAAAATCCCCCTCCCCCCCAAAAAAGTAATTTGTTGCGAAGATTTTCTGGAAAACGCCTGGCATGCTTAGCTCTCAGATATAAATTATGATATCTCTCCGACTGATGGTTTATATTGTTCACTAACATACAAACGAGAGAAAGAGAGAGAGAGAGAATACTTGAGAACGGAAACAGACACAGAAATTAACATGAAATTCTAGTGTTTTTTTATTTTTTATTTTCTTCACCATATACGTATGGTATGTACTCCACCAAAATTCATATCAAAATTGGATCATGAGGCTTACTATCATTTTAAACAAATGCATTTGTATGGGTGCATATTTTTGTGAACATGTACCCTCAAAAACAATCCAATAAATATCAAATTTATACTTGAGTTAGACACTGCTTAAGGATGTCAGGCAAAGGTTTTTGTGAAAATTCACCAATCAAATTATCCGTTACATTGAAAATGTTTCGCTTTTCTCATTTTCTCAAATTGCTAATAATTTTGATTAAAATCAGATAAGCTAAATGCATACTTTAAATCTTCTATGGAAAGCCTCTGAAGTCTTCTGCTTATTGAGTTTTGTACAGAATTAATTAAAAGCCAGCACCACCTAAATAACTTGGAAAGCATGTAACTGATTAACAAGAAACTCTGCGTACAAAGATAAGTCATGTACAGGAAACAACCGCCCCACGCCAAAAATATTTTTTTACAACTTCCGTTTAACAGAAAGTTACTGCAGACTTTCTTATTTTTAAAAGAACACTTTACACGATTTTACACATTCGGGTCTCTTCAACTGATTTTCAAGTACCCAATTAGATAATTCTGAGATCTTCATTACTGTTAAATAATAACAATAAACAAGTGCAGCCTTAACGCAGTAAACCTTTTGTACTTTTCTGTGGTTTGACTGTCTTTTGTTTATCTCTTGATTTTTATTTTACTTGCTCCATTTTTTATTCCAATGGTCATATCGGCCGCCGTTCTGTTTTATAACATACCGAAGGGTTTTTTAATCATAAGATCACGCACACATTCACACTCTCATTCATACTTCCAGAGTCTGGGGAAGATGGGGAATTATCTTGGTCGAAGAAAGATCCCCACCCTCACCGCCGGGAATCGAACCCGGGACCCCTAGCACGGTAGGCAGGTGCTCTACCGACTGGGCTACGGGGCCAGCAAAGTTGAATTTTATAAGGATGTTGCTTGGTAGTTTTAATGATTTTCATCAAAACCAATAGCCCTACCTAAACAGTCCCGAAAAAAAAATTCCACCTGCGGTTAAACCCTGCCTAGGGTGGACACGCAGCAAAAGCAATCAGGCTGTACATAACCTGCTAGCACCTCGGTCGATCGATATTTGCCTTATGTTGGATGCTACCATCAAATTTGTTTTAGATACTTTTGAATTTTCTTGCACAGTAAAGACACTATCCAATGAAGTATTTAGCAAGTCCTTTACCCTTCCAGTTTCAGTAAATTTTCTTACAATCCTTTCGATGCCGTATGTGGAACTGGAGCACGATCTGCATGCACATTATTAAATAAATTCGTAGCCTCGCGGTGAGATCGTTTCTTTTCCTAATATTCAGCAATCATTAGCTTTAAGATGCTTTTCTTTTCATCATCAAATAGAGTATTAATACACCAAATGCCAGATTTAATCCAACGAATCAGTAAATCAATCAGTATCAATTAACATGTTTCCACTGGTATAAATAAATCAGTGAAATAAACAAATTTTCGGGGATATAAACAAAGAACAACCTTCATGGATATAAACAAAGGAAGTTAAAACAGAACAATACTAATATTTAAGCCTACACTTGCTTTTTTATAATTAACAGTAATGCAGTAATTATCCATCTGGATACTCGTTAAACACGCCGTGACTGACCGTTAGACCGTTTGGCTCTCACCAAGGCGGCCCGGGTTCCATCCCAGGTGACCGCAAAGTGAGATTTGTGTTGGACAACACGACGCGGGGGCGGGTTTTCTCGTGTTTCCCTGCCAGCATTCCACCAACTACTCCATCATCATCTTTCCTATCATTTCATCTCGTCCTCATTCTGTCATCCACTTCCCTCACTCTCATACCAGGCATCGGGCTGATCACCCATCCTGGATTCTCTCACAGATCCAGAAATTGTGTTCCTCAACTCGTCTAAGGGTTAAAAGGAACAACAATATCCTGACACCACGTATACTCTGCCGTCCTAAGAAGCACACTGTTCCTGTGAGCAATTCCGCGAATAAAAAACCTACACAACAAAACCTACTGGTAAGCTACTCTTGTGCATACAAATTGTTTGAATGTAATATGACGTAACACATGGGTGAAAGTGTCCCTGTCGTCTGTCGCACTTGTGCACGTAAGCGCAAAGTATTGCTAAAAGTGTTTCTTACGACGGATGCAGTATAGTGGTATAAGAGGGCAGTTAAAGAAGAAGATAATTGTTAAAAGCTACTGAAGAGTACTATTCTTCATCATCATCATCATCATCATCATCTTCTTCTTCTTCTTCTTCATCACCATCCTGTGCCTAGTAGTACCGCTTCACAGCGGTGTTAGGGGATTCTTGTTCGTCTATTCCTTTAGGCGGGCCTGAGGAACCGAAGCTCTGGATTTTGTGATAGAGAACCAGGATGGGTGATCAGCCCGATGCCTGGTGTGTGGGTGAAGGAAGTGGATGATTGTATGAGGGCGAGATGAGTGATAGGAAAGATCATGATGATTGAGCAATTGGTGGAATGCTGGCAGGGGGAACCGGAGGAACCGGAGAAAACCCGCCCCAGCGCCACCAAATTTGTCCACCACAAATTTCACTTTACGGTCGCCTGAAATCGAACCCGGGCCGCCTTGGGAAGAATACTATTCGAATCTGTACAACATATAGAGTGTTCTATTAAAAATAAGAAAGCTACACTCGATCCTGGTTAAACGGGAGTTGCAGAAATTGTTAATAAATTTTTGGAATTCCATGTATAAATGACTGCCGTAGTACACCAAGTTTGGCGCTCATTAGTCACATGCTTCAAGGATTATTTAGTTTAACTGACTCCGTATAATAATATAATAATGCATATCATACATTAGACGCTAAGAAGCTTAAAATAAAAAGGCTCTAAAATAGGTACAAAATAGGCATTAATATAGTCGATATAAGTAATGATGAGCAATGAAGTATGCACCATTACCACTTAAAAACACGTTTAACATTACAAAAGTTTAGAAATATCAAATGTGAAATCTCCATGTTACTCGAGATACAACGTTTACACACACAGTTTCAATGTGGGTACAAGGACGACACAGGAAACCTGAACGACGGTCAAGTGTTTAAAACCAGGTCACTGGCCTTGAAATTTCTTGTGCTTTCCTTGGCATTGCAAGAAATAACTGAATGTTGACAGCGCTCCAAGAATGTGAAGTTTAGAAACATTTAAACTAATTACAGCTTTCGAAAATACTAATACTACCAAAAAAGCTATTGAAATGAGTTGTTTTAAATTCATATATATTTCTTGTGAGTAAGTTTTGTATCCGTTGTAATTAACTTGGATTTAAGCTCCACAAATAAAGTCCATGCCTTTTTTAGCACCAATTAACAGCTGCATAGCAAATTAAGAGTTGTAAAATAATGATTCATCTTTAACAGAACTACTTATATATTTTACAAAAATATGCAAAACTGCTTTCCGAATGAAGACGATCTTCACAGATTATTACCAGAAAATTCAAGGTATGCATTTTAGTCTCCGTTTAGGGAAACCACTTGAATCCTTACTCATTTTGAGAAAATTAACAAAAAAGAGTTACCAGTGATGTGAATCCGGGGTTTGTTTATGAGTTATGCTGCATACGCATGCACACACTCCGTTTTCTCTAATTTTATATTATATATAGGACCACAAATCATATATTTCGACTGAAATGTCGACATAGAATCTATGGATAGAATGCAATACTTGTTCTATCTACTGGGCACGTGATAGAGGAAATGGGCTTTTAATATAACATATATAAATAATATTTTATGTACATACTGTAAGAGGATATATGGAAACTTATCACCAGTAAGGAAGTCGTGTGCGAGTAACAATCGATTTTTTTTCCCTTGCAATAATAGCTAGCAGCACATTAGGCGTGTGAATGCTAACACATTCCCTCAGCCACATTAAAAAAACACTATTAGTTTTTCAAACGGGAAGAGTTCTGAACCGCGACGAATGAGATTCGTTTGCATGCTCAGCGTTGCCATCTCGTCACCCCCCCCCCTCTTTTAATATTTCCCTGTCTCTCGCACACGTAAGGTAATCCATACTTAATTTTCCAAACGTTTATAATAATGCAGTTATTGAAATCTAAATTGGAACATGGATATTTGCATATTATATAAGTTATAAATGCTATAATTATAATTACAGTTTACTGATTACCTATTTTTCTAATTCAATGGTACTGCTCATCCATATAGCTGTGAATGTCGCTTACGTCAGGAGACAATTCGTCATTTACCTGCTAGAGTATGAAATGGAGCCTCCCCAAATAACTGTAAGGCGAGATGTGCTAGATGTGGCTCCTTGGAAGCTTCCCACACCAGATGTCAATACTCATACGCTTGTATACAGTAAAACTGAAACCAACAGCATAATCTGTTAACAAGTCTTCAAAGAGATCCAAGAAACGTACTCTGATTATAAACGCATTTGTGCCGATGGTTCAGCAATAGATACCAACTGCAATTGTGCAACAATCCATCCAGAATGCTGTACACACTGCAAAGTATTACTCTATCTTCTCATCTGAACCTTTTGCTATTAAGGAAAGTCTTCGTTACATCGCTGAAGAAACCGAATCTAATAAATTTATTATCTTAACCGATTCACAGAATTCATTATTAGCCATACAAAGGAAGTCAAGTGCAAACGCTCTAGTTCAAGAAGTAGTATTAACATACTCAAAAGCAGCAAGAAAAACAAAACAAGCCCGCCTCGGTAGCGTAGATGGTAGCGTGTCTGCCTCACGTTCAAGAGGTTCCGAGTTCGAATCTCGGTGAGGGTGTTACCTAGGTAAGGTTTTTCCGGGGTTTTCCCTTATCCTGATGGACGAATGTAAGGTAACTCTAAGCTCCATGGACCCCAAATTTATTTGAGCATCATTTCACCAATTTCATTCATCGTCCGATATGACAACGTTGGAGGCCGTAAATTGAAAAAAAAAAAAAAAAATTCTAACATGGACACCCTCGTAAAAAAATTCAAAGGCAATGAGAGCGCTGATTCCGAGGCACATGAAGTCACTAAACATCCACAGAATGTGACAGTATCCACAACACATTAAGATTACATTAAATCCATAGACAAGAAAATAAAAGCCAAATGGTTTCACCAATTGTCCAAGAATCCCACCAGTAAACTCCATATTTTACCCAACCCTGAAAGAAAAACCTCTCTTAAAAATATAAAATGTCAGGGTCAGATTGCCGCCACCAGAACTTGAATAATAATTATTTGGTCACAGCAGATTCACACACAGATTCCTGCTCTCCAAAGAACTGCCTCCGAACTGTGACAGATGCCAAACAAGATTAACAGTCATCTACTTCATCTCAAACAACAGATGGATACAGAAGGACCAAATTCCGGGAAATCCTACAGCTCTCAATGAAACCAGCATAGTGCCTAGGATACTACAGTTTTCAAAAGCTACTTCTTTATACAAACTAATGTAATAATGAATTCTTATATTGTTAATATTGTCGGAAATGGCGGCCGACACACACAAAGGGGCAGATAGTGCAGCGCTGAAATAAGGGACAGATAGTGCAGCGCGGAGATAAAAGGCTTGCCGAAACAGATAAAGTTAGATGACTGAAAGGTTCGTATTTCGTCGGGTAATTTCTGGAACAGTGAATAGAGAACATTCTACTAACGTCTAGAAATACGAGTGAGCTATAAAAAGGAGCCGCGATCGCCAGTTAGAGAAAGAGTCGTAATGAGACAGTGGTAATGGAAATGGACTCGTATAACTGTATTTTGAAAGTGAACTCTTAGTGGTCAACGACCTTGTCGATTGTATTTGTGTATATTACGTAATTCTGCTACTGTAAGGGTTGACCAAAGTGTGTTTCCACGGAATTAAAGAACATTTTGAATTTCTGCAACTTGGACTTTTTTAATTTCAGGAACCCACAAAGTCACAGTATAAATCACAAGTTATTGCTTATAGAAGATATGCACTTAATGACAGTTTTTTTTTTTTTTACTAATTCTACTGTAATTATGGTTGTGATATTGTGCTTAACATTCTTTTTTTTTTAAATATTATCTTGCTACATTACTGTTATTAAATCTGTTGTAATTATTGCTGTATTATTGTGTTTGTCATACTCTAAATCTTATCTCGTATATTCTTATTGTTACTAATTCTTATGTAACTGTGATTTTGCTATTTGTTCATACTTTTAAAATCTTATATCGTTTCATTCTTATTGTTAATTCTGCCGTAATTATTGTACTATTTCTTAAGTTTATACTGTTAAAACTCACATTATAAATGTAAAAGTTGCTAACAGACCTTGGAGTTAGGCGACTATAAATAAAACCTAATACAAATATTTGTCATTATCATCGTCTGAGTCTTACAAATTTATGGTGATAGGCTCCAAAGTCTCGTCAGGAGGTTTTTGTTACCAAAAGTCGTCATGGAAATTAATTGTTCTTTCGCACTAGCAGTGTGTAGGACGCAGTATGAAAGAGTAGAGCCAGACTGAAAAATTCAATGCCAAGCCGCTCTAAACCATTGAGCTACTAAGGCCAACGTGCCAACATGACATTAAATTCTCCAACTGAGTCGTGTTTTTCCCGGTAAACCACTATGAGTTCTCATAAACACATGAGACAACTACCTTAATGTCGACTTACTATGCTGTAAGTACTTTAAGGCCCGGGCTTTATAGTTCGGACCACTATTAGGTGCAATTAATGGAAATTAATTGTTCTTTCACACTAGCCGTGTGTAGAACACACTAGGACGCACACAACTATAAAGCCCGGGCCTTGCAGTACTTACAGCATAGTAAGTCGACATTAAGGTAGTTGTCTCATGTGTTTATGAGAACTCATAGTGGTTTACCGGGAAAAACACGACTCAGTTGGAGAATTTAATGTCATGTTGGCACGTTGGCCATAGTAGCTCAATGACTTAGAGCGGCTGGACGGAGACCAGAAGATCCGTGTTTCAAATTCCGGCTATGGCATTGAATTGTTCAGTCTGGCTCTACCCTTTCAAAAGTCGTCATCGTATATTCATCTGTACCTCTCACTCAGTTTTCCCAGTCTTGTGTGTTACCTTGTCAATTAATTCGTAAATGAGTCGTTCAATGTCAGTTTAGAATTATTCTTTTTTGTTTGCAACCCGCCGTTTTACCTGAGCATACACTAACTCAACTGGATTGTACTGGCTGTGGTAAGAGAGAAGGCGGAATACCTCCTGTCTTAATTCAACTGTAAGTTGATGTAGCTGATACACTTTTCGCCGATTTTTAAACAGAAGAACTGAATAATACTGATCTGAAGTCTCTAGAGTAAATAAACGAAACATTCATAAGCATAATACCATGTCACAGCTCGCGTTCTGCAATACAGCGTTCTACAGGCTAAGAGGAAGAGCACTGCTTGCACTCTCTCAAATTTATAAACATCTTGGTTTGTGCAAAGTAATTCTTTTAGCACACCATGTCAATAGTTTAATTTCAGTTCTGACTAATTACAAATATTCTTACATAAATAATAAATATAGTACTAACCAATTTTCATTACAGTGCTTGGATCGCTATGTATCGTTATAATATATATTATTTATCCATATTTATTGAACCCTATTTTACACAGTGGTATATTAGGGTTAGAGTTGATACATAAAAATATACAATTTTAACAAAAATATTTTAAATACTAGAAGGAAGAAATTATGTTTTAATCTGATGCATATTAATTTAAACTATTTCAGACGTTTAAACGCTGAGTTTATAAACATCATGAAGTACTTATACTGTTGTGGCTTCATTAGCAAAGATGTGAGCGGAGCAGAAAATTCAGTTCTTAGAGAGTCTAGCTTGAATATTAATTCTTGTCTTTCTCTCCAGAAAATGGGACAACAGAAAAGGAGATGAACCACATATATATTGGTATTCTATTTATTTCTATTAAGACTATTAAAAATAAAAATATGGGGGTTTTAAGGTTATGTTAGAAACATTACTCCCTACCTTCCTAGTGGACCACTTTTTCAAAATTTGAATTTCTCTCTTAGCGCAAATAGTATCTATGAAATGTGCGTAGTGTTTAACGCCCGCTTTTACTACATACGGCACCGCAGGCGGTGACACTGATGATACATGAGATGAAGATGGAGCACCGGTGGAATGAGATGGCAGGGGAAACCGGAGATCCCGGAGAAAAACCGCCCCAGCGCCATGTTGTCCACCACAAATCTCACTTTGTGGTCGCCTGGGATTGAACCCGGGCCGCCTTGGAGTAGTATCTATTTATTAGAGAGGGATTCACTTGGCGCTTGTCACACCACACTTACGGGGAATGCAATATGACAACACCGCAGGACCCTGATTGGCTGATGGCCAGGAGAATTCAAGGTTAAACTTCATCCCATTTGAAAGTCACAGTAGTAGTTACAAATGAACCCAAGGTTTGCAAATGAAAAAGGAACGTTTGACTGATATTTTGCACAATTAGAGTAACTTTGAAATCATATTAAATGAAACGATAGAACGTGCTTAAGTAACGCTACATCAGTTTATTCCCTGCTAAGGACACTTAAAATTCTTCTGGATAGGATTTGCTAACGATACAGTAAGTATGATGAATTCATATGGAAATTAGTTTCGAACTACAGTCCTGGAACGGACTGCGTATGTTAGGGAATTCAAAAAAAGTAGATGAGTAAAATACAAAAAACCTAGTCCAAAGTATTTAACACTACAAAAAGTATTTTGCTGACTATAGTAGTCATACAGGACACGTGTTTCGCAGGCTGTAACGAGAAGCGTTGTGTAACAGCTGTGTTCATTATCGGCTTATTCACTTATTAATAGGTACAGGTACTGAGCGTATGTTAATGTAGGCTGCTTGCAAACATGTCACACAATGTATGGATCGCTTAGCTCCAGCTGTCGAGATATATTGCTACCGCTTGGGATGGCATTATCGATATCTCGATACACGGTGGTATCGAAGTATATCTTATACTTTGAAATAATATTCGATACTTTCTCAATACTTTTAAATATTTAAACTGTGCGCTACTGAAAATTGTTGCGTTTCACAATGCAACTAATTTAAAGAAGCATATTGCAAGTACATTCACACACCGAGTGAAGTTTATAGAACCTCGCAATGTCCCGTCAGAATATGATGCCACGACATCTGATAATAACTACCCAAATAAAACTGTCTGCATGCCTTTATATTCAGAAAACTACTAATGACAGAATAATTCAGTGAGCATTCTACCATTCTTAAAACTTTAATAAAATGAGTATCGAAGTATAGTGGTATCGAGCCATCATTATAAAAATATCTGCCACTGTAACTTTTAGATTCTCTTAAATTTAAAAATCTAGAGGAGGAAATCTAATTCTACAGTAGTAGAATCTCATCTAATTAAGTAAGTAATGTCATCATTAAATATTAATTCCCATCTGACAACAGACCCGGGTAGTCGCGTTTAAGGCACTAGGATTCGTGAAGGGGAGGTCCACAGAACTCAACCAGAATCTCCCCCTAGCTGATGTGAATCTTCTCCAGTTTTTCTCAGTTCTCATTTCTGGCAAACAGAGGTAAGGAAAATCAAAATTTTAAAGATATGTAACCTCTAATTAAACATATGCATTGCCTGCAGAAAAATAATAACTCTGTAGATAAATGGTATTTAAAAATGTAAACATAATTCTGAAAGTGATTCGACGGTGTACGAGGGTGGTCTGAAAAGTTTCCGACCTCAACATGAAGGTGGCAGCACTCGTAAATAAAAGCTAGTAAATTTCGTTGTACATCTGTTGACAGTTACTCACCAACGTTTCAGCCACTTTGGACGCTCAGTTCTTATGTAACAGTCGTTTGAGTAAGTTGATGGGAGTGTTTTTATGAAAATGTACAAAATCGAGTATCGAGCTGTCATTAAATATTTGTTTTTGAAAGGCAATACCCCTACGCAAATCAAAGATTAGTTGGATTCTGCGTATGGGGACTCTGCACCATTAGTTACCACAGTGAAATTTTAGGGAGCTGACTTTAAACCTGACTGTAAGAGTTTAGGAGACAATGAAGGTTCGCGATGTCCAAAAACTGCAACTACCGACAAAAACATTGCCAAATTTCACCAAATGATGCTAGACGAGCACCAAATTAAAGTGAGAGAGATAGCAGATGCTATGAACATGTCAAAAGAACGTGTTTGTCACACATTAAATCAATATTTAGACATGAGAAAGCTTTCCGCGCGATGGGTGCCGCGTTTGCTCACGTTAGACCAAAACCGTGTTCGAATGAACATTTCCAACGCCCTGTTGGCACAGTTTAGGCGCAACAAATCCGAGCTTTGGCGCCGATTAATTACTGCAGATGAACCTTGGATACATCATTATACGCCCGAAACAAAAGTACAATCCAAACAGTGGACTGAAAAGGGGCAACCGGTTCAAGACAGATAAAAGGTGTGTTTTTTTTTTTTTTTTGCTTGGAAAGTGATGGCGACTGTTTTTTTGGGAAAGTAATGGAGTTATTTCAATAGATTGGCTTCAAAGAGGGAAAACAATTACAGGAGCATACTACGCATCATTACTTGACAAGCTGAAGGCAGAACTTGGGGAAAAACAGCCACATTTGCAGAAAAAGAAAATCCTGTTTCAGCAAGATAACGCACCACCTCACACCTCAGCGGTTAGAATGGCGACTTCTAGTGACTAGCCCCAAGCGACTTATTTTTGTTCCCTCATCTGAAAATTGCTCAAATGAAGAGGCAATCACCTTCGTGAACAATTATTTTGCAGAGAAAAACGCTGAGTACTATTTGGACGGGTTACAGAAATGGGAGCATCGCTGGGAGAAGTATGTAGAGTGACAAGGAAACTATGTTGAAAAATAAAAATTAACAACTTTCTGAAAAAATATTTTGTATCTTTATTAGGTCGAAAAGTTTTCAGACCGCCTATGTAGGTATCTACCTCAAACTTAAAACATAAAGCGTTTCCTTCTCTAATTTCCTTTCGGAGAATTACAATTTAATTTCATGTATTGCCAGAATCATTATCTGTGCCGCCAGTAAGAGCCTACATTAAACCACACCAACCAGGCCTGTAGTGTTTAACGCCCACTTTTACTATATGCGGCACCGCAGGCGGTGACACTGACGATACATGAAATGAAGATTGAGCAGCGGTGGAATGAGATGGCGGAGGAAACCGGAGCGCCCGGAGGAAAGCCGCTCCTACGCCGTTTTCTCCACCATAAATTTCACATGCGATCACCTAGGATCGAACCCGGGGTGCTCTGCTGAGAGGTCTCGAGTTCGATCGCCGTGTAGGGCAGGGGAATGTTTCCTTTAATAGAAATCATTTTCTCGTCGTAAAGAGTTTGCAAGTAAGAACGCCAATTACTTTCATAAAAAAAAAAATTAACAAAATAAAGTTGAAGTCCTACAGTCGAGCTATAAGCGTCATGTGCATATCTTTAGGTATAAATAGTTATTTTTCTCAAATCGAAGTACAGAAGTGACTGTAGAGGTTAAAGGGACGCTATACAATTCGCAAACAAGAATATAACGCTTACAACGCATTTCTATCGCTCGTTCTGGATTATGAAGAGAAAATTGTTGTAAAAATACGTAAATTTCACTTGTATGATAAGAAATAAATACTAGAACCAATATGAAAATAAGGAAATTACAATGGTCTGCTGGGTACTGATGCCATACTAAACATTTTTGCATTATTGACGGTCAAAAAGAAAATGAAAACCCGCACATCTCTAAAGCTAAAATTTCCAACGCATTACACTGTCAAGTTAGAAGCTAATATTGATAAAGGAATAAGGGGATACATGCTGTTTGTGCAGGTTTTCAAAAGGAAACCAGTTTAACGGGAATTATCTTCCAATTGTAAAGGGGGAAGAATTCTAATCCACGTGAATACTACTATGATGCTATGCAGCTAGGGTAAATTTCAAAAAAAGCTTCGAAGAATAAATGCCTATGTGCTTTCTGCTTCTCCCCAGAAGCTATAATTTGCTATTAACGCGTATTTTGAAGCACGACTTCTATCTATAAGAATTGATAGATAATTGTGCTTGTAATTAAATAACAATCATACTGGTTGCAATAATAATAATAATAATAATAATAATAATAATAATAATAATAATAATAATAATAATAATAATAATAATAATAATAATAATAATAATAATAATAATAATAATAATAATAATAATAATAATAATAATAATAATAATAATAATAATAATAATAATAATAATAATAATAATAATAATAATAATAATAATAATAATAATAATAATAATAATAATAATAATAATAATAATAATAATAATAATAATAATAATAATAATAATAATAATAATAATAATAATAATAATAAAATTATACATGATATACATAATAATATATAATAAATTATTATTAATCATTATTGTTGTTATTGCTGTTGTATGCAGTGATGTGGCGTTAATGTTGTCTCTGTTACCACCGGCAACAGCTAATAAATTGAAGAAAGTGCATCCAAATGTTTACATTAATTTTTGTTAAAGAATAATGGAAAGTCAAATGATTTCACCTTCAGATTTCAGTTGCGCTAATTTGTGACTGACCCACCGGGACCGGTCGTGATAGATCCGCCGAGACCGGTAGTCTAACGTCCTCCAGTTCTAAATAGATCGTTATGTTGCTATAATCTGTCTCACCCTAGTTTAATCCTGTCGTAAACATCTAGGCGGGAAGAGAGACAAAGTTATTGGGGCAGAAAACGGTTAAGATGTCGATTGGTTTAGCGAAGTTAATGGACGTTTTCTTTTATTTGCAAACGTACGATAAACCCCTCCTTTTAGCACAGTACTGTAAATAGTTTTCTGATCACTGCTCTGTGCGAGCTGATTTCGGAGCAAACGTTTCGATTCTTACTAACGTAATAGCCTCAAATTTTATCTCTCTGCTTCACATACCGCATAGATGTGTTCTGTATATAATGTACAGATGAGATAGAAGACAACTGCTATTATATAACATTTTTGCATTGCTATACCTGGCAGCTCCCTCGCAATGAGGTCTGTATCGATTTGAATGGTGATTAAGATGTTATTTCATATAGTGTGGAGTTGCTTCTGATGTTTAACACTGTATTTACTGTACATTTTGCGTACCTCACAAGCCCAAGAACACTTATGTACATGCAAATTAAAATCAGTAAGCTTTTCATCATGGAGCAGACTGCTGCTTCAGCCGAAATGAAACACAATCGAGGCAAACCTTTAAAAGTGGCGAGAGGCGGATGATCGTGCGTTGTTTTGCGGTGCTTAAAGAAAGAAATCCAGAATCGTCTATAAAAAACATTGAGAAAGAAATTGGCGATCTTCTTGGTGTTTTCGCAAGTAGTGTACATAGTGTTAGAATGGAACAACAAGAATCCGGAACTCTAAGAACACGGGAAAATCGCGTAGATGCAAACAGCGCGTGGAGAAATAAGACGATTTTACGAAAAGTGCCATACGCAGTTAAGTTCGTGATTTTTTTTTTTTTTCAGAATGAACCAACTCAAAAATTTAATAAGTTAATGTGTATAACTTAACTCTATTTATTTACTGTCTAGAAGTTAGCGCTGCTATATATACTGCTAGTGTTGCAAAACTTATGTGCGTGCATGCAGCGTCTAACACGTGGCGAGTTCTCTGCCTTGTTTACAACTGGATTAAAGTAGCGTGAGACAGAGTATAGTGGCGCTCACCGGCAAACTCGAAGCGTACATATTCATGTGGGATGTCAGTGACCTTGCGAGGTCATCAAGACTAATTTGTTTATACTAGAACGATTGTCGCTATTGCAGTGAACCGGGAAATCTTGCGTTTTAGTGTTAATTCTTTGCGTGTAACAGTAATATGGTATATGATTTAATGTTAAAAGTACAATATGAAGAATGACATCACAATTCGCGCGTGAAAGTGATTGTGTGATCGAAAGCTTTTAAATTGGTCCTTGACTTCGCATTCATTTGCTGAAAAAATGTCTGATAATTTCAACAGGAAGGCCAACTTCGGATATTAAACCTTTAAAAACTACATCACGCGATCACACATTTAATTTTTGTAATTCCTGCCACTAGTGCATCAGCAGAACGATCTTCAGCGCTCCGCAGAGTACACACTTATCTAACAAACACCCAAAACATACTTTCATCTCTGTCGTTATCAGTGGAAAGGGGGTTGTTTAACAAACTTAAAAAGCAACAGCAAGCAACATTTGAAAACTCTGTTCATTGAGGTTTTCTTGGAGAAGAATCGGCATATAGAACTGAAATACAAATAGCTACTGTAAACTTCAGAAATTGTAAACATATTTCAAATAAAGGTGGTCGATGTAATTTTTATTTATATATGTGTTTGTTTTATGTTATGCAACAACCTATATAATATTAACCTGGAAACCCTCGGAATTCGCGACTGCCACTCCCCAGATTAAGTCTGAAGTAACTGGCAACACTTATGAATCACCCACGCCACGTCCCTGATTTTATGCGATAGAGGGAATAACAAAATACTCGAGCATAACGTATCCAATCCAGGTTACTCATTAACTTAAGCAAGATTCGAAGTTGGTATGTACCTCTGGAACGTGAGGCAGACGCGCCAGCTCTACACTACGGAGGTTGACAATTCTAAATCCCATCAAGTTTATGTTGCTGCCTCAAACTATATATTACTTTCACCTATAAATACTCGTAATCACAAGGGAATTAAAACAAGCTATGAAATGCTTAACTGTTATTTTTATTAAAATTGAGTTACTGCTGTGAAGCTGTCCTCATTGAGAACCAACATTCAAATCGAGAGAAGTCCAAATACATCACCGATATTAAGATTAACACTGACTTAAAATTGCGTTAAGACAATGACCAATTGCGCGGTACGTGGTTCTTTGTTGCTATTAGTTCCTAGAGCTCCGAGCAAGTGAATGAATATCCTGCAACGACAGTTGACAGCCTGTGTGTTTAAAATACTGTCTCGTTTTTCAATTGTCTTTCCGTACGTCTCTTTTGTCACATCTGACAAATGAACTAGTCAGTGCTCATATCCAACATCTGCTAGCCTTATTGTAACTTCTGAAAGGTATGCCGAACCCATTTTTAATCTACGCCGCCAGAAGTCCAAAAGTATCATAGCCGTTAGTACTATTAGGTTATTATTAAAGTTACAATTATTAGACCACTTTGCCTAGAAATAACCCGTTCAATAGTTACTGGTTGATTCTCCCGGGCGAGTACATTGATAACCTAACTCAGAGTCTTAAACACGATTTGTTCTAAGAGCTGTTGGTTTATATATTGTAACGATTACAAAACCAACGCTAAGAGAATGTAAGTGGTTGCTCATAAGGCCTGCCTGATGTCTAGTTAAGGTTCTGGTTAAATGCAACTGAAGTCAGGTACAGATTTTCCTATTACAACCTGCGATTAACAGTTAACCGAGTTATTATTATTATTATTATTATTATTATTATTATTATTATTATTATTATTATTATATGGTCCTGCTCGACCACCTCAAACGCCACGCGTCACAGGTGTTTTGAGTATAGTCATAGGGCAGACAACTGTTCGGCACCGCCCCGCTGTCATTACTGAGGTGCATCTAGTCTGACGTCGCCTGTGACCAGCATGAATTCATGCGCAAAAGGAGGTTCTGCGCCACCTGCTACAGGTTGGACCACTTCATGCTGCTCGCTACATCCAAAACATCACCACCCAGCATACGCCAGCTAGTACGTTACCGATATTTCTATAGCAGCTGTAAGAAGTGCTATCATGAACCTGCTTGGAGCATCAGCCGCCAGCGTCTGGAGACGCTACGCCTATGTTGCGGCCTACTAACGGAATACCATACAAAACTTCGCAGTACCGACACAGCTGACGAAACAATAGACGCATCACTCCAAACTTCAAGACAAGTTGAGCAGGAATGAGGAATCCTGCCCCTTACCGCGCGCTCGTAGCTCAACTTTCAACGACACAGACCTAAAGGAAACTCCAATGGATAGAGCGGCGGTATACCACAAACTACACAAATGTTCATCTCAGTCAAAAACAGCAGTTACAGAACATTCACATAAAGGCAATATTTGTTACGAACACATTACAAGGCAGCACATCTTCCATAATATGACATAAGCACGGACGGTTGGTATCGGGATCACCGACTCACCCACAAATTTTCGTTTGCTTCAGCGGTAGGTATCGAACTTTATCGACACCACAGAATAAGAACCTGGCCCAGCTCATCTCCTTTTCCTTATTCAACATCTAAAACTCTGGTTCCTTGTTCTCTAATTCCATACCTTTATTCCTGTTTTCCCAATATTACACATATACATACACGCACGCACACACTGAATGG
The DNA here is from genome assembly GCA_030765055.1 of Mantis religiosa. NCBI lineage: Eukaryota > Metazoa > Arthropoda > Insecta > Mantodea > Mantidae > Mantis > Mantis religiosa. Next base: position 94,819,434 of record CM060949.1, on the reverse strand, counting down.
GTTGTGACTAGTCACAGGAGACGCCCGACGACTGGGACATGAATGAGCTCTGGCTTGTGTATCAACAGTAGGAGTTGATTGTACTGGTGGCAGGAGGACGAAGAAAACTCATTCGTTAAACAAAACACCGTAAGAAACACCAGACACGCCGGTACGTGAGTGGTGTGAGACTGGAAGACCGAGGACCGGTCATATGTTTATCTTCAAGTGTCTTCTTGTATTTTAGTGAATGCCTCGTGTATTAATGTTACGCGAGGAAGAGAATCGCTATTGGAGAAATTCATTGATGTGTATCTATGTGTACCGACACACACACACATACAAACGCACACACGGATGCGTGATCGGACGTAAACATGCTTCTAAAACACGCTTTCCTAGTTTCACGGGGTCCCAAAACATCTATTTCCGGTGAAAACTCGATATGAAATTTTTCGTGAAATACAATTATACCTGGTTACTATAATATGTAGTAGAGAAAATAATTAACTATTAAGCTTTCGTACAACTCATTTTGGAGGCTATATAAAAACAAAGCACACCTCGTAGACCAAGTCACATGAATGTCAGCACCAGGTATTTTAAACCTTTATTTAGTCTTATATTCCAAATTATTTTACTTTATTACTAACATATAGGAAGTAGAAAGAAAAAATCAATTTAAATTAATGCCAAAAACACCTAACAATATGTATTACTATACTAATCTAAAGAGTATATTAACGCCAACTCCTACGTATAGGTTTTTCATTTTTGTTTGTTTCCTCTAAACGTAAGAATTTATTAATAACTTCATCAATATTAGTATGTTCGCAATAACCTAAACAGAGGGTGTTAACAACGAAACCTACATAAATTAAATCTCTTTCTTTGTTTTTCTTTTTTCTTTTGTTTTTTTTTTCAGTTTCTTTTTATCCTCGTTACACTACCCAAGAGTCACAAGATCAGACACTTGGCGAGCAGCAGAGAAACTGTGGATTAGAGAGAATGTCTTAGATGGAAGGTGAGCGCCATACCCAGTATAGGGATAAGAAGTAAATGGTATGAAATCATAGTCAAATGAATAACAGGAAATGTGATTATACAGCAGTTGGTGGAATGACTGGATGAGGAAACCGGAGAAAACCGGCACATAAGCTACTTCGTCCACCACAAATCGAACACAGACCGTATATGTGAGAGGCGAATGGGCTAGAAGGTGAGCGCCATACCCAGTATAGGGATAAGAAGTAAACGGTATGAAATCATAGTCAAATGAATAACAGGAAATGTGATTATACAGCAGTTGGTGGAATGACTGGATGAGGGAACCGGAGAAAACCGGCACATAAGCTACTTCGTCCACCACAAATCGAACACAGACCGTATATGTGAGAGGCGAATGGGCTAGAAGGTGAGCGCCATACCCAGTATATGGATAAGAAGTAAACGGTATGAAATCATAGTCAAATGAATAACAGGAAATGTGATTATACAGCAGTTGGTGGAATGACTGTATGAGGGAACCGGAGAAAACCAGCACATAAGCTACTTCGTCCACCACAAATCGAACACAGACCGTATATGTGAGAGGCGAATGGGCTAGAAGGTGAGCGCCATACCCAGTATAGGGATAAGAAGTAAACGGTATGAAATCATAGTCAAATGAATAACAAGAAATGTGATTATACAGCAGTTGGTGGAATGACTGGATGAGGGAACCGGAGAAAACCAGCACATAAGCTACTTCGTCCACCACAAATCGAACACAGACCGTATATGTGAGAGGCGAATGGGCTAGAAGGTGAGCGCCATACCCAGTATAGGGATAAGAAGTAAACGGTATGAAATCATAGTCAAATGAATAACAAGAAATGTGATTATACAGCAGTTGGTGGAATGACTGGATGAGGAAACCGGAGAAAACCAGCACATAAGCTACTTCGTCCACCACAAATCGAACACAGACCGTATATGTGAGAGGCGAATGGGCTAGAAGGTGAGCGCCATACCCAGTATAGGGCTAAGAAGTAAACGGTATGAAATCATAGTCAAATGAATAACAAGAAATGTGATTATACAGCAGTTGGTGGAATGACTGGATGAGGAAACCGGAGAAAACCGGCACATAAGCTACTTCGTCCACCACAAATCGAACACAGACCGTATATGTGAGAAGCGAATGGGCTAGAAGGTGAGCGCCATACCCAGTATAGGGATAAGAAGTAAATGGTATGAAATCATAGTCAAATGAATAACAGGAAATGTGATTATACAGCAGTTGGTGGAATTACTGGATGAGGAAACCGGAGAAAACCGGCACATAAGCTACTTCGTCCACCACAAATCGAACACAGACCGTATATGTGAGAAGCGAATGGGCTAGAAGGTGAGCGCCATACCCAGTATAGGGATAAGAAGTAAATGGTATGAAATCATAGTCAAATGAATAACAGGAAATGTGATTATACAGCAGTTGGTGGAATTACTGGATGAGGAAACCGGAGAAAACCGGCACATAAGCTACTTCGTCCACCACAAATCGAACACAGACCGTATATGTGAGAGGCGAATGGGCTAGAAGGTGAGCGCCATACCCAGTATAGGGATAAGAAGTAAACGGTATGAAATCATAGTCAAATGAATAACAGGAAATGTGATTATACAGCAATTGGTGGAATGACTGGATGAGGGAACCGGAGAAAACCGGCACATAAGCTACTTCGTCCACCACAAATCGAACACAGACCGTATATGTGAGAGGCGAATGGGCTAACTACTCGGCCAAGGCGCAGCCAATTTAATATTCTACAATATTTAAATCCAGTGAAAGCTCTAGGTCCTTACTGCACCGATATTGAGAAGAAAGTTAGGCTTTATATAGAATAACAATTTTCTGAAATATATTCGAGAAGTGTGGTGACTAAAATGCAAAATGATTAAGATTAACGAACATTACGTTATGACCTATTTTCTTCCACGCGCATGATCTGTAGTAATTTATAAGAGCTTCAAAGTCTCATCCTGAGTGTATAGCATTTTCTTGTTTAATACAACACACTTTCGAGAATGTTTCTTAAATGCAATTTATAGAAATGTCAATTTAGCGGAGTAAGCCTCGCGGTTAGTATATCTGTGTTATAAAATACCAGGAAGAAATAAAATAACCTGGGTACCTGTACATTGGGTAATACTACATATTCATCTCCTACTTAGTTTCGAATGCTTTTAAAGGAACAATAAAGCACGTTAAAAACATTCTTCACTGCGATGAACATTTACCAATATCTTACATATATGCTAAGTTTATTTTCTATTAACCTACACAAATTACAATAAACTTAAAACAAAACATGCAATTAAAGTTTAATGGTTTAACAAAAAGTAAAGACAAGAATAAACATTGGTAGACAAGTTTCTGGATCAGAGTAACGAAAGAAGACAATAACTTTTTATTTTAACGTCCAATTCAATTCTTCTCGCTTTGAGGAGAGATTTTATATAATCTAGTTTCTATGTGAGGCCTAAGTTACGCTATTATATCAAGCTTCATAATAGCTTTGGCAATCTTGTGTGAAAGACTCTCTTTCTCTCATATAAACTATACACTTTTATGCAAATAAACATTCTTTTACATTATTTATTCTTTTTTGCTTTAAAATATCCCACTGCACACACAAATCTATCATTAATCCAAAACCGAAAATTACAGCACAATGCACGTTTGAAGTTCTACGAATGTACCTAGGTATATGAAGCAAGTTTGTCAGAAATAAGGGATGTTGCTTAAGGAACGCCTACACACTGTAGGAGACGGAAGCGACTCTGTCCGCCATATGAATCACTGGGAAATTACAGTATTAGATCCTTTAGAGTTATCCAAGATCATTGTTAATTTTACTCTTAAGTTTAATAAATGTATAAACTCGGATGTGTCCTTTTAGCTCCAGATTTAGCTTGGAACGAGTAGCCAATAGCCAAGGAACGAAATCGCTAGACTGTTAAGACATATAGACTGAAACCAGGATGAAATTCAAAATGAAATGCTCCCTTCATAAGAAGGAACTCAGTTGACTGAGGGAGGATATAATATGACCCTATTATCTACTGACATCCTCCAGTACATTGAAAAGAGCTGCTGTGAATTTTATATTTCTGAAAATTAACAAAATAAGGTCATAACAACAATTTATGAATTACCTTCAATCATAATTATTTATCTGTATGATCAGATATCCATTCCAAACCCCGCCTGTTCCATTGGCCTCTTTGTGTTCGCACATAAACCATTATTTTATATATGTTCCAAACCTTTATCATCCTTTCCAACGAACTTTTAGCAGCATTTCTTCTCATCCAATGAGGGAAACAGCTCTAACTCATTGTTTGACCAATTTCAATATTATGTTCAGCCACTTATTGTGATAGTTTCATCACTTATTTGTCCAAGTAGTTTCACAAGATTATTTTTTTCCATTTTTGCATTTTCAAGTATGTCAATATACTTATTTGCTTTGTCGCAACCTAATAATTTCCACGCAATAAGTTATCAAAGACTCATACATTGCACTTACCGCTTCCTTAGTTATTTCTTCAAGGACGTTCAAAAAGTATTTATCTTTAATAAAGGGTTCCTTTGCCATTCTAGATAGATCATGAGTAAATGGACCTACGTGTTTATATTTTCGTTCCTCATATCACCGTTACCACTGAGCTCCAGTAGTTTTTTTTTTTTGGGGGGGGGGGGTTCCTGCCCTCTTCTGTTAGCAGTGCATTTTTAAGAACCTTTCAACTTTTATCATGAGCGCTGTGTTATGCTTCAATATTTTTGCAAAACAGTTTAGAAACTCAGTGTTTCGTTCATTGTAAATATACGCGTTTATGTATGATATGTTGAGACAAAATTTTCCAAGTATGATTTCGTTCTTCTTATGCAATGTATCTAAGGTAGGTATGCACAATGACCTAGGAATGGACTATGAATGTCACAGCCACCAAGCAAATAACATATAAACAGCCAGCAAGTCATGAGCATCGCAATTTGTGTTCGCATTAATAAATAAATGCTTGGCTCAGCTCTATTAAAGTATACGCTCAAAATGATGACCTTGATATTGCTAGTATTCAAATTGATCTTATTTCGTTCATTTTTCCTTCAGTCAACGCATGACATTTTTGAACACATGCATTGTTCAATAAATATCCTGTACCCTTGACTATATTCACGAGATTATGAAAATTATAGGTAATGTTTGAAAACGTACGATCAAAATTAGATCAAGATTATCTAGCAGAAAAGGAAAATCTTCTTGCTAACACAATTTCATCAAACTTCCATCATATGCATCTGCCATAACTAAACTGATAAACAGACCATGAGCTTGAGAACCAACTTAACAATGATTGTCCCCACTACAAAGTGGCTGCCTACACGGTGTAATCAAACACGAAAGCCGCGGTAATTCACTCATGATAATGTACCTCGATTTTAATACCATTTGTGACCTCCTTTATTTGCAGTTGGGTAGCCGCAGTCATTGGAAGGCGTGAATTATGAAGCCATCTCCAACAAAGCTAACTACGCAAAATTAGAGAGTAAATTACACTAAAATGCGTGGTGTTTCTAATTCTGGACTTTGTGATATACGTAAAATAAATATTCCCGAGACAGTTATCACACGCTGCTCAACAGAAAAGAACTGTCCGGAAGAACTTTCAAATCACCATTAATAAGCTTAATGATCCTATTAGCTTACCTCAGAAAAGGTGGACTTTGCTTCAAACCAGTTAAGTGCTGTAGATCAAAGGCCGGAAAAACAAACTGAGCGAATATTTTACTTGTTTTAATCTTAAGCAGTAAATTACAACAATCTTAAATAGAAGCTTCAGACACACTCATTGCTATAATAATTCTGATTTAATTTTTATTACTTATAAACCTTATTGCGATATTAAGGAACTGTGCACTTTTGTAACTTGGGAATAAATCAATGTTTGCTTCTGAAAAGGATGCAATAGTTGACACAACTTAATTTCAAATACGACCAGCCAGAAATTGTCTTCTGAAAAATGTCCTTTAGTAAGGATTGCTAATGAAATTTCCTTTGTGCATAGTACAGATCAGTGGCCCAGCACTCACTGTTTGGGGACGAAGAACTTAGACGCTGTGGTCAGTAGATGCCTTAGGGATCTCGAAAAATGAGATTCTGACATCAATTCCAGAGACAGGGAGAGAAGATCATACGTGACCCCTGGGAGGAAGGGCTGATAGGCGCAGTTCTGCGGAGTCCTTGACATGTAGAGCTTTAAGAACAGGTTCAGGCAAACGTCTGCGAGATACCAGACTGCAGACTGCTATTCTTCACCTCCATCGTATGCTGCAACCCACTATTCATTGCACAATGTCCTGCAATTCCGAAAATTGAAGTGCAATTAAAGTAAATGAGGGATGGAACACTTCGTGATACGTTAGAATCCATCCCGGTATTCGCTTGTGATCAGGATGGTCGTGACCTCTGGATTTAAACAATGCGAACAGCACATTCTACCACTTGAGGTAGAGTTCATACCCACATCTTGACGACACTTCTGGAAGGGATTCGACACCCATGACCACCATGGCTCGGACCTCTGAGGAGTTCAGCAGGTAAAAATATATTCTGTTGATTTTCCATACTAGGCCACGCCATGGCTGAGTAGTTAGACCACTTGGCTCTCACCCAGGCGGCCCGGGTTCGATTCCAGGCGACCGCAAAGTGAGATTTGTGGTGGACAACATGGCGTTGGGACGGGTTTCCTCCGGGTCCTCTGGTTTCCCCAGTCAGCATTCCACCAATTGCTCCATCGTCATCTTTCCTACCATTCATCTCGCTCTCACAAATATCACCCACTTCCTTCACCTTTACACCTGATCACCTATCCAAAACTTCGGTTCCTCAGGTTCGACCTTAAAAGGGATAGAGGAACAAGAATTCCGTAACACCACGATAGTGGGGCAACTAGGGAGGTTAAAGAAGAAGCAGAATACTCGTTGTACTTAGACCAAGAATTGCGTGTAATATTAGCTTCGTGTGCTGCCTAAAAATGAATATGATTACAAGAAGAAATGGCTTATCACTGACCTAGTTCAATACAAACAAGTGTTAAAATTCTGTCTTAAGAAAAGAGCATTCAAACATTTAGTTTTAGTATAAATTCATTATTGTGCTCTTTTGAGCATAATTTAATGTTCATATTTTCTACTATTGACAAAATGCTTAAATTTATACACTTTTGAATAATAAAATAGAGTTGGAAGCTGAATTACATTTCAAAATTAAATGAGACGTCCGATACATCCTCGCTTCTCTATGCTGGTGCTTTTACTGGTTGAGCTATGATGGTGAGCTAGCAGACGCACGTTACATCATCTCGTCTGATTAAAGCATACCCTTAGAGCAACGTGATCTCAGCGCCTTGAATTTCTGAACTTTATGGTTAAAGGTTGTTAGGTTTGCTCCTTCGTGCTGATACTCTTACCCTTAAGCTACCATTGCGAAGTATGATATCTGTAATACAATAGCCTTGAAGGTATATTCGGATACTTGTTACTCGGTTCAAGAAGATTTCATGACGATATCTTTGCCACGACAGCTCAAGCGTTGGTAATAACGACGCGAAGAGCTGAACATCCTTAGTTCGGGTATCGACCACAGCATTTATATTTTTCAAGCCTCATTCAATTTTACCAGTACTTGATAAATACAACAATTATGTGTGTGCGTGTGAACTCGCACGCACACACACATGCTGCCAATCTGATTAGTTCCATTAATGTATTCTATGTTCCTAGTGTATTCATATCCATATGCAGGTATGCAACTGGATTTCAAAACATTTATAACACAGAAATGATAACAGTCTGTTGTTTTACCAACATAATATGCAAATTTTAACCGAAAATACGTTTCTCATAATGGGATAGTGGTGATATCTTGTGTAAGAACTGAAAGTAGATTTTAAAACTGAAATTATGTTTCCAAGTATATTAGTCCAATGTCAGAGAAAGGGTGGTAATCCAATAGAGGCGTTGATATCCACAGACGTGCTATTTCTTTTAAACGTCTGCAATTTCCCATGGGAATCTGCTCTGGCATGGCTATTAATAAGGCGCAGGGTCAAACCCCAGCTGCGCTGGAGTTAGCTTGAGTGGATCACGTTTCTCGCACGGTTTACTCATGCGGGTCTTTCTACCATCCTAATAAATAAGAAAGTACTCATTTGTTGGCACCTTGTGAACACACAAATTATGTAAACATTACAAACTTTCTGAGCTCCTGCCTTCTCTATCATCCCAATTGGTTGGTTCCCATTGTGAATGATAACAAGACTAAAATATTTTCAACCCATTCAGGAGCGAGTAAGCTTGGGAAATCTATGAAATCTTAAGCATGCATGCTTTATCGGAATTACTATACTACCTATATTATAGTATTATCATCTTAGTATTATAGTCAATATTCGCTCTCAGGACGCGTGTGTTAATGCAAATTGCGTGGAGTTAACTCTTACGCTCGAGACAAGACTCGCATTTGTAATGAGCAGTAATTCATTTTATCCTGAGAGCTTCTCAATGTTAGAGTTCAAATTTCCCAATAGGAAGCTTTGGTAAGAAGTTGGGACATCTAAGGTTTATTTAGTGATATTATCTAACACTGTTTGCGTCACTTTTCATTTGTGTTATTTGCTCCTCTTGAGATACTCAATACGTGACACTAATTTTTTTGTGTCTCTTCTTAGTTCGTTTTATTTGTGAACAAATTACCGTTACTTACTGATACTACGGATTCATTCTTTACTTCGTTCCCGAAAACTGATAATACTACTAATCCAGTTTAAAGAATATCTATAACGAAGAATAGTTCAGCCGTGACCTTTTTCTAAACCACCGCTGTCCTTACACAGTGAGTTTTGTGCCTGCTTCTACAATACAGCAGGATAAAACTTACATTTTCTTAGAATATGAATGTTAGAAATGAAAGAAAAAATAGACTGATACCACTTTATAGCTAAACAAACAAGATTATACATTTTGGTTGCTTCAGACACACCCAGATGTACGCAGTGGAAGCATACGTGCGTTAATTGGAGAATTTTTGGGATCTGTTACTGGATTTCATACAACTTTAATAGTTTTGTAATCATAGATAATACTAATAATTAAACTAGAAAATATTGATTCTTACCACCAACAATGCCCTTTAATTTGAATTGCCAAATATATTCGTGTGTTTCATACAAGATGCAAAGCATTACCATACACGTACATCATATTTCTTCAAAGAGAACTCAGTAGCATGTTTAAGTGTGTAGGTATACGGTTATATCAGTTCAAGTTAACTCTTTGCCATATAATAAGCCGTTAACTTCTGATTTACTTCCCACTTTTCTATCGCTCTTTATTTCCACTTATCCACAACTCACTCTTCGGAAAGAGGAATTGCGTTCGACCCATAAATCTGATACTACAATTTCTCCGGAAATGTAGGTTATCTTCTGGAGCACTGTGTGTATGTGTATGTTTGTGAAGAGCATAACTCATAGAACGAAAATAGGAAAAATCTCAACCTTTTCATTTCGTATATAACTCGGGCGTCTTTCAGAGTTCAAGGCGAAGACTTTCAAGGAATTCCCCGAGTGTGTGTGTGTATGTATGTATGTGTGTGTGTGTGTGTGTGTGTGTGTGTGTGTGTGTGTGGGTGTGTGTGTGTCAGAGAGAGAGACAGAGACGGAGGGGGGCGAGGGTTGAAGAAAGAAAGAAGTTAATTACTTTTAATTCGTCTCAGCAATATATTAGTGTTGACAGTTGGCCAATAGTTTGAGATTAACAAAGCAATTAGATACCCTACATTACAAAAGTACAAAGTACCTACAAAATACGATACATACATACTAATTTAATAATAAAACAACGTTTCTGGGAAACATTTTAAGTTATTTTTTCTGAGATTTTATTAATGGGTGAATCTAACACTAGTCTGCATGATATCGGATGACTGAAAACTAATAAGTGATACTGACTCACTTTTTATGCTGATTTCACAACTGCTTTTATTTTTTCTATCTTATCTATTTTTTTTCTATCACCTAGTTGTTGTTTTTTTTCTACTTCACTTAAACATACTGAATTGAGTCAGAAGATGATGAGTATTGTTAAAGGAAAATTTATCACTTCTTGGAGGGAAATTTCTCAATACAGAGAAAGTAAGTCTTTAGGTTGTTACGCCTGTAGATGCTGGTTGCTATTTGTAATTTAGACATTACTGTTAATATCAGAGGCTTGCATTGCCAGTGCTATGTCGTGATTGAAGTTATAAATAGATTACGTCTACACACAAGTATGTGAACAATCCAAATGTTCTCTGCTACATTTGTGGAAATTATACAGCTTCAGCAGAGAACTGATATAACAGACTTTGTGAAAAAAGTGAAGAGACAAAATATATTGCTTCTAACACTACATAACTACACATAAAATTGGGTTAAAGGTTCAAATAAAGTCCTCAAATAAAGACATTGCTGTAGGATGACGATTTTCAGAAGACAATGAATGAGAGAGAAGGAGAAGAATGGGCCACCTTCCGATCAGTTACTGAAAACTTCTTAGGCAATAACAAAGATCCTAATTACAAGGCCACTGTCGAAACAATGTTAGAACATTTCACGAAGATGAGTTGTAACATGAGTGTAAAGATGCATTTTCTGCATTCACATTATCGACTACTTTCCAGAAAACCCGGGACATAATAATAGAAAAAAGCAGGGTGAGCGTTTTCACTAAGACTCGTATTAAGGAAATGGCGAGGAGGTACCAGGGAAGATGGAATGAAACTATGGTGGCCGACTACTGTTGGATGTTGAAGAGGAACAGTCATCTTCAGAGATTTGCAAGGAAGTCAAAGAAGAGAAAGTTAAAAAAAAAAAAAAAAAAAAAAAAAAAAAAAAAACATCTAAATGAAACACTTTGGCTTCTTGTTTTGTTAAAATGTCGTCATGAAATATATTAGGAGAGTTCTTGAGTGTATTCTTAAAATGCTTCTTGAATCTAAACTTACCTTGTGTCAAATGGTATATTTGAATACTTTTCCATCCTCATTCGTAAAATGCCAAAACATTACTTCTTATTTTGTGTGAAAACCTGATGTGATAGAAAAAAGGAGAAGTTATTTCTGGAATCAGCATAAAAACTTGATTCAACATTCACTAACAGATGTGCAAATAATAGATATTATTTACGGTTAGAGTATCAAAGAACAATTTTGAATGGTTTTGAACGAAATTAGCTTCCTCCACTATTTTACTTGAAACAAATGCCTATGTGACTGTCTTGCATTTCTGTATCATCTGTCCCAAACTAGAACGATCCGACTGTAAACATTATGGGAGAGGAAACAGAAAGACAAAGAGGTGTTAATGGAACACCCTTAGGCTGTTGGTTGGAGGAAAATCATGTGTGTTTAAAGAGTTGGCTTCAGGAATTTACAATACAGTGCGTGATAGCTTGGAACGCATGTTTAGGTACGCATTGAACCATGAGGAAAAGCCACTTTGAGCAAATTTATAACCAATTTCGTCTTCTAGCTGAGAAATAAATTATTTCCATTTCTATGTTCATATGATAATTTTTTTACCGCTTTAACTTTGGGTGGGTGTCCCCAAAACATTTGACACCAATAAAGAACATCTGTATTAGTGCCTACTTGTTTTAAGTTTTTGGCGCCTAATGTGCCGAGCTCTAGTGGTTATGGCACTATTATTTTTGTTGTGATCACAAACACAGGTGTAAAAGCGGGATTGAATTACCGAAAAGAAACTAGCAATTTTTACGAATTGTATGCTGCCACTTATATGATAAGAAGTCCCGTTTGCCTCGTACTGTTGTTATATATAATCAAGATCATGGTAATGAACTATCTATATCATGTTTCACGGTAAATTATATGTAATTTTAATATTGAAACCTTCAGGTACAACATGAACGTTGCACAAAATAAAATATCTCTTCGTTTTTAAGCATTGCTGTATCGATTTTTAGTATACTTCTACTATCATTGGTCAGTTGAACAATAAATTCGTTGATTGACAAAAATATACTCCCAATAAGTAACACGCAAATCAACACAATGATGTTCATTAAAATGTTGTCTTTACGTTTGAGTTGGCATGAGGCATTAACTCTACCTTAACAAATGTTATTTAAACATCCGATGAAATCATGTTATTCTCGTTGCATTATATAACTAGTAAACTATAAAAGGTGCATATAACTAACTTACCTAAAGACGCAGTCACACAGTTTGTGTAACCTTCTCATTAGCATTGGGTAATACTGAACCATTAGTTGCGTACGTTACTTTTTCACACATTTAGTAATCAGTGCTTATAGAAATCTTAAGATAAATGCTTTATTTATTTTCATTATTTATTTTAAGTTTAGGATCAGCATTTTCATGTATTTGTATAGGAGGTATAATACAGCATGGTCAATGTTAAATTTTATTGTACTGGAATTGTAATTTTCAGTTTACGTCCTCCAACGCCATATCGGAGGATGAATGGAATGGGTGAAATGATGCTCAAATGAGCCCAGAGTCCATAGAGATTAGGGCACCCGACATTCATCTTTCCGGATAAGGGAAAACACCCGGTAAAAACCTTAACTCAATCGGATCGAGATTCGAACTCGGGAACTCTTGAACGTGAGGCAGACACGTTATCATTTACGCTACCGAGACGGGCGATAAATGTTTTGTTTATTATAAACTTGTGATTAAAATTATACAGCATTTTTATTTAACAGTCGACTGCTGTCTCAGCCGCCAGCACACTGCAAAATGTCGATGTTTGCGTTTACCTTATTTCGTTTTGTTATATTTTTACGTTGGATATGAGATCAACATGCATGACCAAATTAATACGGGGTATGTATTGTACGCCTATGTATATTGTGTTATGTATGTATGTACACACCAGTTGGTGCCTTCTCCACGGGTGGGGGAAACTAAATGGCACCCGCGGCGCCTCTAATGGCTTTTTCAAGAACTATGTTCTGTATTCCACAATTCATGACTCCTATTCCCCCGACCCAGTATTTGTAATTCCAGCAGACGAAAAGGATCAAACAAAATGAAGATGTGAAGCATGCAGTTCTAATAAATTGTATTACAGTATACTTAACTTTTTGTAACAAACAGTTTTTTTTTTTTTTTTTTTTTTTTTGAGCTTCAATATCCTTTTAAACTTCAACTTCAGTCACAGTTGTTTCGGCAGAATGAGCATATGCGTACCCTTTCTCCCAATTTAACATTGCCCTAAGCTTTACTGGAGTGGTTGGAGAAGGTAACACATGACATTTTTAAGGCCAACCAGAGGGTTTTATCCAGAGAAAGGAAAAATGGATGATCCAATACATAGATAAGACGACAAAAACAATAATAATACCTATGAGAAACTTGTTGAAAAAAAGTTTTGCATATGATAGCTTTGACTGCAGGAATCTCTCGTCATAGAGATTTTAAACATTGCCATTTTAAATGCATTATAAATGCACAATAGTCAAATTACCATCAATTAGTAATTCATAGTATACGCATACTTAACTCTTTAAATGTTTCCTTCTTTGTTTTTGTAGATTTCAGTATTTTGGTAATACACTAAACTAGTAAATATATAATGCAAAATATTCAATTATGCAAATTGTGTTCAATCTTTGTAAATTTCAAAGCTTTCATTACTTTAATACTTTCTGATAACAGAATATGACTAAAAATATGATGTAATACACAGAACGATTTTCTCTATCAATGAAAAATTAACATATACCTATCCGTTTATTTATAAAAGTTGTTCTATCAAGCTTCTTCTTCACTCCATGGTTTGGGCATATCGCCCGTTCCGGCTTCATAGATCTCTCCAGCGTTTCCTGGGTCGTCCTCTGTCTCTTCTTCCTTTTGGATTATAGTTTAGTACTGCATTTGGATATCTTCCATCCTCCATTCTTAGTATATGTTCATGCCATTGTTGCCTTCATTTTGATATTTTGTCATGGATTGGTTCGATTTCTAATTCCTTTGTAATATACTCATTTCTTATTTTGTCCAATATTGTACAACCTTTAACACTTCTTAAAAATTTCATTTCTGCAGTCTATATTTTATTTAAATCCTTTTGTGTTGGCACCCAGGTTTCGCTTCCATATAGTAAAGTTGGAATAGCCATTACCTTAAACATTTTCATTTTTGTGTCCCTTCTCACTCTGTTTTTAAAACTTCTTTGGATTGTCCCACATATTGCTCGGAATTTGTTTACTTTTTCTTCTATATCAGCATTGTTTCTAAAACTTATGTTACATACTAAATATTTAAAACTCTATATTTGTTCCAAAATCTTATTTCCTAAAACAATTTTTGATCTTACATTATAATTTCCTTTAAAAGCCATAATTTTTGTTTTTCTTCTGATATTTTAAAATTATACTTTTGTACTCTATACTTATTACTCTATCAAGCTGCATATCTAAATTTCGACTATTGATGACGTCAATTGGGGTAACGAGGTTACAATATACGGAAACTATTCAAAGGAAACGAAAAGAAAAGGGAATCCAGAACTTTCAAAGAAGTCCGTTAGATGACAAGAAGCTCTAAATTTGCAAAATGGAGTGTTTGGAATACTTTGATTTAAAAAGTGTATTTTAATGACGTCTACATTTTACTGGCAGTGTATCTATCTTCTATATTTACCTAGTTACACAAAATTATACAAATTTCAATTAAATAAAAGAGATCTTCGGACTTCGGCAAAACATTCAACATATGCATTTAATTAACTATGCAAATATTTTACATAGGTTGTTTTAATCGAAACAGAGCATTTTAGAGCAATTTTTCATTTAAAGGGTAATTTAGAATACGCCGATTTTATTAAAACCTTCGTACCACATCTTTAGAAAATATTTAACTTAAATATAAATGTTGGTGTGCACTTAGTTCTCCATTTTGTTTGCGTGCGAGGACTCTTATACAAATGTTTCTTATTCTGGGATCCTCAAAAGTGTCTTTTTGGTGAATCCTCGCTATATAACTAACTTGGAGTGACTTTTCTTGTAATAGAAAAAGCTCCAGAGTTCTCGAACATCCAATTCCACACTGTTTTAGGAATTTGATGGCAAACTAGATGAGAAGATTTCATTGAAAATACATGTTTTACGGCCTCGAACCTAGGAAATAAATACTTGTGTGTAGGTGCAAGTATCTGTATGTTCAAAACAGACAATAGGTCTATTATGGCTTTGAAATGAGAAAAGTGCTCATTTGCGGCGAGTGAGATGGGTTTGCATGCTCAGCATTGCCACTTTGTTACCCCCTCTCATTTTTTATTTCTCCCACTCTCGCACACTATCCTAGACCTGCCGCTACATATACGGGAATCCAAATTAAAATTTCCTAAGTTCTATAACAATGTGGTTAATTGAATTCAAATTTAAATGTTAATCAATATACCCATTTGCAGAAATGTGTAGCTGACCTGGCAAATTTCGTACCGCCAACTGCCTGAATATATCTATATACATAAAACAAATTTAGATTAGTTCGTTATTTATTCTGCAACTGGGGGTGAAAATTGAATACAACACAGTTACAATTAAGTTAATCAATTCAACGCTATCTTAAAATCAATATTTTTGTCTTATTTTATGGTACGTAAATATGTATATAAATATGGTTCTCCGACGTGCGAACACGCGACGTATAGTTGCCCATGAAACAGGTAAGCTCCAAGTTGATTCCGCAAACTTCCAACGACTGCCCTTCCGATTTATGTATGGTCATCGCAAAGGCCAAACGCAAGGGAATTTGTAGACGCTTAAAATCAAAAGGTGAATCCGTTGGAATCATCAGAATACGCGGTGTCAAGATATCCTCTCCTTTGTACTTTCCCTTGATGATTGTTGCCTGGATGAGGTTATTCATTAGCTTTTTCACAGTATCGTTTTATTGCACAGTCGTGGTTGGTTAATGTTACGGCATGGTCACAACTGATTCTTCTTTTAATTTTAAATTGTGAGGTGGGAGTCCAGGCAAATCTAATTAATTTAAAAACTCTGTGCGATAGTTGACTACGTCATCCTGGTTTATAACTGTGTCAACTGATATGCACGAAAACAACTCCCCGAAGAAACAGACACTCTAGAACGCAATTCTGACATACTAACACCAGCATTAGTATTAGCTGTATCTCGCTGCTCATCAGCGCGGCCAGCACGTGACATAGATCGTCGCACATCTGACTGGCTTCTACGACCTAAATCAAGTCGACTTCTGCTTGGCATAGTAAAAAAGTTTCGGCGAACTTCACAAAGTCACAAGGGAATTCAATTAATTTTGTGTCAGTTCAATTCACGAATTCACAAACAAATTATAAAGAAGGTAAGTAAGGATTCACCAATATTTGACCACAATTGTCTATGGTCTGTGGTCAAATATGTATAGTGTTATAGTGAGTTCATAAATTAATTTTGTGTCCAATCTTCGAAGGGATAACATCCTGCTACATAAAAAACGATAAACGATAAACGTTATTTAATCAAATATGTTAAGTGAAATAGCTTTTTGGCATGGAGTAAAATATCTTTTTACTCTGTAATGCTTTTGTCTGTCAAAAATAAAAGATGTCTGTGTCCCGTAGAAGTTTGCGTGTGCACATTGATAATTTGTTTAATTTATAGTTTGATGTACCTATAATCTTTGTTTTAGCAATACAACCTGCAGTGTCTAACAGTTGATCAACTGTGAATGTTGAATACTCATTTTTCCCGTATACTCAACAAATCTCTACGTTCCTGATGGGTTAGAATCAGGCGATTTTGTCTACCAGTTATACAGTTTGCCAAAGCATGACAAATTTCAGAGGTAACCGCTCTCCTTTGTCGCTCGATTGTAACCATTGGACAACAAAAGGCGACCGTCAAGCAGGTTGAAAGGCAATGTAGCCAGTCTTCTGGTTCCTTTATTTCCTGCACATACATACCTTGTAATCCCAAACCTCAAAGTAAGGCCGCCCTTGACAAACGTGTGGGACAGCGATGTCATGTTTAAGAAAAAAATATAAAATTTATTTTAATATTAATTGAACAAATTAACATTTTCTCTTACTTTCCTTCAAGGATTAGGCAAAGTATATGTTCCTGATTCAAAGTGCTGGAGTTTCCAGCGTTTTCTGGGTCGCTATCAATTTCTTATTATTCTGAAATATAATTTAAGGTGCTTTTGCGCCCGCCACGCGTAGATGGTAGCGTGTCTGCCTCACGTTCAAGAGGTCCAAGTTCGAATCTCGGTCAGTGTGTTACCTGGATAAGGTTTTTTCCCAGGGTTTTCCCTTAACCTGTAAGACGAATGTCAGGTAACTCTAAGCTCTATGGACCCTGGGCTCATCTGAGAATCATTTCATCCATTCCATTCATCGTCCGATATGACTTAACGTTAGAGGACGTAAATAAAAATAAAAGTACTTTTGCGGACCTTCTGTTTATCTTCTTAACCACAGTGCAATTATGTTGGTATTTCTGAAGGCATGACCTTCTCTATCCACAATTTCTGTTCTTAAGAGATTTAATTCTTGTATCTACTTTTTTGTTGTTGTAATTTACGTCCTTTAACTTTTTAAAGTCATATCGGACGATGAATGGAATGTGTGAAATGATGCTCAAATGGGCCCAGGGTCCATGGAGCTTGGAGTTACCCGACATTCGTCATTTAGGATAATGGAAAACCCCGGAAACAACCTTATCCAGGTAACTCACCCTGACCGAGATTAGAACTCGGGACCTCTTGAACGTAAGGCAGACACGCTACCATCCACGTTACAGAGGCGGGCATCTGCTTATTGTTAAATAGATAAATCTTCGGTACTGATTTACGTATTTCATTGTGGGCCTACGATGAATACAGCAAGCTAAAGCGACAACCAAAATTTTCAAAGCCGGTCGCTATGCTATCACACTTAGGTCCTCCTCGCATTGCAAGACTGGTCACACTACAAGCAGACATATTTCTGCTTCCCCTCTCCTCTCAGGCGTTCCAATTTTTCCTACAGCTGGACCACACCGCGTAAACTGTTAGCCTAAAATGGTGAAAGTATGCAATTCACACACATTTGCTAATAACTTAAATTTTCACAAGAATTTCTTATTTGTCATCACTAAACACCAATGTACGTAAAACACTGTTGTTAATGTTATTGAAATATACTTACGGTTGTATTTAAAAGCGCCACATAAAACATTAGTTAAAAACTAATTTTTTTTCTTCACGCGCTATAGAGACTTTACGAGACAAAATCTGGCAGTGCTGCGTAACAATCGAAGGGTCGCGATTGCTTCCGGAAACCTACGTACGAGTCATGATATTCAAAGTTACGAATGCGTAAATACAGAAATATTCAGTACTGAATGAGCTCGCGGAACTGGTCACTCGAATCTAAGCAGCTGTCAAATTGTCCGCAGCTCCGTGAATGTTCGCGAATAAATTTTAAAAATATATCCAGAGAAAATAAAATTATATTTTGCAAGAATTTTCTTCGTTTTCTTCTTTTTCTCCTTGAAATTCTTGGGGAAGCGGTACTTCGAGCGCTTTATTGCACGCTTCTCCACTGCCACAGATGGCATGAAAGAAAACTTTAGATTGTAGGTACCATTTAAAATTCTAAGACTATTTACAGGAGTTCGAGAGTTTATTTCCTTGGTCATGTTAATATTTAAAGTATATGCAGTTCTTATAAAAATGCTAGTGTAATTATGTATTTCTCCTATGTAAAGGGTAGTTTGGGCTAAGAGGATATCTTCTGAAGCCTTGCTTGGCAATTTTAAACGCGCTATCTGAACTCAGCTATGGAACTTATTAGTCAGCATTTCGTTTTTGAGTACTGCTGCTCACAGTAATCCACAAACTACGACCATTTTCTGAAAATGTTGTTCCGGTTTCAGAACACCTCATAACGCGTAGTTTCGAATGACTAAGCGCTGGGTGGAATAACTCCTCTACTACCTATTATAGACGCACCGTTTTTTTTTTTTTTTTGTGTGTGTGTGTGTGTAATTTACGTCCTACAACGTTAAGTCATATCGGACGGTGAAAATGAATTGGGTGAAATAATGCTCAAATGAATCCAGGGTCCATGGAACTTAGAGTTACCTGACATTCGTTTTGAAGGATAAGGGAAACCCCGGAAAAACCTTATATAGGTAACTCACCCTGACCGAGATTCGAACTCGGGACCTCTTGAACGTGAGGTAGACTCGCTACCGAGGCGGGCACAGAGATGTTAGAAGCACACATCTATAGTAATAGCAGGCAGCCAGGTGAGAAAGCGTGGTAACTGCTAGTTTAAAATTTTTGTAGAGTAGATAGAAACATAAAATGGACAAGGTACGTTACTGAAAATGGAACACAAAACGCTGAAATTAAGATAAGGTAAGATAACCTGTTATTATTCATTCATATTACTATCCATATTGTCACACTTTTTTTATTATCATTATCTAGTGAGATAATGCACAACAGTTTTTGTTCGATAACATAACACGCAGCTTGTTAGAAGAATTATTGTGTGGTTTGTACGACGTTTGATAAGGACATGTGATTTTTTAATTATAATTCTTGCAGTATATGATCAGTAAACCTACTGAATACAAAATTAACTGATCTCTGTCTCTGCATAACAAAACGTTCAGTCTTGTTATCTGCCTTTTTAGATCAATGATACCCAACCTTAATAATAGAGGAGAGAGCGATTTTGGCTCTTTAATTTTCACTTAGCTATGGCACGTTCATGGGATTCAAAAATAAACATCTTCATGTATAGCACCTCAATGCGTGAAGAGGATATGTTCCATGTTTAAAACAAAGAAGTTAGGGCAACAAACTGACGTCATGAGCACATAAGACTAAAATTGGGTATCGCTGCTGTCGATCATCAGGTAGCAGTAATTAAGAGGGTGACTGCATCTAACAAATGATATAGCTATTTTCATATGGCTAACATGCGGGATATCTTTGTTCCTTATAGATTTGGGCCACTGTATACATCCTTCTTCCAACAAATTTTACAGTTGATACTTGACATATCCACTCCAAGTAGAATTGAAATATTCCAATGGTATGTTCTCCTGTCGAACATCTTAGCAGCTATATCGCGTCACATGCTTAGAAGACAGTACAGGTCTTACGGGGCGTTCTGTTGCCACATGTACTATACGTACAATCGCAACTGGTCCACGGCAGCGACCGGTCTGCCGGTTTGAAATTGTATAGTAAATTACACATCATTAATACTGAACTATCTACATTGCTATTAATTATATTTTAAGATATTCAATTTGTGAGTGCATGCATTTTAATCTTTACTCCTCCTTTTACTTGTTACTTCAGTAGTTCAGACAAAAATATATATTACAACAAACCAAATGGAGGCATGCAATGATAAAAGCTTTAAATATGTCGGTTACTTTTATGCTTCTTCTCTGCCATCTGATAAGGGTGCAATTCCTTCCATTTCGTCGTCAATTAGCCTCGACGACAAATCTTGTAATATCTTCTCTTTCTATTAGTACATACTTGTTACCCCTTCTTTCATATTCGAACCCCAAAGCATGTATGAACCGATTCAAATGGCCCTTGAAAAATTAGGTAGGGTATCGTTATCACTGTTTACCCTTGCCAAAACTATATCCAGCGTGGGTGGAATGTTTTCAAGCAGCAAAGAATGACCAATACGCCGCACGCCGCTTTGCACTAACGTTCTTTTGTTTCTCCGCTCTCTTTTATGGAGTTCATAGGGGACCTTTCAATCGTTCCTTTTTTAATCCATATACTAATGTTTCTTAACACGCGGCAGCCTTAGCTGCTTCTTTCATTGCCATGAGACATTCAATACTAATATGCGGTCATTACTTCTTAGCTTACCAATATTTCGTTTCTTCTTAGCTTCCCCTTCCACAACTACAAAATAGGTCACTAACACTTCACAATCTCTCACAAGCTATAAACATAGTCATAGGAAGTAAGTCTTCCTTCAAACGTGTTCGCTTTAACTGCATCACATTGTCTGCTCATTGCCAGGATGGTGCCTGCCTTGCATGACGCCGTTTCTTTGCATAGATGAATGAATGTCTTTTGTTTATTTGACACACACGATGAATGCAAGAAGTTCGAGGATGGCGGTTTCTTTTAAAAATTGCCTTCAACACTCCATTACATTTCTCTCGCTTTGTCCCCCAATGTAAACCCAATAACAAAAAAGTTTCTCGCTGCCTAAATTTTCTAGTGCGTATACATAAAGTTTTCCGAAATTACTTAATGTAAAAAATTATAACACTCGTCTGACTTAAGAGGGAGAGTTCAAACTTGGCAGTTAGGTGCACTGCAGTCTTGTCCACCTAAGAAAAATTGTTTATATGACAGCGGTAAGCTTTATAATTACCGCATGATGAACATACAAATAGCAAATATCGGACTTTTATCCCCCCCCCCCCAAAAAACAACAAGCATTTCGAAACATTTGGGTCCATAGAAACACAAAATGACTGTAGAAATGACATCTCACAGAGAAAATATTCTGCACAAGACTGTGTTCAAAGCTGCAAATTATTACACTTAATTATTTATACCATGTTATTAGCAAGTGGCATCCTGCGTAGCGGGCTAAGGCAGCATGCCTTGGTCCCTGGCCACAGAAAGCGGCCCGGTTTCGATCCCACCCATGTATTGGGGATTTTAGGTCCCGGGTATAGGATCAGTGCCCACTCAGCATCGTGAGGAAAGTGAGGAGCTTACGCTAGGTAAGCGGCCCTGGTCACGGAAACCAACATTCCGGCTGGGGGATGTCGAGATACTGACCACATCTCCTCCCCCGTATCGGTTGGATGATCGTCCACCTCTGCCGTGCGTAAGTGGGCGTGAGGCCGACACTCGGGTTGGTAGGCCTTGGCCCTCTAAGGGCTGTCGCGCCAGTGGTTTACTTAACTAATTAACAAGTGGCAACAACGCGAGGGTAAAAAAGGACGAAACTAATGAGAATTCCCGTGTGTTAGACAGAGAGAGATATATCCCATTTACTTCCGTATTGTCTTTTAAGGTTAAGACAAGCTATAGATGCATTTGCTTAAACAGGAAATAGAACGAAACGTGACAACAGCGCATTCGACAGACCAGTTTCAGATATGAACAAACAAGCAGCGTTTGAGAAACTGAAGTTACCGCAACGACTGTTTGCTCGCTTCTCGCCAAGGATAGAGTATTTGTGTGGATAAAGCTGCGTCTGAGCAATCCAGTTTCCACCGCCAGTCATCCCACTGCATCGCTTTAACTTTCATACTTTTTATCGCAAGTTCATATCATACCCCTTCTTCAAGTTCATACCCGATATCAGACTGTACAGCGATAACCCATTGTGAATGTTCTCTCTTATGTGTTTACTGTCCGAAATGCATCTGGCCACATGTGCTCGTTCAATAAGTCCGAGGGATGAAGTGTTTCATACGAGAATATACGAAGAGAATAGCGAAAGAAGAAAAGAAAATTGGAATAATATCAAAATTAGTAAAGTTCAGCATCTTCTAGCAATGCGAATACACTTTACATGGACATTGTTTCAGTATGTTATTTGATAAAAATAGTTCTAAAGATTTTAATTAAAATATTACATGCCTCACATATCTGCATACTTATCCTGATTTTCTATGAATAGTCCGTCAAGACATCTTCCTTGTGAATGAATTAGGCATAGCTTTTCTAACTGCTGATCAATAGGATATACATAAAAAATGACTAGGTATATGTAAGAGTGAAAAACACTATTTAGGTCCGATAAGTTTAGGGCATTACTTTATTTATTTTATAGTTTTCCTTTTTAATGTAACTCGGAAGTGCTTCCCTGTAGGAGTCGCGTACTTTCAAAGCCATCACATAGGCGTCAGTTTTTAAGGTGTCACTATCACATTAGTTTCTCCATTACCGACATTGAAATGGGTAAAAGTGTTTCTGAAAGAAATGTGTAGAAATATAGGAGTTATGTGCATAACTAAACGGCTAAGGGTAGAGAATGTAACACATATTTTGCAAATTGATTTGTGTTGCCCGAGATTTGTGGTCTATTCATACGGATGAGTTGTTGCCAGTCGAAGGCTGTTCCACAGTTAGTCTATTTCGTATACATCATTTAATGCTTGAATTAGGGATGAATCGATACCAGTTTTCGATTCCCGATACCGATACACGATATGTTCCAACATACCCAATACTTCATACTCAATACCTTACTTTTTACTTCTAGTTTCAATATACGAGGGCTGTTCAATAAAGAATGATCATAATTTTTCGCAGTAAAATTCAATCTTACTGTATTCTGTTAGCTTAATGTGAAACAAACATGCCGTATTAGTTCCATTGTATTCTTTCAAACGTAATCACTGCTGATGAAACTTGGCTACATCATTTTGATCCTGAGAGCAAACAGCAAAGCTCAGTGTGGAAATCTCCTTCATCACCAACGCCTTGGTTGCTTCTGCTGGGAAAGTTATGGTAATCTCATTCTTTGATATTCATGGAATGGTTTATCAGCACGTTGTACCTGCACACACATCAGTAACTGGAGAATACTACAGGGACGTCCTGAAAACATTGCAAGTGCATAACAGGCGCAAAAGACCACATTCGCGTAAAGCAGGCTGGATGCTGCACCACGATAATGCACCGCCGCATATTGCCAATGTTGTTGCTGAATATCTTGCAAAAATCAACGTGAAGTACATCCCTCACCCTCCCAATAGTCAGGATTTAGCGCCATGTGACTTTTTTCAATTACCTAACTTGAAGAAACGCATTCGTGGGAGGCATTATCCATCGTCAGAAGCAGCAGTGTAGGCTGCGGAGGCGATTTTGAAGGATCTCTGAAAAATTGGTTTCCAGCATGTCTTTGAAGACTGGCAGAAACGCTGGGACAAGTGCATCGCATTCAGCGGGGCCTATTTTGAGAAGCACCATCAAAATTATGAGGATGAGTAAAGGTACGTTGTCAAATAAACATTGTAATCATTCTTTATTGAACAACCCTCGTAAAATAGAATATTGGGAGTACTGTGCAATGCCAATAAAATTATATAGGTGCACATATTTAATGAGACTAAACTTAAAATCACCAGTGTTCTTATTTTTAAACTCTACATTAGACATTTAAAAGCAAAACAGTCCACATTTATACGTTCTAGACGTTCTCGGGCTTCGAGCCAGGTAAGCAGATGTTGAGACATCGACGTTTCGGGAGCGTACATCTCTCCCATCTTCAGGATGTTGAATGACTTAGGGCTGGGGTGACCCATATATACACTCAGCGAGCTTACCTGGCTCGAAGCCCGAGAACGTCTAGAACATATACGCCAACAGGAAAGATTCAGCTCATATTTCACATTTATACGTTATTCTTAAAAAAATACTAGCATTTTCACTCTTTCGGGATTAAGTCTACTGCTTTTCCTGTGACATGAGTTCTGGTGTATTAAATAGTCTTTCATAGAAAACCGTTGGAAGTGGAATATAATTATTTAGTGGCTAATCTTCTTATTGTTTAGTTCTGGAAATGTTGAATTTGTTTTCCAGTAAACTGGTGAAATAGAAAGGGGAGGTGACAAATCTTCGTTGAGATATGCAGTGATTTCTTATTGGGAGCTGTGTACTGGCACTGAATTTGATAACGATTATTTTCTTTCATAATGTTACTGTGCAGGTACCAACCACACTCCCAGCAATTTTCACGCGAATTTTCTGAAGCATCGTTCGATGCCTATCGTGATTATCGAGGTACGGAAGTATCGAGGACCCATCCCTAGTTTGAATAGCGACTTAAAGGGATAACTTGAATTGATTATCGGTATAAAAAGTATTACTTCTTCTTAGGTAAAAGGTAGAGAAAATAAAATAGTGTTACATTTATCTCGGGGGAGATTTCATTTCTCAAGAGTCATTACACATTGTTTGAAAGGCATGGGCGCCACATGATGATCCAGGCTAGAGTAAGAAGGAAAGAAAGGCGGGAGTCAGAACACTTTCCCGTAAGATAGATGTGGCTAGATGCCAGACATGAACTGTGTTGGCTTGTATGGCGTCGCCATGCGTCTGCAACCCCAGACCTCCAGACGCTCCGTGCAATGTATTCCATCCGCTAAAAAACAGCGGTCACTGCACCCTATTCTAACCACTGGAAAATAAAGAAATAAATTGCTTGCAAATCTTTCTATCATAACTTTGCATTTTGAAACTTGCCACAGCCTAAAACTCAAATGTAGCAGGATGTGAGTTCCAGTCCACTACTAAACATCTTTCTTTGGATAAGCCTGTCATAGCAAAGTAAATAACGCTTATTGTTTTAAGAACGATAGATATATTTTATCATTCTTTTGCTTTAATTATTTGTTTTGCTGGGAAGAAAAGTACATGAAAATCAAAAGTAAGAATCCCATTAAATTTACTCGACACCTTATTCATTACTTTAAAAGATATTTTACAATTTGTGCTTGCAAAAGCTTATTTATCTATTTCATTTCAAGGAGTATACACCATTACGGAGTACATATTCTCCTAAACAACCTTCACATAAAACGAAGCCAGCCAGTATTCCATATCCTTTGAACAAGTTCTTGAGGAACAAAAAGTAACTCAGTGATTTGAAACTGTACTGCTTACAATTTGGAAGAATTAACACGAAATTAGAGCAGATACTTCAGGAGTATTTTAAGTCACAACCTTTCTTGCGTAACTGTGTACTTCAATAACACTTGCGTGTTTTCTTCCATAAGTTTTTGACCCTCTTGACGTTTCGATTTATGTACAGTTTACCAAAAATGAAGATGATTTTACAGGAAATTCGAAGTGTATATATATTTCCTAATTGCGCCTCTCCATACTGTCACGAATCCGCTATCTACGATAGCGCTGCTTGTGTACACAAAGAGCCGGTAGATAAAGATAGCACGCAGATAAAGGTCTGCCGAAACAAACAAACTGAGATAAATGGAAATTTCTGGTGACATCTTGAATGATAGAGATTATTCGATTTCTGTATTGTTCTGGAATAGTCTGGAATTATCAGATGAGGTATTTAAAGGAGGCGACGACTCGCCAAATGTCAGTCGTGAACAGTAGTAAACACAGTAAGTCGTAAACGAGTCGTAAGCAGTAAACAGCTGTAGAGTGTTGTAACGAGAGCAGATGTAATCAGAACGCTTGTTTGTTATTGTTATCGACCTTGGTAGACTGTGTGTATGTAACGTAATGTTGTTTATATATATATATATATATATATATATTATACGTGAGAATTGAACAGTGTATTCCTACGGAAATAAAGAGCATTTGGAATATCTGCAAATCGGACTTTTAATTCTATGAACCCACGGAGTCACAATACTTAGGTATGTGTTAGCATAAATCATTGTGTTGACATGACACAAAATGCATAAAAGACTGTTTTGGATATGGGCATTTTCTGACAATCTTTCTTAAATCCTTCAAAGACTTAGGTCTGAAATGTGTATTTATTCAAAACACACACACACACACACACACACACACACACACACACACACACACACACACACACACACACACACACACACACACAAACACACACACACACACAAACACACACGCACACAAATGGGACAGAGAGAGAACTATTTTATTTAATAGGAAACGCCAACTTACCATTACCAACGAAACCTAAATATTAGGTAGCACCTGCCAAGTGGTTGGACCGCTCCCCCATCACATTTTCTTTAATCCTTTCGTCTTATAATCTTCTTTCTCGCTATTATTCTTCGGACTCATCATTCATCCTGGCTATTCTCTCTGGTGCAGTTTATCTACTCTTCTACAGGCATTTCCCCCCAGGCTTTGGTTAGTAAGTCTTGGAGGGGTAAGTCCTTCTTAAGAGAGGAAATCTAGATATGGAATATTTCAATTGAATGCAAGACCTTCTTCCTACAATATCGAACGTTATAAACGGAAGTGTATCGCATCGTGATCTTCACGAGTGAAAGCCTTACTTTACAACGCACAAAATCACAACGTTACAGATTTAAATATGAAAATGAGACTCCGGTTTTTCCAGTTACTGAATTTGGTGACCAAATGGAGGAGAATTGAAGGCGCAGTTTTATCTATGTTCTACAAAAACAAATTGCGATTACAATAATATGCAAAATTTGGCTTTCTGTCTGGGATTTTTATTTTAATATGCCATTATCCCTAATTTGAGTAAGCAGAATCAGATTATGAATTAGTTTTTCTCCATCGCATACCAATCTTCCACAGTAAAAGAAATAGTAATAGGTATATGAATTTTTGTACTCTACTGTCCGATTTGTTATATTATTAAATTAAATAAATCCACAAATCCAACACAGTAGTATTCATAATAAACTAACATTTCAAATTTATTCTAAATAATCACATACTTCGAATATTATACCAATTTTTTATATTTTGCAATGAAATTCACGCCTTTCCATTTCCTTTATTTCCTGTTGAACTCGTTCAACCTGCTCCTCACTGACATCCAGGATTATCTGGAAAGAGGTCCAAATGAGGGTGCAGGAAATGTACTTTCACACTCATAGTGCAAAAGTTTTCGAAATTTCTGAAGCATACCTATCTTCTACAATATTTTTATAATTTGGATTCTTGTAATTTCCAGAAAGTTTTTGATGACACTCTTATAAACAATCCATGCCTGTTTTTCAGCATCTGTCAACGTTTCTTCATTCTTAATTTCACTCAACAAATACTCCCTCTTCAATTGAAAATACTATTTGTAGTAAATTTTAACACTCCGTCACTTAAATGTTTTATTATTGAGGAACTAGTTTCGGAAGTCACTGCTTCCATTTTCAATCTCGAAGGTCCTACTATCGTCTGTTGTTGTCTTCTATCTTCTGTCTGGTGATGGAACTATGAACTTCTTTATCTAATTATCGACCTGTGGAATTCCAAAGTTCATTACACGGTCCTTATGTTTCCATATTAGTATGTTCTCCCACTCATTTTGTTTTCGTTTATCACGTCTTCACATAATTTTGTTTTTGGGTCAAGGTCATGGTTTTCGATACAAAAGTGGAATGCTACTGCAGACATTTTTCTTCCTCCAATATGATGTTCCTAAAACGCTCCAGTTTTTAGTCTTCTTTTTTAATTAAATTTATTTAAGGTCACTTCAACTCCCTAGGTCATATCGCAACCATCTTAACAGTAGTGTACAATTAGTAAAATTTATAAAAAAAATACATTAAATACGCAGGTTTACAATCAAACTTGTAAAATTACACTTAATTTCATTAATTAGGAAACCAATTTACATTAAATACAGATTACTAAAAACAACACAAGAGCATACTCATAGATTAACAACAGTTATTTTGGAAGAATTATCATTACTTCAACACCATTGTGTTGATTATGGATTACAATTGAATAGAGTACAGTTTACATATATTTATATTAATTTCCAAATGTCAATATCTTTTAGGTAAGTAAAAGCTTGCAGCGTAGTTTGAAGCTGTTTAGCAGTGTGGAGATGTCCTGTGGGATTCCATGTTGTTTTCTGCTTCTTTCATATTTAATTGCATTCTATGAGAAGGTGGTAGATGGTAAGGTCTTTATGACATACGTTACACGTAGGCTGCAGTTGTTCTGAGAGGAGATATGAATGAGTGAAGCTGGAGTGACAATTCTTAGACGGGTGAGGATTACTTGTTCCTTTCTAGCGAGCGAATTGGTTGGGTGGAGAGCCGTGGATCCTTTTCGTACTTGATGTCATACTCCTGTGTGTTGTTGATTCCATTCAGACTTCCACTTTCGTACTGGTGTTTTAGAGACATAATTTATAACATCTGAGTATGGAATTTGAAAATTTCTTTGTTGCTGTAGTGATGTGGCTTTTTAGCAGCTTCTTTAGTCTTCTTTAATGTTTGATCTATGTAGCATTATTCACAATCCTAACAGCTTATTTGGTATATTGCGGATCTATTGATTGATAGGATTTCAACTTTTGTTTTTGAATTTAACAATTTGTACTGAGAGTCTATCCGTAAGTTCAAAGATGATATTTTGTTGCCGCTCACATAAAGAGATCACCACTATTGAAAATCAATTACAGACTGAACTAATTTGATAGGACTGAAGCTAGAATAAGCTATGTATTCTTATCTGTTATATTTTGTCTGTTACACTGGTTTCATTGTTGTGAATCATATTGATTTAAACAAAGATATTATTAGTGTTTCATAGTTTCATACAATATTTATGCACGTAACTATATTAAAGCATTTTAAGTATAATTGCTAATTGTAAATCAATGGTACGTGATAGAAAAAAGAAAACTGATTGCAGTTTTGGAATCAGCACATCACATTAAGTAAAATAGACATATTTTGGAGGAAACCCCAAAAATCAACATATCAATGTTATAGGCTACTCTGGCAAGCATGATTTCTCCACTCTTTGCCGAGTTGGTGCTTGGTTACATACAAATGTAAACAAGGTAACATTCCATTCCACTAAAAAAAAAAAAAAAATAATAATAATAATAGTTTTCACCAGAGAAATGTACGTCCTTAATGTACTGTTCCACACTCGCACAAG
The DNA here is from genome assembly GCA_030765055.1 of Mantis religiosa. NCBI lineage: Eukaryota > Metazoa > Arthropoda > Insecta > Mantodea > Mantidae > Mantis > Mantis religiosa. The sequence continues at coordinate 94,789,729 of CM060949.1, read as the reverse complement.
TCTACACAATCATGCAAGCATTCTACATTCTCATATAATCTGTCTCAAAATGAAACAAGTTTCTATTCATGGACGCTCTTTAACAGCTGTAGTCTCATTCTATATTTGTCAAGAAGAATCTTTGATTTTGCTCAGAGGCCTCTTCATCAGGTCTTCATTACGTGCCGTAAATTTACAACACGCAACCACCGGGTTTTCCTCCCTTCCGAAGGAAGCCATGCCAGCGATTCTTACGCCTGAAAAAGCAATCCACCGCTCGCGACCTCTGTAATCAGCATGTTAGTCCTAGACCACGGAGGACATCTCAAACTAGAACGATCCTTGTAAACATAAGGGAGGCGAGAAAGAGACACACATATTTTAACAAATACTCTTAAACTGCTGATTAGTGGAAGAATACTCAAGAGTGTTCTAGAGGTGGTCCCCAGGGGACGATTTTGTGGTCTCCAACTGACTCACAGTTTTACGGTAAATCACAGGAGATTACAGTCATTTTAAGGTATACCCCTTTGCCGATTTGCAATATCATAAGGAAAGATAAGCAAAACCCAAGCCTAAATTAACGTAGTCGCATAATAGTACAAGGGCCTAATGGAATACCGACTTATGCTTTTAATACACGTGGGAAATTGTTACTATGCCCTCTAACATTAATTGATAATGAAATCCTGCATCAAGGAGCTTTTCCCGATGTCCTAAATTTGGAAATTCGATGATAAGCAACTATAAGTATATTGTTCTGTGTATACTAATACAAATTATTGAAAGCATAATTTATAGGCATGTATTTAATCACATAAAGTTAGTGATTTCATCACTACAGCACGGCTTCATGCCTAAAAGATCAATTATCATCAGAACTAGACCAGTTCAAACAGGTACATGTGGTATACACTGATTTCCAAATAGCTTTCGATAAAGACTGTTTACTTGCTAAGTTTTCTAAATTAGGTTCAATTAAAAATGTCATAATTGTGTACTAGTTTTTTCGTAGAAAAGTATAACTATAAGTTAGTAGTAATAGTATGGTAATTAGAACTAACAGTTAACTACTTATTAGTTTCTCTTCTTCATTTGTATTCTTTCTCTTTGTATAATCGTTTTTTTCTCTATTTTTCGATTTCTAGATTATTTTGTGTTCATTTATGTTTTCCTTGTTTGTTTCTAATGTTTAGCTATGTTACTGCTGTATGTATCCACCCATTTATAATGAACAACGTAATTGGGCTTAGGCCTGTTATTTTATAAGAATGTATAAATAAACACATAAATAAAGATAAATAAACAATATAACCAAAATGCTTAGTTGTTTAGTAGTCATGGGAAATTTAGACGAAGAGGTTAGGTTGTCCAAAAACTGTAAAAGTCGGGCGAAGCTTGGGCTGCATAAAAGTGTAGCCCCCACATAGACTACTCACCTGCCTATAATTCAGTCAAACTGTGCAAGTTCAAAATCGACAATGAAATGTGTAGTGTTTAACACCCGCTTTTACTACATACGGCACCGCAGGCGGAGACACTGATTATACAAAAGATGAAGATAGAGCATCGGTGGTATGAGATAGCGCGGGAAACCGGAGATACCGGAGAAAACTCGGCCCAGCGCTCTATTGTCTACCTCAAATCTCACTTTGCGGTCACCTGGGATCGAACCCGGGTTGCCTTGGTGAGAGGCAAGCGGTCTAGGCTCCCCTCGGTAGCGTAGATGGTGGTCTTTCTGACTCACGTTCAAGAGGTCCCTAGTTAGAATCTCGGTCAGGCTGAGTTACCTGGATAAGGTTTCTCCGGGGTTTTTCCTTATCCTAAAAGACGAATGTCGGGTAACTCTAAGGTCCATGGACTCTGGGCCCATTTGAGCATAATTTCACCTATTCCATTCATCGTCCGATATGACTTAAAAAGTTAAAAGACGTAAACTACACAACAAAAATGCGGTCTAACCACTCAGCCACGGCGCGGCCCCATAAAATCGACACTTGGAGTCTTTTAGAAGAAGCGAAAATGATTACCAACAAAATTTCCCACTAATTTTGGAGATAACTTTTCTTCTTTATACTTTTACGTCTCATTTATCATGAGAGCCGAATATAATCCTGCTCAACATGACGTCAGGTCACGTAGTGGTTCACGTAGTTCTTCGCATTACTCTCAATGCCCCATGGTAGGTATCTAAATAATCAGATACATTGCGAACTGCAAATGAACACGCAAGCAACAGACGGGTGAGGTACATTACTCTCTAGGGACAAAACCATCATCACCATGATGCATCAACGCGCATATCTTATCTTAATCAAGTTCGCTGAGTACCTTAAAAGTGTAACGAACTCGCTCTATGGGTTTATTTCAGTCTTATTTCGCAAAGGTAAAATAAGAGTTAATTTAATGTTAAACTAGATATGTTTTTAGTATAGGGCTACCACAACTAAACCTTTCAGATTTTAACAAGTTATAACCTACGTTTAGTAACATTTAGAAACACGAAACTAGTACCAGCTGAAAGAGACACTAAAAATGCTTGTTACAGTACATAAAGATGTGAGGTCCTTCTAATCTTCTGTACATACTTTTATATCAGCAATTTCGAGAACAGCTCTACGTAAGTGACCGCATAATGCTCTCCATGGTTTGAGAAGGAATCACTCAACTTGAGTAGAGGAAAAAAACAGATCCATCTTTTCCAATATTCTATTGCTTGTAAAATGCGCTAATAACATTGATACGTTTAATTGTAGAATTAAAATCATTGTGCTTTTACAACTGTTTGAAAATACAATTATGTGCTTCACAAGAAACAAGTAATGTGACAGGTGAAAAACAAATGCAATGTCAGAGAGGAATACAATGGCAAGCTTTTACCTAGTGTAACTTCGAAAGTGGCAACAATGAGTATTCATGGTTATAAAAAGCACCTAAAGGTAAACTTAAAATGGTATAAAACCGGCTGTTTTAAGTGTGTTTCATAAGTTAATGCAGCACAATTCGAATATTCCAGTGAATTACCTAGTTAAAATAACAGCAAATATACCAATGTGTTAGAAGCCAGTATTGTTCATGTTCACATGAAGTGACGGTGTTAAAACACTATGCAAAAGGAGGACAAATTTGAACAAATAGATGATTTCGTAAAATATGCAATTCGTTCTAAAGTGCATAATCTTTTTTTTTAAAAAATAATCAAACACCACAGTAAACAAACAATTTAGTGCTATCAACTTGATTTACCAAAGTTTAAGGTTGCATACACCATTTACATATAATGGCGTTTTCATTTTGAAACGAAATAATGTCAATGTAATTGTAACTTTGGAAGCGCATACTTTTGTGCTGTCAAATACGTCTAACAGAAACGTACAAGCAACGATAGTAAAAGAATCAATGATAAAATGTTACCCATCTCTTTCTCTAGAAACCTTGCTCCATTATTATTAAATTTACGAGCAACGAAATTGCGAATGAATCATGTCTTCAGAAAATAACACGGAACTCTGCTTAAAATAAGACCTGAAGCTTTCCTGGCGACGAATACGCTCAATTTCATCTCGGGAAGCAAGGAAGCTGAAAAGACGATTAGAAATCGACGTTTCGGGAGTGTGCATCTCTCCCATCATCAGGATATTTATTAAATGTTATAACTATAAATGAAACACTGGATATAACACAAATATAAACAAAGACAAAACACTATAACACTCGCATCACTGAACAAAAAACTGTTTTCAGTAAATTAAATGTTAGGCCAGGAGATGGCGTGAGTATAGAAAATTCATTGTGTCAAAGAAACCTAACTACTTAACAGGATTATCAAGCTGTATTGATCCGTGCTTCTTATAGACGGATTTCCATTTTAAGGCCGGTTTCTAAGAGGAGCTGAACTGAAATCCAGCATCACGCCCTTAGAGGAATGTGCCACCCTTACACAGTAGGACAAGGACAGCAAATGTATGTGACAGAGAACGCATGCTACACAAGCAGCAGAACCGTTAAAAACACCTGCGCCCTATTTACTCTGTACACTAAAACCCAAAAGGCTTATTCACAAAAGTAGAAGCCATCAGAATGTTTTTGAATGGTCTGTAACTAAACTGAAAACTGACCTGGGGTGTTATAAACTGTCGAAGGAGGATATAGGAACCTTCTCCAACCTCCCTGCGTCTCATCCCCCGGAGATATTCTTTGCTGTGGTAAACTGTAGTCATTCCATTCTGTACTTCTTCTGTCTACTCATTCTGTTACAGGTTGTAATTTACAGGCGTTTCTTATTGCCACATTAGGTGCTATATTCCATCTGGTTTTTCCTTATATTTTATTGAGTATTTCTTTCGTTTTTGTGGAACAAAATGTGTAATCAAACAATTTCTGAAAAGGTTTATCTCAACACGAAGTACATAGCACAACAACCTTTCCTAAGAATACGCTGCACACATTGGCTACCGAAAATCTGTGAATGCGTGATATCAATTTCTTCGGCCACTAAACCACCCTGACCTGAGGGCGAGGTTTTTGCCATAATCTGTCTGAAACTATGGAAGAAGACAAAAAGAGGGTTAAATATTACTTTTAACGGAACGCTTTAGCACTACTGGCTGATGGAAGAAAATGTATGGTATTAATAGAGGCGATTCCCAGAGGTAGCTTTATCCCCTTTCACATGTTTACAACAAGGTCGTTCTAGTTTGAGACAGATTATTTCGGACGTACATGTGAGTGTATATGTGTTAGCTCGTGAGAATTCGAAGCAACTACCTGTTGCACGAAAATAGTAAGTATAATATGAAACATAAACACAAAATGTTACCTGTCGACGAAGTTCCGAAACTTGTTTCTGATGAAGGCTTAAACAAGTAAACATGTAATTTTATAAAACTGGCTTAATTTTACACCTTGAAAATGTTGCTCCTTTAAGCTATTTTTCTATGAATGTTACTTCCTTCCTCTTAATCATGATTACGTAACGGAGGTGACATGTAGCTCAACGCGTAAGGAATCCAATGCAGGCGGCAGACACTCGCAGACCCTAATTGTTACAGGCTTACCAGGTAGGACAGCGCTTGGCTCTGACCTACCCAAGACATCAGAGAGTGGCTCATATGCTTTTTTCCACAGGAAAACGAACCAGCAGTGGAAACTCGAGTCGCTACCCTCTGACGCAGCCGATATCACGAGTGCCACATGCCCACGCTCCACCGCCATACAGCCCAGTCCACCAGTAACGTGAAAGAGAAAGATAATATGAGAGGGAATGGAAGAGAGAGAGAAAGAGAAAGATCCATGATAGAAGTCATACACTTTAGCATTCTCCTTGCTGACATGGAGAACTACCATGGTCAGAATGGATGGTCACAATTATCGAGACGGACCTTAAGAGTTACCGCTCAGCCTCCTTTTAACTACCTCGAAGTTAAACGCCACTTGTATATTATAAAATGACCAGAAGATTCCCCGTCTTTGCTGCGTTTATTTCCGTTTTACTCATTCTTCAATCTCTTTTTGTTTTGTTTGCGAATTTAATGTTATTTAATTGAGTGACTCATACGCTCATAATGGGTAATGAATAAATATCCCAAAGTATAGTGTATTTATAATTACGATGGCAATTACGAACACCGACATGACAACCACGAACACCGCAATATTCACCGTGTATCAAGCTTAATTGGCTGGAGTACAGTTCGCTGCTACCACTAGGAATCAATTTATTACTAACTTTAGCCAATCAGAGAAATGAGTATATCTTCTCCACGTGGAGCAAATCACGTGACAGAAGAGTTGCTTCCGCTCTACTGCTGCAAACCTCTTAATGCGATGTCAGTCTAATTTTAAAATGAACTATACATAGAGCTGTAAACAACACTTCATCTAGAGGATAAGGAAAAATTCAGGGTAAGAGGCGGAGAAACTCATCCAGTTAATGTAACTTAGCTGAGATTTAAACTCAGAACCTCTTGACACGTTAACTTCGCAACAGAGAGATGGGCACTCGAGTGCTATTGCGATAAATACTCTCCTCTCTGACTCACCGCTCCATTATAGTATCATTCTCTCTCCCAATCGCCTCGCCGTTTCCCCTTATATCTCTCTCTTTTTATCCTTCTCTCATTTTTTCCTCTCTTTCATTTTTCGTTCTCCATCATCGCCTTTACCCTTTACCTCCACTCCATTCAACTTAGATATAGTGTGACGATTTGGAAATTATAATAAACTTCTTATGCAGGGACGTGAATGTCAGTTCAAATATAAGTAAAAGATTCCTTAGGCTAGAAATGAATCAGAACTATGGTATCTGATGGTACTCGGTTTATATATACGAGGGCTGTTCAATAAAGAATGATCATAATTTTTTTACGGTTATAATTTTTTGCACTAAAATAAATCTTCTTATATTCTGTTAGCTTAATGTGAAACAAACACGCCGTAGTAGTTTCATTGTTGGTACTCCTGGTTCCCGCCTGTGAGAACCAGGCAAGTTCAGACATGTTCAGTATTGCCTACCGTTGCAATGGAGATAACATGCAGTTAAAGTTGATATTAGAGGAAGATCCGGAGTTTCTTTCAAACGTAATCACTACTGATGAAACTTGGCTACATCATTTTGATCCTGAGAGCAAACAGCAAAGCTCAGAATGGAAATCTCCTTCATCACCAACCCCCAAAAAAGCAAAAGTGGTTGCTTCTGCTGGGAAAGTTATGGTCATCGCATTCTTTGATATTCATGGAATGGTTTATAGGCATGTTGTGGCTGCACACACATCAGTAACTGGACAATACCACAGGGATATCCTGAAAACATTGCAAGTCCATATTCGGCGCAAAGGACCACATTTCCATGAAGCAGGCCGGATGCTGCACCACGATAATACGCGACCGCATATTGCGAAAGTTGTTGCTGAATATCTTGCAAAAATCAAGATGAACTGCATCCGTCACTCTCCCTATGGTCCGGATTTAGCCCCATGTGACTTTTTTCTATTCCCTAACTTGAAGAAACGCCTTCGAGGGAGGCACTATCCATCATCAGAAGCAGTGGTGAAGGCTGCGAAGGCGATTTTGAAGGATCTCTCAAAATATACTTTCCAGCATGTCTTTGAAGATTGGCAGAAACGCTGGGACAAGTGTATCGCATTTAGGGGAGACTATTTTGAGAAGGACCATCAAAATTACGTGGATGAGTAAAGGTACGTTGTCAAAAAAAAAAATGTTATAGCTTAAACTTTTTGTGAAATATTAAGGTTATAAAGTTGGTTTGCAATCGTTTTCATAAACTTAAAAGAGTAAAATATTTCGATCTTTTTATTTTATGTTCCTTTGGAAGCCGTAATTTTGGGGCAAGATTTAACGATAACATGCTATAGCCCGCTTTCTAAATATCACGCAAGCTCTTACTGAATAACAGTGGCCATTCTTGCTTTAAGAACATACATACGTACAAACACTAAATAATCACATTTTTGGCTTCAGGATTGACCGCTGTGCATATTAGTATCAACTAATCATCTAAACCTGAAAATTATCATTGTTGCATTCTTAATATATGTATAGATAATAATTATAAATAAGTGAGGATTATATATAATTTTTGCTCTTTGTGAAAATAAAACCGAGAAAAATGAATAGACAGTTAATTTTGTATTTTACAATTAACTGGGAGAAAAAAATCACATTCCTAATACTGTATTTTCCGGGAAATATTCCGTTGTTTACCTTTCAAAGTTATATTTTAACATATAGAAATAATCGAATACATATAGAGTTACAACTACCAGTAGAATACCTATTAAGCACATAAGTGTGTGTTAAAATACGCATAAACAAAAATTTAACTTTGATTTTAAGCATTACCATAGATATGTGTTTTGAACGTTAATTTAGATTAACTTATAGTTCATCACACATTTTAGTAAAGCTGAAACACTCCCAAGTTATATGCACATGAAAGAATATTTTAAAAAGTTTGTAACAGTTATGTATGTGTATATTATTAAAGAACTTTGATTATGGAAACCTACAGGTATAAAACGGAGTAAAGCAATTTAAATTATTTTAATAAAAACTATTTTTGTGGCAGAATAAAATAAATCAGTACAGTATAAGTGGTTCTAATGAATAATAAGCACTATAAGAGAGACTGGAGAGACACGGATAATGAAGATACAGATTGTGAAGTGAGGTCTGAGGTTCAAATCCTGCCAGGACTGTCCTCTTTGACAGTTCATTTTCAGATTTAGTCCTGGAGCACTGTTTCCCCCAATTTTCTCTCCCAATTACCATTTGATTTTACGTAATGCCATGACACTGACCTGTTTACGGATGGGCGATAAACCAACATAAAAACAGACCAAGAGACCGATTCTTCCCATTTCCCACGGCAGTGTAGGATGAAATTCGTATTACAACACTTTTTTTTTTTTTTTTTTTTTTTTTTTTTTTTTTTTTTTGTAATTTACGTCCTTCAACGTTAAGTCAAATCGGACGATGAATGAATGGGTGAAATGGTGCTCAAATCAGCCCGGGGTCCATAGAGCTTAGAGCTACCTGACATTCGCCTTTGAGGATAATGGAAAACCCCGGAAGAAACCTTATCCAGGTAACTCACCCTGACCGAGATTCGAACTCGGGACCTCTTGAACGTGAGGCAGACATGCTACCACCACGCTACCGAGGCGGGCCCAACGCCTTTTATTCATACATCAATCCTCAAGGAATATTACATACAATAGTTAATATTTAACACACATAAATGTATTATTTTCCTTATATTTTTATTTTAGAAAGAAGGAAAGTAAGCATATTTCAAAGTGAGATAATTTTCCCCTTTCCTATTTCTTTCTTTCATTCATTCTTTCTTTCCTTCCTCCTTCCTTCCCTCCTTACCTTTGTTATTTGAATAGGATAGAGCTTTTCTTGAGCAACTATTAATTTACTTCATTCAAGTTCGCTTCGCTAATAAAACGTTTCTGTAAGCACTAAATTGTGGTAATTTTTCCGAAAGGCAGCATTTTTTTTTACCTTTTTTATTTCTGGCTTTTTTTTTTTCATTTTCACTGATAGATGCACACCAATTAAACACAAAAACACTCGTGCCCGAAGCAGGACCCAAACCTGCGACCCTCTGAGCCACGAAACAACACAACCAGTCACTCAGCGAGTGCGGTCATAGAGACCAGTATACTTAACATCTCACATTGGGAAAATCCCTGGATATATGAGCAAGGGTTTGTTGTTTGAACCATGGTGCTGCACTTTAGGGCAATAGCATCACTAGTGCTCGGACTTACATTTAATAACTGCAGTCATGTTTGTTCTTTTCAAACAACTGAGGCGAGCAAAGCAGAACGAGCCACCCTTTGATCACGCTTACGCTTCTCCCCCGATAGTATCCTTCTGAGATTAATCTGGAAGTCCGCAAAGAAAGTAAAAAGAAGGAATGGAAGTTTGTTTGGATTACGTATCTTACAAGTTTCACAGACCTTACCGACTTAGCTTGTTTCATCTCTACGGATGCCGCGTCGTAACAAATCATCAGAAAAAGGAGGAAAAGAGGGTAGAGCTTTTATTCTTGGCCGCTCGTTTAGCATTTTGGCTCTTGTTGCCAGGTATTTAAAGAGTGTTACGACTACAGGGTTAGGATTTCGATGTTGCTGCAATATATTTTGGGGGGAGGAGGGGAAGTGGAATAAGTCTAAATCACAGTAAAGTTAAACTAACCATAATTATTATAACAAACTTTTTGCACTTTTAACTAATTTTATAGGACATGGCATTTTGAAGAGTTTAGTTGCATTTTTATGCATGTTTTAAATACTTCAGCAGGTTTTGCTACACATATTTTGCGCTTTCTGTTTTAAGAGCAAAGGAATACTTTCGATCTTTACATTTTATTCCTTAGTAAACTACATTACTTGGTTCTTAACATAATTACACTTACATAGCAGGAAACGAGACAATTATGAATCAATGAACTTTCTTACTACTTTTTGTAATGATACTTCACCAGTAGCAGATAGCCGTATTTCCTTTCAAGGAAATATCACTACTCCACCGATACGCATCTCAAAATTCGATGGTATAATGCCTGCCGTATGCAAACCATATGCACCAAAAATTTGCTGAGGAATAGAACCGCAACGCCCAAAACTGAAGCATGGAAAGTGCCGCATGCAACCACTTGCAAATACATGCTGGACATCCCTCGTCAGCTGACTGCGGGGGACGGCGCTCCTTTCTATGCCGTGTGTAGACCGCTACTCTTCAGAGACAAACATCCCTCCCGTACAATCCTGTGTCATTTATACTTATATGTTCCTCCGCATTCGGGTCTCATTTTAGGGTACTTCCAGCTATACTACACACCCGATTTTTGGCACACAGAGCTCATATGAAGCAGAGGTGACGTGATCAAACTCTAGGCGAATACGAGTATGAGTATAGTGATAGTTCCCTTGTTAGTAAATGACTCACATAGTTTATATTGCGATGATTATATTTTTGCACGTTTGAGCTAACTGCAATTTTACAGAATCGCGACTTCAGGAAATAATTTGTTGGACTTAAGCCATAAAATGTTTTACAAGCTATTTCCAGAAAGCATATCGTAGGACTTTTAGGAAAACTGACCTTCCAGTTCTTTGTTCCTCCAATGCTGACATAGGTTCCTATCAGATGCGTTTCAGCTCGAGTTGCCGCATTTAAAGCCCCAATTCTTGACGAAGCGGGGTGAAGAGACACAGACCTACTATCAGGCTTGCTATTTCTCTATGACTATACAACTTTCATGATGAATTCCGAAAACCGAAATTTAGTTCTTATTAATGGGTGCTCTTTAACTGCAGGTTTCTCGGCTCCCCAATCTATTTTGGGCGTGAAAACTGATTTAGCTTTCTTCAGAGATCCCTTTATCAGACTTAAGGTTCTTTTACGCACCATAAATTTACGACACCGGCTTTACTTTATTTTCCTTTCGAAGGAAACGATGCTAAGGTGTTTTATATCCAAAAAATCCATCGCCCTCCGTCGGGTCTGAACCCGGATCTCGGATCTCGCACAAGTAATCATGTATGTCTGTAACTCTGCAAGGTCCATCGTACACCACACTTCCAACGCTCCAGGTTAGCATTCATTTACCTCCCATTCCGTCAAGGTGTCACAATCAGTGAGGACGCTGTGGCATCATCACATTTGGTGGAGGCGCCGTTCTGCCGCGACAATAAATCTTCTGGGTAGGAGGATTAGATTCAGTGTCTTTTACACAGTAATAAAGAACTGCACCGTGCACTTCAACATTAACTAAACTAAGGGTGGCGCATTCATAAATATTTCTATTTTGGGTTATGACTAAAAACGTCATCAGTATACTTCCGAATGGAAGTACACTTTTTCTACAACGTATGCGAAGTAAAAGCGGATGTCGAAAAGAAATTTATTATGGACAACATATGAATAGAGAAAAGCATATTTGACTTCTACAGTTGCTTGAAGGTTAAAAAAAAGGAAAATGTAATTTGAAGTTAGCTTTTCTTCAGGTTAATCTTTCCTTGAAGAACTATATCAAACGTTCAACGAAACTGTGAGTTCATTGGAACGACTTTAATTTATAAAATAATTGATAGTTAAACTACACTTGGGTAAGTAAAAACATAAGTCAAGAATATGGGTTGGTATTCTACGAGAAAGCGAAAATTGTGAGAAAAATTTGTGAGCACTCGGAGAAAGTAAAATCTTCAGAGTTAGCAAAAGTTTTACAGCTCACTGGATTTAAAATATCCTTATTCTTGACCGCACCACACATGGTAAAATCTCTCTCTTTTTTGTTGTCCCATTCTTTAACTGGAATGGTCATATCGGCGACCGTTCTCCTTTGGAACATATCGAAGGTGTTAACTCGTATTCGTTGGGTTTTAATCATTAGATCACGCACGCATTCGTACTCTCATTCATACTCCCAGACTCCCTAGCCACACCGCCGAGAATCGAACTAGGAACCCATAGCACGGCAGACAGGTGCTCCACCGATTGAGCTACGGGGCCAGCCTGTAAAATCTCTTTACTCGAAGATGTGAACGTAACGTGCCTGGCACATACTTTAAACTGATTTGCGGAGTCAGTTTGTTGAAGTCGATTGGCTAATAAGATGCATCAACGCAATATTCTCGATGGATAGTTCTAGAGTTGCAACACTCAAGTCCGATTTTCCTGATGTTCCTTTACTTCTTCCCCAGTTGTGACCAGATGGGAGATCTGGTTAAAACCATGCAACTACTACTGTGAGATCATACAAGTGGTGGAAAAAATTACTGACACGCTTGATAGTATTGAATGCCATCTTAAAAAAGTTACTCAAGAACTTCGGACGTTCAGTTTGCAAATAAATTTTTTGACCAAATTTGAATTCCACCTAGTGGTAAAATTTCTGGATATACGTTAGAGGCAGTGGCAAGTGACTTGGACAGTGTGAAATAGAATGTGGGGGAGGTTGTAGCGAACAAATCGATGTTCATTTTCAACAAAAAATAAGGGGTGTGGTACGTTGTCTTCAGCTACGAATGTTCTGACGGATTAGTTTTCTCATCAACAACTGTGAGGAGATTTAAAAGCCGATTTACTTATACTTAAGTAAACTCTAGTTATGCCCCTCTAGTAGCAGTGAAGTAGATAGCAGCTTCTCGATGCATGTACAAGGATTTATTAATGTATAATCGACTACCATTTTTCTTTAAAAATCTACAGATATAGCTAATTGTGCATTGTAATTCAGGGCAGTTGAAATGAACACTCAGTTTCTAGTAAAATAAACCAAGTTTATATAGAATAACAACCATTTTAATTTAACTGATGGAAATTAATAATTTCTTCTCACTAGCCGTATATAAGCTACGGTTTTAAATAGAGTCAACATGAAAAACTCAATGCCACAGCCGGGAGATCCGTGGTTTAAATCCCGGCTATCGCATTGAATTTTTCATGTTGACTCTATCTAACCATATTAATGTCTGTAATTTTATTAAATAAATCTACTCTTTATGAAATTGCATTATTCGCAGTTTACACTGTAATTTTAAATATACCTTTAACAAATTGATATTGCAATAACAATTATAAGGAATTTTTAAAGATTTGTATGTCATAATTGAATCTTTTAATGTGCATTTTTATAGACCAAAATATTCTCCTAGGTATATGCCCGCTATGTATAAACGTTATGCCCGCTGTCGTCTTCTCTCTCTCTCTCTCTCTCTCTCTCTCTCTCTCTCTCTCTCTCTCTCTCTCTCTCTCTCTCTCTCTCTCTCTCTCTCTCTCTCTCTCTCTCTCTCTCTCTCTCTCTCTCTCTCACACACACACACACACACACACACATAACATATGAATGAAAGTGCTCGCGCTCACAATGTCATACACTTATACTACCTATAATATCCTAACGGTTCGCCTCCTAAGGAAGAATCACGATGGAGTGGCTGATTTTATTTGCTTCTACACGACCATGTACTTGCTGTGAATGGATGTATCGAATGTCGAATAAGCGGTCTTGTCCGGTACGTCTATAAGCTAATCCGTCCAACTGCCCACACATCTGCATTTCTCCCTCCCACTGTTCTATCCCTCTCTCTCTCTCTCTCTCTCTCTCTCTCTCTCTCTCTCTCTCTCTCTCTCTCTCTCTCTCTCTCTCTCTCTCCCGTTGATTAAATCAAGGAGAAAGGAGTTTATAAATGTGTATTTACCTGGACAGTTGATTTTGTAGACAGTTTTAGGTAAACTCAATTGCCCAATGAGAAGAAGAGATCGTAATCTGTGTGGATCCAAAAATTTCTTTACGGGAGGATTGCTATTTTAGCACTTTTGCCATTTCTTTTTCGTGCAAAAGATACAGGAAAGTGTAAAGAAGAGAAGTACATTTCTGGAAATAAACCACCCTAAGGCGGAAACAGTTCTTGTTTACCGCCTTATTTTTAAAGTGTTACGCTAATGAAATCTACGATCTTTGCTACATGACTAATTTAGATCAATTTCTCACACTGAATTTTCTGGACATTTTCCCTCATTAAAAGTATTTCTCCTCACACAAAGATAGATATAGAAATAGAAAAATTTTCTACAAAAATCCTCAAACGCGTACACAAAATGTTATATTGAAAACATTCTTTTACAATTTACACAATCCAATTTTTTTTTACTTTGACAAGTCCAAATTTAATTTCTAAAATTTCCTACAAAACCGTAAAACATATTTTGACATAAAAGGGAGTTCTGTACCCTAAAAAAATCAACAAAATCAAACATATTTCATTTTGGCTTTAAATCGCTCTTTGCTTTATTACACCGCTATATATATATATTTTTCTCACCTATAGACTTTTATTTATTTGTTTATTTACGTTATGCATCACAGAAACGTTTCGACGTTTCTGTATGACTTAAAAATACGTGATCACAGGATTAACAAAAAAACATTATTCAACAATTCAACTGCTGGATATATTGCAATAGTTTGATTTATAATACAGTACTAAAACTTTTTAACAGTATCTTCCTCCTACCAAATTTAAGCCAATGAACTGTTCAGAAGCTAATTCAGTGCCAGTTGTTTTGGTCACTCCATCGTCTTCTTGGTTGTCCTATGTATCTTCTTACCTTAGGTGTATAATACATTGCTAGCCTAGGTAATCTCTTATATATTTTCTCCACTGCTTCTGTAAGTTACATATTTCATCAATTACATTTTCAACTCCCAACAGCGTTCTTATATTCTGGGTTCTAATTCTATCTCTTCTCGTTTTCCCCATCAAATAGCTCATAAAGTACAATTATGCTGCTTCTAACGATCTTTTATCTTAATTTCTCAACGTCCAGGTTTCAACTCCAATATTTTAAGGCTGGCTTAGATACTTCGTTATATACAGTCTCTGTTTTATTTCCATTCTCATATTTCTTCCAAAATATTTCTTAATACATACATTCTGTTTGTTACATTTTACTATATTTGTTTCCAAATCTTCGTTCATTCGTTCCGTACGTATCCAACATCCCAAATAATTAAAAGTGGATATTTGTTCTATTATTTTGTTGTCTATAACTATTTTTACTTGTCTTTTATTTTTCGCACACAAAGCCATTTATTTTGGTTCCTGGGATGATATCTTCATGTCATATTCCTTTATTATTTTATCCAGGATGGTCGCCGATTTTTGTAAATTATCTTCAGAAGCTGCTAACAATATCTGATCATCCGCTAATAATATTGTTTTTATTTGCTTCTCTTTGTTTAGGTCTATTCCTTTAGGGCCTTTCTCAACCATTTTTCTAAAATTCTATTCATACATATTACACATAGCACAGGTGATAATCCACACCCTTGTCTCAATCCTTTATTTATTTGGAGAGTATTTAACTTCCCTGCGCAACTCTTTGTTTTTATAGATATTTTGGTGGCGCTGTTATACAAAGATTTAAATGGCATTCATCCAGTTGTGTTCCATCTTGTAATCATATAGTGAATATTTCCCATAGTTTTCCACGATTTACTTGGTCGTATGCTTTCTTATATAAGCGGCTCATTGAACACACACACTCTCTCTCTCTCTCTCTCTCTCTCTCTCTCTCTCTCTCTCTCTCTCTCTCTCTCTCTCTCTCTCTCTCTCTCTCTCTCTCTCCTTTTCCATTATCTTTTAGTGTAAATATGGCGTCAATACAGATTCTTCCTTTGCGGGAGCCATACTGTTCTTGCCAGTGATATAGCTTTAAAATTACAGGAGCTTAGAAGGAAACTGATAAAAAATTGGTAAAAAAGGCCATATGTGTCCAACCATGAGAAATGCAGACCTCAAATTGTACTGAATCATGTATTTCAATAGGCCTAAAAGAGTTACGCTTCTGTATTTACTTATTAAAAAATTACTTGTATATCCATCTATTCCAACTCTTTAACGAATAAAACCGATGTAAATTAATACATCAACATGTCATTACGTATTGAAGTGAAACTGTTTACATATGCGCTCTTAATTGCTAGTGATTTCTGAAAAACGAAGCAAAAAAAAAAAAAAAAAACCTTTCTTTGGAAAATAGCTTGCTTAACTGTACGTCGCACTTCATACTACCAACGGCAGTTTTAGAATGTACGTGCACTTTAACTGAACTTGATACAGAATACTATACGTTACTCAGAGTCCTAATGAAATTTCCTGCTAGAAGCCGGTGAACTCCCACTTTCCGGAATCCGGAAAAAACCCTTTTTTTTCTTTTTCTTTCTTTTTTTCTTTTTTCTTTTTACAAAACTCTCTTGATGATCATTCAGGAATTAACAAGCCCACCAGCATGTCCTCCATATCCCAAGCCAACGAACTAGAAGGGAGAGGACATAAAATCAATAATTTAGCACTAGGTGGACTCCCGGTCTAGGGCGCGCTGGGGTGTGGCGTGGGGGATCACATCCCCTTCCTCCACAGAGAAACGCCCTTGGTACTATGGATGCTACATCTATATTCTATACCACCCTGTTGTTCGCTGGCAGCAGCAATCTCTTCTGTAACATTATTTATGAAAAATGAAATAATACAAAATAACCAATCTATGGTGTAAACTGTGAAGTAGCAGTTATGCAAACAGGAAAAACAGGGATTAAACGCGATATTCCCATGTATTGATGAACAAGAGAATTACGTTTTTGCATTTCAAAAACTGTTAATATTGAATGCACAATTGAACAACCAAAAACGTAAACAAATAAAAACTATAAAAACCGTAAAAAATTAACCAACAAATCCGCAAAGTGTCAACAATGCTCCTATACAGTAGACGCCAATGGCGTTCCACAACATGCGACACGGCACCTAAATGAACAACTGAGAAAACGCATATAATAGGTTACACGGAAGTCACGCAAGAATGACCAAATTGATTGTCATGAAACTGTTCACATAAAAGCTATTGGCGTTTTCTCGTTAGCACTGAAGTCTAACGAGATACCAATACAACTGTAAGCGAACATTTTGTGACCAAAGAAAGGATTGTGTTCATAGACATTTGTTATATGGATTAAGAAAAATTAATAACCTCGATTCAGGGCAAGACGAAGTAATCTATAAGCCAAATGATAGTTCAGAGTATGGATGGTACAGAGAAGCAATGCCCAACCTTGTGTTTTGTGTGTTAATGACAACATGTGCTTTGTACATGAAACATTTTCCCTGCACTCATTAGAGAGATTTGTTGTTGAGTTCCAGGAATGCGGCAGAGCTCGCCGAAGTCGTAGAGGCCAATCCACCTTGCTCTCTTTCGAGCGAAATTGGACATCACTGCTATGGAAAACGCGAGAGAATTTTATGCATTTGTGCACGTTACCTCACGTTAACTCTACCACAGTGTGGTATCACCCATCGGAATTGAAATAAAATTGTAATGATTGTAGCGAGGGAGAAGATTAGAGCAGTTGTACACGCTTTCAAGTGTGCATGAACTGTATGTATTTGGATCCATAAGATGGTCATTATATCTGTATATGCGCAGAAGCTCATCTAAAGGAGCACAAGTCAAGATGTGCTACCGACCCTGTTGCCATATCTCATCGAGTTTGAGGATGCGACGTCATAGATTTAAACCCCATGGATGTTAAATTACCGCATATGCGTTATGTTTAATTGCACTAACAGAAAAAATAACCAATAAATCCGCAAGGTGTCAAAAGTTAAGACTATTAACGCGTTATGTTTTATTACAGCAGCCACCTGAGGCGTTTTGCACATGCAACATTGCACGCTAAATGAGTAACTAACACTAAGGTACGACTACATATGTAGTGGGCCACACAGAAACCACGCAAAATGAACAAATTGATATAAACTAGCAATGCTTTGTGATTAACACGGGAAACAATATATTACTATTCATATATAATCATAAAGATCAAACGAAAGCGTGTTTCATTACGCCTTTTAATTAATGGTTTAATTTTGTCAATATTCTCGGAAAACCCAGCTTTATACATGTCACGTATCATGCAATTGCAACAGCTCTCGTTAAATCACATGTCAAATAACCTTTTTTCTCTGCATTAACCGTTTGCAAAATACAGATACATAGATACTCGGTAACGTAAAACTTTCCTATATAATTCAGAGTTGTTTGAAATTATGAAGTCGTATTAAATAAAGTGTATGTTGAATATAAAGTATAAACCAAATATTAAATTAATCCGGCCACACTCGATTTTGCAACAGATTGTTACGTATAATTTGACTGCAGGGCCACTTTAATATACGGTTACTCTTAGTTATGCCTGTACTTATCCATTTAAACGGGTATAAAAAGGAAGGTTCGCACCCTGAGTGAGAGGTGGAGGATGGTCATTAGCCCAGGGAAGAGCTCCGCTCTGCTCCTGCTAGGGTCCGAGCTGGGCGACCGGATTGGTCGCTGAGGTTGAGACAGAGGCAAATCCCCTGGGATCCCTCTGCCAAATACCTTGGCGTCCTCGATCGCAGCCTCACCTACGCCCCTCACGTCCGGGTCAAAGCCGGACAAGAGCATGCAGCACTTAGGCAGTTGTACCCCATCTTTAAATCCACAATGCCAACACACCTTAAACTACGCCTGTATCGGGCAACTATCCCGCCCCTGATTCTGTACGGCTGCGAAGTCTGGGGATCAGCGACTCCCACCACAATTCGCAGGCTGCAGTGCGTCCAGAACACGGCGCTGCGAATTATCTACGATACTGGACGTAGATTCCCGTCCCATATCCTCCACACATACTCCGGAGTCCCATATATTGTATACGTGGTGCGGGAGAGATCCCGTACCATCTACAATAAGCTAGGCTCCCACCCCAACAACCTGGTGAATATCTTAGGCCGGTACGGCCATAGGGTTCCTCGCCGCAGACCAAGTTACCGGCTGCCCAAAGAAGCTTTGGGCGACTAAACTCAGCAGGTTCACTGTCCCCTGACTTTGTACCCCCAAGTCCAGAAATGGGCTTGGTAAAACCCTTACCTTAACATTAGTTCCTTTCCTCTAGCGGAAGAGCGGCAGGTGGAAGAGCGCAGCCAGCACTGGGCGCACTCCCCCCCCCCCCGGGGTACGCCCTCACATGTCTAGATATACCACTGCCCAAAACAACCGCCTGCGACACAAGACAAATCTTTTATACTGCCCAGATAAAGCCAAACTAAGCAGCTAGGTGCTGAGCAGCAGACATCCCGCCCAGGTAAACCTGGGCGACTCGCACCTTCTGCTGGTCTGCTGGTCTACTGCTGGTTCGCTCCCCGATCACCATTAATGACAAACTTGTACTTCATGCTGTCTTGATGTACCAAAAAGTCAAATGGGAGCACAGCTGCGCGTTCTACTGGCAGCCACCAGGGTACAATGGGTTTTGTATACTGTACATAGATCCAGAGCAACATCATGCTACCTCAAACATATTTTTCCACTTAGAAAGAAAAAAAACTACCTAAAATCGCAACATTTATTTACGGTTAGAACCTTTTGCGGGTGGGAACGCAGCAAAAACACTCAGGCTATACGCAGCTTGCCAACACATCGGTCGGTAGGTTCTACTTTTAACAATGCAAAACCTTTAAGTGTAAATATGTAATGGCTTCCTTGTGAAATATTTGTTTTTATGTTCCAGGCTTAGCGCACGTGTTAGCGCCTTCCTGTGCCAAAGTTTAAGTAGACACTTCTGTAAAAAGTTACGTCGCATTGCACACCAACTGCTTTAATGTTAAGAGTGAAAAATCTTCAGTGATATCTCGATATAAAGTCTTACGACCTCGGCACATGTTGAATGGGGGTTTACCGTACGCCTATTCGAGTATACGTGATTATATCAGCGAGTAGGCGAAAATCAAAGCGGAAATTTGCTCAGAGTAGAATTTAAGTTCGCTTCTACCTTTCTAATCGTGACAGCAATGTAATTCTACTTAACTTCTCAATAAACTAAAGAATACGAAGAATATGTTCATGTTTCTGAATACTCTTTCTAGCAACGTACTGATCAGGAAGAATTCAATGTGCACCTTAACTCCGGCCGGTGGCGAGGCAGAAGCATGTTTCTTTAGGTGCACAATGGTACGAAGACAGCACCTAAATACGCTTTCCGATATTCCTAAACTTAATACGTGCAATTTCATTCTCACAATACTGCATTTATTAGCTGCACTTGTGTAGAAGTTTCAGTTATAGTTTCATTGGTTCAAAGGTGGAAGTGATTTTAATTACAGTCTAAATAACCTTTCATTTCGATTCTTTCAACTAACTGGCCCTTAGAGAAGTATTATTGTACAAGAAGATTATCTATCACAACGGATAACTTAAAGGTCAAAGGTGAGAGAAGAGCAGGAATTATCAGTGCATGTGACTGACCTGAAGCAATATCTGTGTTCCTGTGTAGTGAACTAAAGTGATAGTGTTGCTATTGATGGTATATTAACTGAACGTGCGGCGTTACGGAACAAAGGCAAGCTATGGTTACAATTATAGTGCAGCTAGAGGCCCCAGGGCTCAGCAGCTCTCAATAAAGTTCAGTAATCTCATAGCTTTGACGAATGTTTCAAGGGATATATGAGTTAACTGGAGGCTTTATAGCATCTGAAAGACTTATAGATGATCAGAAGAAATAAAGCTTTACACGTTTCCAGTGCTTCAAAAGCACAGGTGCCTGAAAATCCGAGAATTAGTGAAGTTGATTCGTGCTAAATTTGGTACAAACCCTTAAAAATGACTGGCACACACATTCCCTTCTCGTATAATCTATATTAATTTCATAAATAAAGAAAATTGATGTGTGTTTCTGTAAGTAGGACAATCTCAAGAAATATATTCAAACGATTTTGACAGATCTTTCACCACTGAAAAGTAAATATTCTTCCACAAGATTGCAAGACCTCTTAAAAACTAATTTTTAGGTCCTTTTGGCGATATTTTTACGTCTTTTTAAAGGTCTTTCTAGACAATTTATAGGTCCTCAACTTCCTAGCCCTCAACTCCCTAGCTTTACAAAAGTACGACATATTCACATAGCAGACGATGGTAGGCAGAAGAAGTATTACGTTTCCTTAAAAACGTTGTCAATGTCGCCATTTCATCAAAAATAAAGAAGTGGAGATTTCACAGAACCAAAATAAATAACTAAATTGAAAAAAATTAAAAAAGGGAAAGTATGCTCACCATATGTGTGCGAACAGCATAACAAAGACTGCTGTGCTGCAATCACATTACTTTCTCTACTGGCTCTTTTGAAAAGTATTCTTACGAAAGCTTACCTATTATTCTATCCACTTCTTAGTAACCGAGACAAACGTTCATTGCATAGTCCGCTAAAACAAAAACAAAATTTTTAAAAACCTTAACGCTAGTTATGGCTTTGAAATGCCACCTTCTTTGCATGACAAGTAAAGAAGGAATAGGACCTATTACTAGAAAAAAAATGTATTTGAAAATTCAAAAATAACCAAAAGTATTTCGGAAATAATTAATGCCACAAAATATGTATTTTTTACATAAAGTGGGTTAACGAGAGCTACATTTTTATGTAGTAAGATTCTTTTATCTTTTATGGAGCTACATAAAAGTTATTCAGAATGACGAGAAGTTTACAAGCACTTCCCTAAAAATTTAAGAAATAAATTCCAGTTTTCATGATTATTTTAATCAAATATTTGATAAAATAAGAAATAATGAAAAGGGTTCTATTAAACGTGTAGTTTGGAGTGGCGGATTTTCTTGACAATCTTGGTAGAATGCAACATTAACTTAACAAGTTTGACTTTTAACTGAATGCTCATTTTCGAGTTACCTATGCGTTTACAGACAGTCTCGCAAACAGATAGCTCTTATAAACAGTTTTTATTCAAAGAACCTCAAAATGTGTATTGTCGATGAAATCTGAGTACTGAATGTTTGGATGGAATATAATAGGTACTTCCCCTACCAACAATAGGAAGTGCTAAATAAATCAAAGTGAAAGAATCAAACGTGGCATTTAATGAAACCTAATTTTTCCACGAAATTGTTACCACACGAAACTACCTCTTGTAAATAGAAAACCACTTATTTTTAAAATAAATCTCAAAAATACTTCTAACTTCTTGATTACAACACCACATGTTCGACATAACGACAAGAGAAATAAAACGTGATTATTCCATATATTATACATGTGCTGCTCGGATGAAAATATGCAAATAACAATTTCCTGGAGAACAAAGGACACATAATGCTTCTTTCCTACAAGAGAATCTTCTGCTCATCCTCGGATTTGTTTAGGAGCACGTCTACTATACCTACTTAATTACAAGGCACAGATAAAGATAAGGAAAACGATTTGTCCAAGAAGTGTCAAACTTCTTTCTTTTTGCAAAAGTATTATTTTATATCGATAGATTTTATTTTTTTCTGTAATTTATCTATGCCCAGAGGGGAAGTATTCTATTATACCCAAAATTGGACGTGGTGCTTTCACCAGAATAAATGTTTTCTGATTCAAATTAAACATTGTTGGAAAAAAGTTCCATGAGAGGAAGAAGGGGAAACAGAGAGGAATAGAATTCAAAGACGAAAAGTCGGATAAGTACCAAACTTGGCACTTAAATTCAGTATGTTCCAAAAAAACAAAACAAAAAAAAAGTGACAAAGGTTATCTAGAAACTACCCACAGCCCAAAATATCCTTATGTTCTCCCATTCCCAAGGAACTATGCAGAGCATTTTACTGATAAACCATAATGCATTAAATAACTCACTATATGAGAAATATACGAAAGCTGTAGTAAAATCACACAATCTTCGTAAATTCTTTTCTTTCTACCATTTAGCATTTCTGCTGTTGTTAACTTTAGTTTGCCAGAACTTTTATCATGCATTTTTTGAACATACTTATTATGTGATATCGTGCAAGGACTGGAATCCAGAAGAAAACTACGTACATGAAGTCTACAGGGTCATAATTAAGTCACACGATAAAATGAACCACATGACAGTTGAAAACACATATATAAGGCTGGAAAAATAATGTGTTCAGGATACCAGCCTATGTAATAGCCAGAAATTGCATGTATTTATTTTTAAATTATTAAGAAGTAAACCTATTTTCGTAGGGCTGTTAATGACTTACTATAGCAACTTCCATATATATATATATATATATATATATATATATATATATATATATATAATTTTAATTGAAGTCCTCCAACTTGAGTCATAGGAATGAAATAGGCGAAACGATGCTCAAATGAAACAACGTTCCCTACTTAAACCTAGCTTTGTTGAGTTCTTTATTACTTCTAGTCAACGTATTATAATGCTTTCACTACTTCTACACCTGAGTCTTTTTCCTTGCATTATTTTTCCTCTCCTTGGAGATGTACAAAATTGCTTATTCCCAAAGAAACTAGCTTCCAATGGCATCCTGGTTTGAGTTCTAGTACTCAGTAGCCTTCTTCAAAGCTTTAGTTCAAAACATCTGGTTTTCTTTCATTCTTTACATAGAGTGCAAGTGGAACGTCCATGGATTTTTAACGTTCATATTTTGCACGTATTTTTCTAAATTTTGTAACTACCTTGACTAAGTGTGCATTTCTGTCCATGTCACACTTTCTAGATTTTGGTCACCCGTGCTAATCTTCTATAAATAAACATAACCTTTTTGTGTGTGTTCCATTTATTCTACGCCTTTAACTGCATTGGTCATATCGGTGGCTCTTATACTTTTGGAACATATCGCCTATTGGCGATGGTGTTAACTCATAAACGTTGACACGTACTTCAGATTTTAATCATTAGATCACGCATACATTTGCATCTCATTCATAATTCCAGACTCTAGGGAACATGGGGAATCATCTTGGTTGGAGAAAAATCCCTACCCCAGGCAGTAATCAAATCTAGGACCCCTCGCACAGCAGGCAGGTGCTCTACGACTGAGCTATGGGGCCACCCTATTTTTGTCTTTAAAAGTTCTGATGCAGCCGGCATATTATGTGCCCTTTAGTTTTAGAAGCACTTCACTAAATCACTTCTTTGATTTCTTCTTACTCTTAATTGGAAACTATAACAATTAAGTACATTTTCGCGATATACAAACAGCTTCGCAACGAACAACAACATATTTGACGAGCAGTAATGCAGTATGTCTAAGTTAGGTCTATCCATTTGTATCCGAAACACACTTTTACATGCATCACAAATGTATGCGCATTACCGCTGTGCATGTTTTATTGTAGGTACCTTCCCAAAAATTATCAGAACATATTTCTAGGTTCTGAAAAAAATGCAGTTAAATAAGGTAGTTGTTGCCTACCTGTACAGAAGAATCAATTGCCTCTGGTACTCACCTGAAAATAAGAAACAAAATATTTAAATTAACTTAGAATATTTCTAATGAATGTCCCTAACTCTATGTGCTGTGATAAAGAAATTATGAATCGGTTAAATAAATTAATACTTTTAAATATTTTGTACACTTGTGTTAAATGTTAAGGGGTTTTAGGTTTGGCAGTAGATTATGAGGATAGTTTAGCTCGGGTAAGACGACAAACACGGTAAATAGCGAGGTCTAGTTCTCAGGCAAATTCATGGAAGTGGTCCGGTCCGTTAGGCGACGACAGGGTGAAAGTATCCGAAGTTGCCAGAGTAGGTATGTC
This sequence comes from Mantis religiosa, assembly GCA_030765055.1. NCBI lineage: Eukaryota > Metazoa > Arthropoda > Insecta > Mantodea > Mantidae > Mantis > Mantis religiosa. The sequence continues at coordinate 94,765,098 of CM060949.1, read as the reverse complement.
AGGCTAACTTGGAATTCTTGGAATATGTGAGAGTATTTTTTTTAGAAATTTATAGAGACTTTAGGATGGTAAGCAGACAATTTCTGTAATGCAGAAATGATGTGGCAACATCGTATTAGCAGCTAGTAGTGGGGCACTCTGGACATAATCTTGAACACTTCTGCTCGGATAGCCGGTGGAACAAGACGTAGCGTCATTCTTGCCTCAGTATAGAACCACTGGTATAGGATTTATATACATTAACTCCGAATATTTATAGTTTCCACCGGTTGGTAACTTCCCAGGTAGAGTGATTATATGCAAGAGTAGAGCCAGACTGAAAAATTCAATGCCATAGCCGGGATTTGAACCACGGATCTTCTGGTCTCCGTCCAACCGCTCTAAACCATTGAGCTACTATGGCCAACGTGCCAACATGACATCAAATTCCCCAACTGACTCGTGTTTTTCCCGGTAACCCACTAGGAGTTCTCATAAACTCATGAGACAACTACCTTAATGGCGACTTACTATGCTGTAAGTACTTTAAGGCCCGGGCTTTATAGTTCGGACCACTATTAGGTACAATTAATGGAAATTAATTGTTCTTTCACACTAGCCGGTCCTTAAAGTACTTACAGCATAGTAAGTCGCCATTAAGGTAGTTGTCTCATGAGTTTATGAGAACTCCTAGTGGGTTACCGGGAAAAGCACGAGTCAGTTGGAGAATTTAATGTCATGTTGGCACGTTGTTCATAATAGCTCAATGGTTTAGGGCAGCTGGACGGAGACCAGAAGATCCGTGTTTCAAATGTCGGCTATGGCATTGAATTTATCAGTTTGGCTCTACTCTATCATAGTGTGTCCTACACACGGCTAGTTTGAAAGAACAATTAATTTCCAGAGTGAATATAGTTTATTAAAACGTTTCAAACTCAGATTCCCGTGTCATCCTTATTTTGATAACACACCCACACATAGGAGTACGCTGAGATAGGTATCTGCTCAAAATTGAGGCAAAGGCAGGCGGCTATGAATTGGAGCAACATCGCAAGACAAAGAAGCAGCTTCAGCTGGTTGAGTGTTATGAATTGAATGTCTTGATTTCACATGTTCATGAAAGTCACCTGCCAAAACTTAAAATGTTCCTTATCATGCAGTGAGTCTCCCCAAAATTACACTAATTGAAACTCTGTATGTAATGTCTGAAAATATATGTTTTTCACTCAGTTGCACAAACTTTAAAAAACTTTAGAATATACGGGTGAAAGCAAACCATAAAACGATGCATTACAATGTGACATTTATTTATATCACATTTCTGTAGTCAATCATGGTTGAAAATCGCTAACGTATTTTTGGAGAAATGAGAAAAATCTTCATGTAAAGAATACTCTTTAGTGACGGAATTTTTTGAAATTAATTCTTTCATTCCTTGGAAGATTATGGAACCTAATCACCAAGTGTGGTGTTTAATGGCAATTTTGTTTTTCGCCTTTGCACACATGCAAGGAACTTTTTCTCTAAATAATGCTTTCGGTTTTGGAGGAGTCTCTATTTCACATTCTTTGCAGTTCATAGAAATTTCCAATAACTAGTTTGAAAAATGCACCATTAAAAGTTAAACCTTAGATTTCTCTTTTTCCCTTCCTATTGACATGCAAAGAACATGCGATATAAATGTCAGTGCAGTGCGACCTCCTGAATATTCCGTTAAACCTCAAAGAAAATCCGTACTGAAACCATTCCATCAGTATTAGTGGGTAGTGAATAGAAAATCCATGTTATTGTGAATAGCTTTCAGAAGAGATAGGAAAATAAATGACAGCATGAAGACAGCATTCGATTGTAAAACATTAAGAGTTTTTCATTTCAGCGTTTCAATTATAGTAGTAAGAATGAAGGCAGGTGTGAAATGAAAGTTAATTGTTTTATCGGAATAATTGCATTATGCGAAAACTGTGCAGACCCAAACTGCTCTACTTCGTTATTCCTCAGCAGCCATTAAATAGTTTCAAGTTTCGCTTTGAAATTAAAGCCCGAAGTGCTTTGACTATTTCACCTGGTGCCTGGAGCATCAATACACGTTGTGCTCACTCTAAATGAATGTTTCATTCGTTTCGCTTTTATTTCTTCCATAAGGCCCTGGATATATCGGAATAAAACGAGAGCTTCATCCATATCGACAGCGTCAGTGCTGCCATCATAATATTTTTGTTATTTTCTGCGTTCATTGTTGTAGAAAAATAAAGAAAGCATCTGTTTTTTTTTAAATTCAAGTAAACGTAACTGTATAGTAAATATATTGAAGTTTTGGAAATACAAAGCACAGTAACAGTAATTTGAAACATGTACTCAAGAAGCCATTAGCAAGGGTCCTGAAGTTCCAAGTCTTAGGTCGGTGTATCTTTTCCTTAACAAAACATCTGTATTCCAATCTTATGAAATCTTTCTGCTCACTCGGCTACAAATTATTTTTACAAAAGCCATTTCTTATGATCTCCTGGTGGATTGGGAAAACCTTTTATTACTTACATATCTACACATTTTGTTGCAGATTTTATCAACATTGTAAACATATGGTATTTTAATGAAAATCGTTAGAGCTAAGTCTGAGGGGAAAAAAAATCATATAAGTACTTCCATTAAAGGGGTAAGTTGGAAAGTGGATTTATTTTCTTGAAAATTTTCGTGTCGTATTCTTCGCATGTGCTCACACCCACTTTTTGTTTTGACACACACACACACACACGCGCGCGCGCGCGCACGCACGTACATCTGGAAGCTGGCCAAATGATAGTTTTATCAAGTCTTGATATCAAGAGAGCCTATGATGAAGCATAGTGACCAGATAACCTATACAACTTGAGGGGCCATTAACTGTATCACTCTATCACTTTTCAAAAGGCTATTTCATTAACAGGTTGCAGAATTGACAGTTAAGAACACAAATATTTAGAAACACGTAAGTAAGGTGTTTCCTCAAGGTTCTTGCTGTGGACCAGGATTCCGGAATTTGCAATACAACTCGCACTTCAAAATAAGAATATTCAAAGATAGTATACTTTGCAGGTAATCTATTAATAATAATAATTTATTATTAATAACTACTGATAAAACAACGCAGATCTCCAAAAGACTGAAGTTTAGGCAAAGAATAACCGACAGAAGTAGAACACTATGCTAATAACACGGAAATGTAAAACTTGAAGGGATAGCTATATTTTTTAACAATAGACAGAACATGCAGATGAAGTCAAATACTTCGGTATAATTACTGACAGGCCTTTCACCTTTGACGACCAAATTCAATATATGAAAGGAAATAACTACGAAAATAGTAAGCATTTATTTAAATATGCAAAACTATACTGGGGATTGAAATACCACACGTCAAAAACACACACACACACACACACACACACATATATATATATATATATATATATATATATATATATATATATACTGTGTGTGCGTGCGTGTGCGTGCAAAACTAGAAAAGGGGTACACTTTGAAGTAGCAATAATTATAAGAATCAGTGAAATATAAATTGCAGTGTAAGCTGGAACATTCAAGCCGAGCAGTTTGTAGTTTTGAAAGCATTACAAAATCTCGAAAATTTCATAAGATACTAACAAAAGTGCAGTAATATACACATAAGTTACAATGCAATCATTACATCCCTACAATAAAATCGTAACCAAAAAGTCTGATTATTTTCAATTTTGCATTAATAATTCATACCGACATTCATGGTGGGCTAACCTGAAGGGGAAAAATCACTTAAAACAGTATGTATCTGTGTGTTTATGTGTAGGTGTAAGGTGTGCTTTTGTTATGAAACTTAGCGTTTAAAATACCAATTAGAAAAAGGGCAATATGACATCTCAATAAACTGCGTCAATGTGGAGTTCTAATGGTAGCAACATCAAAATATCGAAATGTATTATTAATTTCTTTCAGTGTTACAGAATAAAGCTAATTAGCAAATTAATGTTTCTGATATTATTTAATCAATATAAACTTAGACAAAATGAGTATTTTCTAGGGGCCCCGGGTTCGATTCCCAGTGGTGGGGGTGGGGATTTTTCTCCGATCAAGATAATTCCTTATCTTCCCCAGAGTCTGGAAGTATGAATGAGAGTGCGAATGTGTGAGTGATATAATGATTAAAACCTAACGAATAGGAGTTAAGACCTTCAATATGTTTCAAAGGAGAACGTCCACCGATATGACCATTGTAGTTAAAGGTGGGATATAAATGAAACAAAACAAAAATAGTATTTAGGAAACCAAATCATTTATTGCCGCGTTTGTGGAACTTAATAAATGACATGTTTGTTGCACAAAGACATAAACATAATGTAAGATAGGATGAAATGGAACGTGGGGGGAAAAGCGAAAGTAAGAAACAGCTGAAAATTAAGAAGGGAAGGGGAGAGATGGACAGAGAACAGACAAAAGAAGGGATTACGTGACAGAAGAGAAGTGAGAATGGGAGTGCAGGTTCACAGTAACACCTTAATTTGTTATCATTTTCAGGTTAAAGTTTTCTTTAAAGTTTTAATTGAGGGAAGAGATGTAGCTTTATTAAAAAGTGATTAATAATTTATTACATTGAATATGACATTTCAATAACACTAGTGCCAGTTGTGAAGGCGTAGAAATGAAAACATCGGGATCTATGCAATCGCATTAACATAAATCCTGACTTTACATTTGCAATTTTTATCATTACTCCGGCTTCTTTGTCATGAATAAAGTTCAGTAGTAACGTTTCTGCAGTAGCGTGTCTGTCACGTTCAAGAGGTCCAGAGTCAGGATAAGTTATCTGGATAAGGTTTTTTCTGCCGTTTTCCCTTATCCTGAAAGATGAATGTCGGCTCTACAGACCTTGGGCTCATTTGAGCATCATTTCACCCATTCCTTTAATGGTCCGATATTGCTTAACGTTGAAGGAGTACTTAGAGAGAGAGAGAGAGAGAGAGAGAGAGAGAGAGAGAGAGAGAGAGAGAGAGAGAGAGAGAGAGAGAGAGAGAGAGAGAGAGAGAGAGAGAGCGATAGAGAGACAGAGAGAGATAAGACGTGGAAAATACAGTTGCTGATACTATGCAAAACTACTATACATTTTTAATTTTTAATTATGTAAAGACATTTTCAGGCTGGAAAATTATATTCTAGCGTTTTGCATACATAAGTATCTGCGGTAAACGGTTGATATTCAGCCTGAAATGCAAATCAAGAAGAAAGATAATTTTAGCAAGGAAAATGTATTCATTACACTAAACAAAAACAAATATATATTAATTTAGGAGCATGTGACCAAGCTTTTCAAGCCATTTTTTTTACATGGAAGATGAATCATTAAATGTCACGAAAAAGTGTACTTTGTTACAGCTGCGCATGCGTGGAAGGAAATGGCAACATACGGTATTGGCGAAACCTGTAAAGATATCCACTTCTACTTTCTGTAACACAGAACATAGTAGCACTAGCTATAGTATTCCAGGCAAAAATTAGATACAGAAATATCAGTGGTAACACGTTTTGAAATACTAGTTTTAGAAAAAAAAGTCTCTGTCTGTCTGTCTGGGTGTGTGTGTGTGTGTGTGTGTGTGTGTGTGTGTGTGTGTGTGTGTGTGTGTGTGTGTGTGTGTGTGTGCGCGCGCGCGCGCGTGCGTGCGTGCCAAGTATAGCAAATCTGTTATGGAAGCTCTCCATCTTCCAAGGATGCGACACAAGATTTCCAAGAAAAATCCCTTCCCATCCCTGACAACCCTTTAAATTGAATATAAGAGATATATGGTTTGAGATACTTTTGTAACAAATAAGACGTGGATCTAGAATTTGCTAATAATATCCTCCTTAAGTTTTCTTCATTCTTCATATATTTTGCAAAACCGCAAAATAGAAGAGATAGACAAAATCTTACTATGCTAACAATGTAGATAACGTAAAAATACAGAATTTATTATTATTATTATTATTATTATTATTATTATTATTATTATTATTATTATTATTATTATTATTATTATTATTATTATTATTATTATTATTATTATTATTATTATTATTATTATTATTATTATTATTATTATTATTATTATTATTATTATTATTATTATTATTATTATTATTATTATTATTATTATTATTATTATTATTATTATTATTATTATTATTATTATTATTATTATTATTATTATTATTATTATTATTATTATTATTATTATTATTATTATTATTATTATTATTATTATTATTATTATTATTATTATTATTATTATTATTATTATTATTATTATTATTATTATTATTATTATTATTATTATTATTATTATTATTATTATTATCGTTTTGTGGAATAAACCATTTCGAAGTAGGTATTCCTTGCTTGTTTCAATTTTCCAACACTCGCACTTATCGATTACTAGACCATTCAATAGGTGATCCCAAGGCCTAGGGTTCAAACATGGTCCAAACCGGTGGCTTTTAGGCCCGGGTACGATTCCCGTGGCCGACCTACCTGACTCATGTTTTGGGGGGACTTTTCCCGGGTCACAAGGCGAATGCTGGATAGGTTAATTACATCCCCCGGATTTCCTATCTCTCCATTACATCTCCATTATCATTTCACATCATCTCTCATCTATTGGTCTCTTTCAATACAAGTGTCGGTGGGTGTCTAGGCGGTGTATGGCGGGATGATATGCTCCGAGGTAAAACTACTTCCTCCACGAGTAGGTCGGTTGCCGGTCCCCGCACCTGCTGCTGGGACCATTTCGGGACCGCTTGCCAGGGACCATTACTGCTCCAGACCGCCAGCCAGGGACTTTTAGGGCTCGGGTGCTGGGATCGTTGCCGTCCCGCAGTAGGAGAGCGTGTTCGTTGTCCTGGCCTACCGGGGGAAGTCTAAATAAATTGTAGGCATCCTGCCCTCTGAATTGTCGTCGCTCCTTGGAACGGCCGCCCTCTGTATCCTCTCGCCTCATGCTTCCTCCCGGGGGTGCCCCACTTGGGGGCATAGACACAATAGACCAAAATTGGTCTACGTGTCGAATCCCCTCCGTAGTAAATTCTAATCCTAATCCTAACCGGTGGTTTTTAAGAGTGCTTAAAAATGACAGCACCATCCACGATAATTCATTACACTTGACTACGACGTATCCAAAGATGATTGATGGGTAAACGTGAGAGGGCCGATTCCATAGGGCTTCTGCATGGAGGCTGCAAACTTAGGCTGCTGTGGGAGAGATGTTTGCTGCCCTTTAATTAATAATGCGTCATCAGGGATGGTGTGGTGGGAGACGGAGTTCCTACTTGTGGGAGGAAGTAATTAAAGTTTTTCGTAAGGTCGAGTACGGTTGCTACTGGTGAGGTGACCGCTTTTGAGATACAACTCATTCCTGGGCTGGTATTTGTTGACGAGCTGGTGTCATTAACAGGTGCAGGTATCCTCTTGGCACTGCGAACTGAGGCTCACCAGCGTTGGTGAACAGTTTCTGCGTAGCTCGTATGTTTTATAGGTTGATGGGGTGGAAGTCAAAGGTAGAGTACTCCTATGAATGCTTCCCTGGGAAGGTCCACATTATGCGGTTCTTGGACCCTGGCACTGTGACGGGCATTTACCCATTCTAATTGTAAAGGAGTTCTAGCCACGTGTCTGCCGAACTAGGTACTTACATATCACACAGAAATGACAGTTGTAGCAACGGGAAGACCCTTCTGATATGGTAAGTTCGTTGGTAATTGGCACATTTATGACCCATTTGTCCACAAAATGCACAAACTAGCTGCAATAGGCACCACTGTGAGTAAAGAACTGGTAACTGACTGATGTGGTCTTGGTGGCGGCTTGTAACATTCAATATGGCATGGAACTAAGCAAATTTTCAGTCTTATGTAGAGCTGTATAACCTGAAATCTGGCAGGGTTAGGGTTTTGGGCCTCTTGTTCTTTGTTGCGCTACATGATCCACTGTGTGGCCTCTGTTAAAAAGGAATTCACTGACATCATCCGTGACAAATATCGGAAAGTCCTTGATGGGTACATATTCTTTCTCAGAAAGAAGCGTGGAGATTCCTACAATGTTATTCTGCTCCAGGTGTGTGTCCACGGAAGACGGCAGAAGACAATTCCCCGCCAGTTTTTGAGGGTGTAGTTCACTTTAGGTCAGTCAGAATCTGTGGCTAAAACTTTCCTGTCATTTGCTGGGTTATGCATGATGTTGTAAATGGGATGACTTGCCCAAGGAGAGGGGCTGGAGATTGTTTGGAATAGGAAATGGGGAGCGATTGCAATCGAAAACTCAGGCTCAGCCTGATCCACTGTCGGAGAGCATTTCCTCCTTTTCTGGCTGGTAGGAGCAGGTAGGATCTATAGTCCGTTCCAAATCAGTGTTCCGTCAGTCCAGATCTCTCGGCGTCAAAAGGATGGTCTTTGATCCTTGTGTTTCTGGTCCTGCCGGTCTATCCTATATATAGCGACCCACATTCAAGGATATGCGATAATCCCCTACTACACTGAGGTATTGCTGCTCTTTCACCGGTCTCAATAAGCTCTTCTCCGGAAGCGGTTTGTAGATGATCCTGGTGTTGTGTTTGCCCAGTGATATGCTGATTCATTCGATAAGTTACCAATGAATGGGGTACAGGATGTAGCGGCAGACTTGACTGGTGGTTCATCATTGTCATCAGCAATAGGCAATTTCTACATGGAACACCTTGAGCAGGAAAACCCATCCCGTCATTCAAAGCGCCTGATTTCTTTAGATATATGCACGACATATTCTGGCCACATAGAGTAGACACGTTGCGAACTTTCTGCCATACTTCCAAACAGCCTGTATCCCAGATGCTGTTCGCTGTGGAAGTGGAGAAGGACGAACATTCTAGACATTTTAATTACCAAAAATAGTAATACCCACCTGGCCGTACAGTTTACCGAAAACTTACACATATTCAGTTATACTTGAACCGACCCAGCTTCCACCACAAATTACAACGGACTGGTGTAGATAACACTAAGGTTCAAAGCAGTCTCTACTACGATGCAAGCCACCTAGCCCAAGAACAATAACATCTGAAAGACACCTTTCCCAAAACGGTTACTCTTGATATATCATAGCTGAACTCATAAGAGCCAAAAACACAGAAGCGGTCCCAGCGCTCGCACAACAGCAGTTGAAGGGATCGGAACCCCTACCCTACATGGTTAAAGTCGGGAGATAGCACCAAGGAGGAGCAATCTGGCTGTGACACCATCGCTTCTGGCGGCCATATAATGCCCGGCATGCCTCTTTTCCCTTATTTTGAAATATGAATGTCGGGTTACTCTAAGCTACGAACCCTGAACTCATTTGAGCATCATTTCACCCATTTCATTCATCGTCCGATATAACTTACGTTGGAGAATTTTAATCAATTAAAAAAAAATCCTGAAGATGGGGGAGATGCACGTTTCCAAACTGTTGACATTTCAACAATTGCCTGGTTGAAATCTCCAGATTCAGTATAAAAGAAACAAAAATATACCAATCCCTTTCAATAACAAAGCCCACGATATGACGTCAGAGCTTTAAGCAAGTGTAAAAATGAAATAAACAAATAAAAATAATGTTAATAATAGCAGCAAAAATTATGACATGTCAACAAACTTGTGATATTCTACGTAGTTGTCGTTTCTGCCAGGTTCAGTTTTATGAGAAATATCCTGAACGGATAAGGTCGAGACACTGAAAAACTCCCGAATGAGACTGTGCCAACACTGAGACAACTACTACTTGCAAGTGAAGAGTTCCGCGTTAGTGGACTAAGTTTAATATCTCCCAAATATATATTCAGTCATTATGGGAATATTTGCTCGTTTTGTGCCCCAGCTCTCCATTTCTGCCTGAGCAAGGAAGCAAAGAGCATTCGACTCCGTTAGAGATAATCGATATCAACCTACCTGATGTTCGTGCCAACAGGTTATGCTTTATGTGCAGTAAAAACGGTTGGTGGATGATTTAGATGAAGCACCATCAACTAGGCAGAAGTACAGTATTCACAGCCGTGCTGCAATGTTGTGCGGATAAACTGTTAATATACTATACAATTCCGGCAGTGTTGTACATAGCAGAGGTTTGCCTAGTATGATGAACGTCAGTCACATTGATAAGTCGCTTGATATTCAAGGAAAATGTTGTGAAACAGCGTCGGAACATTTGACTTTCTTAACCAAGCACGGCTGAAAATGCCGCCTAGACCATACATTGTAAATTGGCTCAGTAAAAATCATCGAGCGTAATGTTTGAGTAACTTGTTATTTACTTACAAAAGGTGAAAATGTAAAGCTTTGTACCCTGTTGTACTCCGTAGTTATGAAATAACATAAAAGGTATACAGTTTCCACATAATAGAGAATCTCTTAACATATACTTGCAGATTACAGAACATTCAAGTTAACCTCTTCGGGAAAGTCATGTAGTCTGCGACCAAAGAGAAAAAATCTTCATTTGTTAGATAAAACATACTGGTTCACTGATTCGAAAGTTTGTGATTAGCAGCCTTTGTACGAACATATAGGACATCGGTTCAATAATGCTGGTGTTAGTAATAATGACCCCATCTTTTTCACCCACAAGTTACTTATTTCTCAACATTATCCCATTTTAAGGATGTGTACATCTCCCATCATTCCTGCCATTACTCGCAAAATAGAAATCGTGAATTTCTCTCAATTTCTCCATGTTCAGAAGAAGAAATTGCAGGGAGCCAGATCGGGCGAATATCGGGATGCGGCAGCAGTTCATAAGGAAATTCATGCAGTTTAGCGGAGAATGTACTGGTGCTTTATCGTAATGAAACAGAACTTACTTCTGTGCTAAATGGGACCAGTTTTCCTTCTAATTCTTGCCAAATCGGGCAAATATCTCACTATAGTATTCTCCAAGGATTTACCCTTCGTATCCCAAAAAATTCGCCACCACTTTTTCGGCAAATGGGACGGACTTTGCCCACTGTTTCATTGTTGCTTCTTTTCCGAAGTATGATGATTAATCTGTTTCACATAGACCATGGAAATTCGACGTAAAAATTCTCTCGGATTTAACTTGAATACTCGAAACACAGATTCTAAACTGATAGATTGCAACTTTATAAACAGATCGAATCTGTTATTTTGCTCGATCTTAATTGCTTAACTGAGGTGACCAACCTCAGCCATTTCTTGGAAAGGAATATTTGTAATACTTATGAATTCTTTATAATCTTTTAATAATTTACGAAATTAAACCACGTGTCTTATAGCTCCATGTCCATCAGAACGAATTGAGCTTTCCAAAAGTGAAATAATTAGCAAAATCGCATGAGTGATTTTCGAGACTACCCTACATAGGCAACTCCACACCTACAGAGTTTCTCACTTTATAATATGAATATTGTCACGAATCCATTATTACGACTGGCGGCGTACGCGCCCAAAGGGTTTGGCGCGGAACGATAACAGACAGATAGCGCAGTGTGGAGATAAAGAGCCTGCAAAAACAGATAAATACAGCCCGGAGATAAAAGACTTGCCGATACAGATAAAGTCAGACGACTGGAACGTTCGTGTTTTGTCTAATTACGTCTTACAGAACATTCGATTTCTTTTTTGTTATAGAACAGTCTCGAATTATCAATGCAGGTATATATAAGAGATCGCGACACGCCAGCGAAGTATTTGCAAACAGAGTCGTAACGAGAGTTGTAATTAGAACTGGTGTGTTTTGAAAGTGAGTCAACGACCATGGAAGATTGTAATTGTGTATGTGACGTAATTCTGCTGGTGTACAAAGTGTACTTCTACGCAAATAAAGAACGTTTTTGAATTTCTGCAACTTGGACTTTTAATTCTACGAAACCACAAAGTCACAATATAGATGATAGCGTTTTTCTTTAAGGCAAAATGCAGAATAGATTATATTATTATTATTATTATTATTATTATTATTATTATTATTATTATTATTATTATTATTATTATTATTATTATTATTATTATTATTATTATTATTATTATTATTATTATTATTATTATTATTATTATTATTATTATTATTATTATTATTATTATTATTATTATTATTATTATTATTATTATTATTATTATTATTATTATTATTATTATTATTATTATTATTATTATTATTATTATTATTATTATTATTATTATTATTATTTGTACGATTTTAAACATAAATCATATTTACTGCTAACTTGTAATGAGTAAAATTGCTATAAAATCAAATATTAGTACATTATTCTTAAAATGTTGCTTTACCAACGATTTAATATATAAAAAAACTTTAAGAATATCCTTTTTGAAAGCCAAACAGGTATTTCGATTAGTTTTGACATTCAAAAAACTCCCACAAAGAAAACAAAATAGGAAAATATTCCAGGAGTAAGTGATGTGTGTGTGTGTGTGTGTGTGTGTGTGTGTGTGTGTGTGTGTGTGTGTGTGTGTGTGTGTGTGTGTGTGTGTGTGTGTGTGTGTGTGTGTGTGTGTGTGTGTGTAAGAACAAGAGAAAGATACAGAGAAAGGGAGAGAGAGAGGAGAGAAAGATAGAAACAGAGAGACAGGCAGAGAAAGAGAGTAGTTTTCTCCCTATTGTTCATCTCAACGAAAAGGGATGTATAGTTATTTTTCCCCCAAATCATGACACCTCTGCCCCACACGTCTGCCAAGGGCAGCGTTACTTTGAGGTTTGGGTTTACAAGGTGTTTCTTCAGGAAATAAAGGAACCACACGACCTCCTGCGCTGCACCTCCCAGGTGCCACTACTGCGGCGCACCGTGCCTTACATCGCAGTGCACCAGACACGACCTCCGCTTTCGACGCCGGTACTGCGCCACGTGCGATGGCTTTGGCCACTTCATGGGCCAGGCGCAGTGCCCTCTTTACCCGCGTAGACCACGCAGTCCCACGGTAACATCATCTCAGACAGCACAGCAGTCCACAACCGTAGCACCAGTCGCCGCCGCCCTCACTGAGGACCCGAGGGCCACTCTACAGAACCTCCAACATGAGGTGCAGAGCATCAGCATGCGCCTAGCCACGCTGGAAGCCAAGATCACCTCAACCGCCTCCGCAGAGAGCATTCAAGACCTACACGGTGAAGTCCTCACCATAACACCACGCATCACAACGCTCGATGACTCCATCAAGACCACGGCTGCCAAGAATCACCGCGCCATCCAGGACCAACTTGCATCAATAGTACTGTGCATCACAGCGCTTGACGACAGTCAAAACCACGACCGCTGAATCATACCGCACCATACATGACCAACTGACATCCATATCAACAGGAACCCACAATATCGCGCATCGCCTCGACAAGCACCTGGAGCTCACAGCCGCCTTCGACAACAAGCTGTATCGCGTAGAGGCATACCACAAGTTAATCGACGGATCACTCGACAACATCTACGCAGAACTACAATTCCTTCTAGGGGAGTTAAGTATGCTCCACGACGAACGCCAGCGAACCGGTACTGGAATGCCCTCCACGAAAATATCAATAAATAGAATACCGCAAAATGTCCTCTTCTACCACTTACCACGACTCCTCCACGCCACGTTCAGGGCCCCCAGCCATGCTCGTTGCGCGGACATGTTGACATGCACGACTCCATTATTGCCCGTAGTATGACATTCGCCCTAAATAACGAGGGTGCACTTAAGCGGGACCTCCCAAGGCTAAGATAAAGCCAGCCAATCTCCCTTACCACTTTTCTCACCGACTTCCCTTTGTTGTTAGTAAAAAAAAAAAAAAAAAAAAAAAAAAAAAAATAGGAACCAGAAGACTGTCTACATTGCCCCTCGCCCTGTTTATGAGGATCGCCTTTTGTTGGCTAATGGCGACAAAGCAGAGCGGTTCCTTTTGAAACTTTGTCATGTTTTGGCAAAATGTATACCACACTTGCATATTACGCAGAGAAAAGCTTATTTTACGAAAATATAGATCCTGATAAGGTAAAATAGGTCAAGATATTTGTTCCTATTTATTCACTTTCACTTTCTAATACTTTATACAATATTTTTTAACTGCTAGGTCGCCAGGTTTTCGTGTTGTCACAGAAAGTGTATGGAATTTCAAAGCCAACATATAGCAAACCAGTTTTCAAAAAGATATCATAGTAGCCTCCTGGGATAAATCTTCGTGCTGTATGTTTAAAAGATGCCAAGTATATACACCAAGTTAATAATTAACTGACATAATAGTGTAAAGTAATGATGTGAACACACTGAACACTTTTCAGGACCTCTCCTAAACCGTATATTTCTGTTGTATTTTTAGTATAATGCAAGAGATACTTTCTCCACCTACTGTAAGTAGGCGATAGAGAAAGTAAAAAGTATACTGCAAACATTTCGCTCCAAATAAATAGGGCCGCAGCTAAGGGTAATCGTCTTTAGAAAGCACTACTATGAGCTGCAAGAGATAAATTTTGACGCTAATTCCTTTCACATTGCTTAGAGTTTGAAATATATCACCTACTATAGTCTATAGTTATTAATCACGCATCCAACCTGATTTTTATGTGTTAGACTAACATGCTCTTTTCTAATTTTATGCGAAGTCTTCTTACAAACGCTTATTTTTCAATCCACTTTGCCTTCCAGTTAAACGTTATTGCATATTGCTTAGTTACATAGTTTGAAATATGTACAACGAATAAGAGAATACAGTAGACATAAGTGATAGGCAAATCTTTAAAGACTTGGCGGTCTCTATGTGGTTGGTTTGAAATTAAAAAATCCATCCAACCTGCGTGCTCAGGACATATCACAATGAATGACAACTTCCCATTTGAAAAAAAAAAAGCGTATATATTGGAAAAGCGTAATAAATAACAAGGAGGATCTTGAAAATGGTTTAGTTAAGAATGTATTTTGGCAAAACTGTGTTTAAATAAGATCTGAATTTTTTGTATAAAAAGATTTGTCTATATCTAATGGTTTACAATTATGCAGATGTCATGTGAGGCCAACAAAGTTTAATACACACATTTTATTGTCATAAAATATCGCAAACAAATATTATTTTAAATAAAATCATTCTCTCCAACAACACTTTTGCTCCTTAATTTTAGGCAGTAAAGGAAGTAAAAATGTGGCCAATAATTAAAACCGGTACTTCGCTAATTCCAGTGTGGATACTTTCTCTGCTGCTGTTACCGTCTTTCTTGAGAAACCTGATAGCTTATTGCGGAGGCAATATGACACAGCAGCAGATGTGTGCACCGGAGTCAGGTTTGCCAGATGGGTTTTTTCCACCATTACCAATTTAGCAACAAAAATGCCTAATATCGCAAAAAGAAAAGCTTAGTATGGCTTGTTCACGCAACTACCATTTCTTAAAGAGAGATGGAGGTTTAGATACCTTTTAAAATGTTCATTTTTACGGTCAGGCTATGCTTTTAAGGACAAACATATTTTTAAAATAAGACCTGAAGCTTTCCTGGCGACGAATATGCTCAAGTAGTTCTCGGGAAGCAAGCCAGGTGGAAAGACGATTAGAAATCAACGTTTCGGGAGTGTGCATCTCTTCCATCATCACGATATTATTAAATGTTAATAACACAAATAAATCACTGGATATAACGCAGGTACAAAGACAAAACACTATCGAAATTCGCATTTCTGAACAAAAGACTGTTTTTAGTAAGTTAAATGCCAGGTCAGGAGATTGAATGATAGAAAATTAATTAGGTCAAAGAAACGTAACTACTTAACTTGACTATCAAGCTGTATTGATCCGTGCTTCTTAAGTCGACGGATTTCCATTTTAAGGCCGATTTCCAAGAGGAGCTGAACTGAAATCCAGCATCACGATTGCACCACATTTATGGTAAACGCTATCATATAACAAAAAATTACTACTTTGCAATCACTAAAATATCCACGCAGATGAGCACAAAAATTTAAAACATGTTAACGATTTGCTTCCCAAGTAATCTCTCATCAATGTGAGAAATGTCGCTTACAGCTTGTCACCATTAAGCACTCGTTAGACCGCAGAGACCCGCACTGAACCTCCGGGATCCTGTGGTTTCAGGATTCAACCCTAGATTAGACTAGAGTGGTGAGTGTATGTCTGTGCTTTTTTCCCTTCCCCTACGTATCACATTCCCAAACCTCAAGTACTGCGTACTACATTGTAACTCGTATGCTTAGCGAAGCGACTTCAGGTGCCGAGCTACAAATCCATCCATCAATCCGTCCGTCCGTCTGTCTGTCCATCCATCCATCCATCCATCCATCCTCCTGAAGTACCGGCGTGCACGACCTCCGAGACCTTACTTCGGGGAAGTACCAATTGTTGTCTCCCATCGGGCGATTCCCATACCCGGAACAACACGCCCTTTCTGATATTCAGTGAGTCCCATTGGGCCCAGTACGACTTGTAGGTGGCCTTCCTCGGTGCGATATCCTCACAGGTTGGACTTGTCCCTGCCTCCGCTTTCCTCAAGAGTGGTCCCAGTCTGCGTCCGCCAGCTGCTCCCTCCTCAGGCCAGCACTATCCCAGCCATCCGCAGGTACTGCCGTGACTACTCGGACTGCTGCGGCACGCTCCTCTTCCACTCTTGTGCATTAGCCGCACTCCTCTGGGCAGGGTCTTCGACACATGGCGTCTGCGTTACCGTGGCTCTTCCCTCTACGATGTTCAGAGGTGAAGTCGTACTCCTGCAGCCTCTGATCCCAACGTGCTGTCTGGCCTTCCAGGTTTCTAAAGCTCAGTAGCCAAGTCAGGGCAGAATGGTCAGTCCTCAGGTGGAATGGCTGACCGTACAGGTACTTGTGGAATTGCTCCAAGGCCTTTACTGCCGCCAGTAACTGTCACCGGGTGACACAGTAGTTCTTCTCTCCTTGGCTGAAGACGCACTGGTATTGTCTCAGCAGTTGTCGAACCTTCTCGAGTTGTTCTGCGGTCAGGTGATTGGCCGCCCTCTCCAGTAAGCCTTCCAGCCGGGATCCCAGGTGTTGCGTTGCCACCGGCTCCTGTGTCTTGTCGATTGCTGTCACGATGACCACAGGCTCGCTCGTCCCCATCTCCGTTCCGGCCTGGACGTCGTGATCGATGTCAGCTCGGATAAGCAGCCTCACTGGCACCTCTCGGCACGGCAAGTCTTCTTCATTCGCTGTCCTTCCAGTCGCGCCGTCACCAACACCTCCTTTTCCGCGGGGAACCGACGTCTTGCTTCAAGATGAGCCTGCAGATTTCAAGGCGTTCTTCGGGTTACCGGAGTATGACCTCTTCTCCATTGAGCCTAAGGACTTCCTGCCGTCGTCGACCGTCGCCTCGTGGCTCCTGAGGGCATCCATTCCCAGTATCACCTCCTCAGCCACCTCCGCAACGAACATCCACTGACGCACGGCACTCCGTCCCAAGGTCAACTGCAGCAGAGCCTCCCTCTCCATAGGCAAGGTGTCACCCGATGCCGTCATTAGCTGGTATGATCGGCTTGGTTTCCTCGACGGCAAACCCTTGGCCACGTCAGGTCTGATGATGGTCACGGCTGCCCCGGTGTCTACGAGTACGCGGCACGGCTTCCCTCTGAACCAATCGTCCGCGATGAGGCTGTCATCTATACGTCGGCTGTCATCCATACTCGTTCCTCCGGCTGCTCTTCCTGGTATCGGTCATCTTCGCGGTCATCACCGCGTTGCTATTTGCAGCTTCCGTCTTCGTTTTTAATTCGGTCTTCATTTCTTCCATCTTCTCGATGATATTGTTGTCGTCCCGCTTCCTGACACCAATTGTGGCTTTGTGGGTTCGTAGAATTAAAAGCCGAGTTGCAGAAATTGAAAATCTCCTTTATTTTCGTAGAAATACTCTAATAGATTACAGCAGTACAGCAGCATTACGTTACATACACCATCAGTCTACTAAGGTCGATCACAATAACAAACAGTGACAGCAGATTACATCCTTAGCTCTCGTTACAACAACACAGCTGGCTGTCTCTCATATCACAACACTGTTTCACCTCCTGCAACTCTCTCTTGGCCAATCGTCGCCACTTTAAATACTTCACAGATAATTTCTAGATGATTCGCAAATAAACCAGAACGCGGACAATCTATCGGTCCAGAAGTAACTAGAAATTTCCTTTTATCTCAGTTTGTTTGTTTCGGCAGAACCTTATCTGCCTGTTATCTTTGTCCGCGGGCTCTTGGTTTTCACACTGGTATATCAGTTTCTTTTGTGTAAACAAGCCACGTGATCGTAGATACGGGTTCGCGACAATATATGTGTGTGTATGTGTGTGTGTATGTGTGTGTGCGTAACGTGATTGAATATTGTGATGAGGAGGAAGAAGAGGGAATCAAAATCCTTTTGTGATTCCTCAATAGATATTGTGATGAACTGTCTGGGATTGCACCTATAGCAGTTTAATCCCCCCAAGTACCTTGAATCAAAGTTATTAGAACTATTATTTACGTTTCATTTCCGTAGCATGTTTTGTATTCAGTAACTATATAGGGGGGGGGGGAGATTTCTTTTATATAACATGATGTTAACCAAAACTATGAATGTTTTTATGGGGGTGGTTCAGCAAGTAATGCAACATATTTTTTCTGTAACAGCGGTTGTTTTATTCAGCATTTAAATACTCCATGTTACTCCCCAAACCTTTAGCTACACAATATTATTTTTCAATGTAATCTCCGTTTAATGCTACGGCTTAACGCCACCTTGCAATGAGGGCCTGTATGCCTATACGGTACCATTCCACTGGTCGATGTCGGAGCCAACGTCCTACTGCATCAATAACTTCATCATCCGCGAAGTGCGTCATGCGGATTACGTCTTTCATTGGGCCAAACATATGGAAATCCAACGGTGCTATATCGGGGCTGTAGTGAGGATGCGGAAGAATAGTTCACTGAAGTTTTATGGGCTCCTCTCGGGTGCGAAGACTCGTGTGAGGTCTGGTCATTTCTTTAATTTTCGAAGAGCAGCACAATGCACTTCAGAGCTGATCGTTTGACCATGGTAAAGGACATCGAACAGAATAATCCCTTCAGTGTCCCAGAAGACTGTAGCCATGACTTTACCGGCTGAGGGTGTGGCTTTACACCTTTTCTTGGCACGGGAGTGGGTCTGGCGGCACTCCACTGATTTCCGTTTTGTTTAGGGTTCGAAGTGATAAACCCATGTTTTATAGCCGGTAACAATGACAAAAAAAAAAACTGTCACCATCAGCAATTCCGCACAGATGGTTCTCCTTTGCTCTTTATGGTCTTCGGTTAGACCTCGAGTAACCTTTGAATATCCCAACTGGTGAACAATTGTGACGGAACTACCAACAGACACTTCAAGTTGAGCAATGAAGTGTTTGATTGAGATCCGGTGATCATCTCGATTGAGAGTGTTCGCACGCTCCAACGTTGCAGGAGTCAGCTGTACACGGCCGCCCAGGACGCTGGAGATCAGGCAGTTTTGCTTGACTTTGCGGCGATGACACACGCTTTGCCCAGCGACTCGTGCTTTTATCCACTGCCGGATCACTGTAGACATTCTGCAAGCGCCTATGAATATCTGAAATGCCCTGGTTCTCCGCCAAAAGAAACTCAATCACTACCCGTTGTTTGGAACGCAGGTCCATTACAAACGTAATTTTAAAAGCTCCTTATAGCGCTGTCACCTATCAGAAATCAACGAAATTTTACTAGACGAAGTGGGAATGTTTGAAAAAGTTCCACAAGAAATGTCAGGTTTCTCCAACCAAAACTGGCCGAGAAAAAAACATGTGTTGCATTACTTATTGAACTCCCCTTGTATATTTTCATTCAGATTCACCATTATTAAACTAACATGAGATGGTGTTTTATTAGCAATTGCAGCAATAGTATTTAAAATTATATACACAATTCTGTATAGCCTAACACTGTGATGCATTTAAAACATTTGTTTATATTACGGCAATAGTCTATTTGTACAGATTGATCACGCTTCAGAAAATTGTTTTCCCATGTACTTCCTATAGATATAGAAATTATTTTAAAAGAAAATCTCTGTGACATTCCAAAGGGATTTTCTTTTTGTAACTAAAAGACTAAACAAATTGATAATTATTGCGAAAAGAAATTGATTACTGAAACAAGAAGCTCTAGGTTGACGATTTGTATACGATAATCTATAATGATAGTGAGACATTTCTCAGTGAAAGAACATTGCTGATGAATTTTTACATTACGCCTTTGCCAGTTGAGTTAATCACCTTTTTAGAAGTTATTTCCGTTGTACAGGATCACACTAGAAAATTAGTTATATTACCGAGCACCTCCTATAATTGCAATAGTCATTTATTAATAAAAGTGTAGTAACTAATTTAGTTGATTTTCTTTCTTTTTATTGCAGAAGATAGGGTCGTTTAGTTTTATTTTCATTCTTTGAAAAATATTACAATAATTACCTGGATACATATTTATAATCATTAAGGTTATTTTGTATTATTATGCACAAGTTTTGCTTATACTAATTGGCTAATGTTTCATGTCAGACACATGCAGCTTCCAAGTGCTCTATTTCGTAACTTACTGTACGCCAACTTACTAATATTTCACTCTTCTAATCGACCAGATAAGAAACGATTGCAGCGCTGGTGACTGAAGGTCAATAGGCCTCAAATGTCTGTCGTGTAGTAACAATAGAATTGTTTTAAAGAGTTTGGTGGAAATGTTAGGGTGTTAAGTAGAATGTCTGGAGTATAAATGCAGATATTGTTATAAACAGTATCTTAATATGTATCCACTTTAGTGGATAGTCTGTGAGTTTATTGGTTTTTGTAGAAAGTTTTCAAACTCAATCCCGATACTAAATTCGTTATCGAAAAGCCTGCCCATTCTACATTATGCCCCTCGGGAGAAAACCACGTACTGCTTGACTGTACCACTATAGTTGCAGCTACTGACCAAATAGAAAAGGTACTATTCTCAATAAATAAAACTGTCCGCAGATGAAGCAATTGTTGATGTCCAAAATTTACAATAACATCCATATAAATATCTGCACTTGTGATTTTACTGATACAGAGTAAAATAATTACTCATTAATACTGCAATGAAGAGAAATATGGATCTTTGCATTAAAATTTAAAATACGCGTTTTCTCTGGAATATGCACGTCTTACCCAACACAATTCAGATTATCTGAAGGTGTAACTTGCCAATTATATGATTTTAGCACATTTAGAATATGCATTTCGCATATGAATCCGGACACTTAATAACGGTTATGGCTGCAGTTTTTATTTAATAGTTCTGTCTTTCTTATAGCCATAGCTTGAAAACCCTGGCGTAGATGGAAGTTCGACCTCACTGTAGTTGACAAGGTGCAGAGTGAGAACAATGCCTGTCTGCACGTCGGAAAAAACCATCATGTTCTCCACCTGCTGCCTCTCGCCGACAGATATTCACCTTGTGCCTAGTATTATTGTCTTTTGCGTTCGCCTTATAGTAAAATAGGTTTATTATACAAGTGCTTATTACCAAAGTTTGGGTTTATTAATAACTCTTTTCGCATTCAGTTTATCACATGGTACCTGACATGGGCCACTAATTCGTGATCCAATCGGTATTTTATTCACCATCTGAATGTTCTCAAAGGGTTATCATAACTACTGCACTCTTCGATCCTACTACACTTTACATCTCATCATATTCCAGAGACGGAGACTGAGTCAGGATCGTCACACCAATCGCAAACTTCGTGGACAGCCGCTGCTAATAGTCAACAGGAATCATGTCTGTCCAGGTATAACTGCTAAACGCAACATCTGAATCAACTGGATCCGCTCTTCAAGAGAAAGTTTATTTTCAAAACAAAAAGCATGTTCTGTTTCTGCCTCGCCTGTCACCTGTCACATTGTGAATTTACCGTCGCTGCATTACCGGTTCTTTTGTT
This sequence comes from Mantis religiosa, assembly GCA_030765055.1. NCBI lineage: Eukaryota > Metazoa > Arthropoda > Insecta > Mantodea > Mantidae > Mantis > Mantis religiosa. Next base: position 94,743,170 of record CM060949.1, on the reverse strand, counting down.
TTGGATACTATCAACGAAGATCTTCCAATGCTGAAGGTTCTGACAACTTTTTCCATGGCCACTATCAACAAATATGTATTTGCAGATATGAACTCCATCATGAAAGCCGAATTTCTAACTCAGCAAAGTGGAGCAATTTTAAAACTTAATGCATCTGTCAACGTTGATTTTCGATCAGTTACAGCACTTTTTAAAGGATAAAAGTTGTGCTTCTATACTCTTAAGCAACAGCAGATGAAACTGGAAGTGTATTGTGAAATGTAGTGCTCTCGTTAATTAACGAGGAAGTTCATAAGCGTCTGTAACATAGTTTCTCGGTTGCTACAGTGACATGTCCCTTTGACAAAAACAAACAATCCAGTCAATGTGCGAGGTTTACTTGGAATTAACAAAAGCGAATTGGCTTTTTCAGTTGCCCCTATTTGTCAAGTTATCACTGTCGACCTCTAGCGTAAATTTCCAGTTATTGCTCAGTGCACTAACTGCAAATGACACGATCATACAAAATAATTTTACCACCTACCTTCGCGCTGCATCAAGTGTATAGCAGACCATCATTATACTACCTGTTCCAAGTCTCAAAATATTGCACTACATTGTGTTAAGTTTCATAAAGAGGACTCTGATAATCACGGTGTTATTATCTTTCTCGGAAGCATAAGAAACGCATGTCGATACGAATGTCGTACGGGGTTAGTGAAAACGGTCCCATCACTATCTTCTCGGACCTTGTCTGTCACTGCACTTTTCCCAGCCTTACCTGAAAAAACAGCAGCTTTCCACCTCCATTTACCCACCGGTAAACTAACCCGCAAACTAACACACTTCGGTAGTAAACTGTTTGCACCTCCACCTCCACCTCCACCTCCACGACTTCACCGCATATAGAAACTATTCTCACACATTTCTTAACATCGGTTTTCGCCTTTATTCAGTCATTTCTATCTTTGCTGAAGTCCCTTCTACTTAATTTTATCTTTGCTTAATGGTGCGGCTGAAAAATTACATTCCTTTTCTCCGTCTGTTACAACTAGACCCCATTTATGCAAATGATTTTTGTCGCGTGACAAGTGCCACGATCCGAAAGTACTTCGAGTTAAGTGGAAGCATGTATACGACACAGCAGTCGCGGAAGATTCTGTTTAATGCTAACTCGAAAAGAGTTCGTTTTGTCTTTTAGTTTGGACGACACGCGACAGTTGCATGACCTCAATATACGTACATGAGCGTGTATGGTCCTGTTTATGCACGTCGCGAAGCTGCACTGTGAGCGAAAAGTCAGTGCCACTTTGTGAAACTCAAGAGCTGTTATTTTCATTTAACGTCTTTTATCGTAGGTCATGTCGGACTATGAATTCAAAGTGTGAAATGATACTCAAATGAGCCCAGAGTCCATAGAGCTAGAGTTGCCCGACAATGATCCTCGGAGCTGTAGTTTTTATTTTTCAATGTGGTTTGAGGTTTCGTGTGTTGCGAGAGAGATCTTATTTTCGTCAGACTACTGGAGTATCGTGCATATGGGACATTTTACAGACAAAAAACCGTATTAAGAATTAAATTTGAAATGCTGCTTCGGAAAATTACACAGATCGTGACA